>CM060697.1:55856850-56201850 GCA_030686995.1 Artemisia argyi | reverse complement strand
TGTCCTGGATTTTGATTTCAAATAGTTAATAGAGAAAAGTCCAAAATACATCCCTGAGGTATGCCAAATGATACGTTTACATCCTTTTTCTTTTTTCGTCTCAAATATCATCCCTCCGTTAGTAACTTTGGAACAAATACATCCCTAGGGACTAACGATGCAAAATTTTGCCCGTTAAGTACCCCACGTGTTAGTCACGTGAGGGGTATTTTTGTCTTTTTACACAATAATAAGAGATAAATTACAACTCGTCCTTGTGATAAGGTTAAGCAAACCGACACCCTATTTATCACTTCCATTCACAAACCCTAACACCCTCCCTCTCTTTCTCTGCTACTGCTGCCGCCGGCCATCCACAAACACCCACCACCGCCGCCATTTCAACTACACCACCACCTCCATAACACTCCACTCCATTTCCTCTTCACTCTAGTATAACTCACGCGCTCAAAATCAACCTTCCCCACCATTTCTTGTACACTACCGCTGTCAAAACTCACCACCAACACCACCCTTGACCTCCAAACTAGTGGATCTATTGAAGAACGGTAAGGAAAATGCATTTGATGCGTGAGTTGACTCGGTCACGAGTCAAATCGTGACTCAACTAGTGATTTTATTAAATTTCGAGCTTATATACATATGGGTTTGATTCCAACATCTCTTAAGGTCAGTTGATCATGTAGCCAAAAAGGGGTAATGCTTAATCACCATCTAATCACACTTTTGGATCTTGTGTTGACCTCCAATATGTAGACGAAGGGGAGAGTATCTCGCTGAGGGGATTGTTGTGATGCTAAACTGAAACGAAACAGAGGGGAGAGGACCTGGAAGCGTAGCAGTGGAAATTTCAGACCTGGGTTTGATGTGCTGATTATCTTGTTTGTATCTAAAATGAGGGTGAGGGGAGAAACGTTAAAAATGAATGTGGGGATAGGGGTGTCGGTTTGTTTAACCTTATCACAAGGACGAGTTGTAATTTATCTCTTATTATTGTGTAAAAAGACAAAAATACCCTCACGTGACTAACACGTGGGGTACTTAACGGGCAAAATTTTGCATCGTTAGTCCCTAGGGATGTATTTGTTCCAAAGTTACTAACGGAGGGATGATATTTGAGACGAAAAAAGAAAAAGGATGTAAATGTATCATTTGGCATACTTCAGGGATGTATTTTGGACTTTTCTCTAGTTAATATATACTTAATTTTTTGCTTTTACAGGCTTTCATAAAGTTACAACTAAAGAGATTGCCGCAGCTCAGACCTAATTCTTCAAGAGGGTAATTTGTCATTCTATTTAATCCTCTAATTTGCTTTGTTCATGTATTTGGTTTTGTTTTGGTTTGGTTTTGTTTTGAGTTTCTTGACAGTATGAACACCAACTTTAATGAGATATTTACATTTGGATAAAAATGATATTAAAATGTTTTTAGTAATTGAAGTTGTATTCCTATCAAATTGACGGGTTGGGTAACGGGTCTAAACAAGTAATTAGGTGTCTGCAATTCGTTATTATTTTTTAAGCACATAAGCAGTTTGAGATAATACATCTCAAACACTCCCTAATTCATGTAACGGATCAGCTTAATGTGAACCACTTTTTCCCAAAAAGGATAGAATTTCATATAAATAATTCATGAAACGGATCAATTTGTCAAATGTTATTACAAAAGTTTAATTTCTTTAGTGATAATATAATCCCTTTGATTAAAATATTTAGTGGTTCTATTTTGTCCCATGTAAGTTGTTTTCTTTTTAGCTTATTTTCCTAATTGTAGCTGTTTAACCTATTGGAAATTTTATATAACTTAAATTGGCTCATTCGTAAGGAATAAAATCATTGACGATTATGCTTATTGAATTGTAGTTTGTTTCTGTAAGCCTGCTTGTGGGGCTAATGATATTACTGCGAAGTGCTACTAGGATCACTCACAAGGCACAAGGCGTGACATGCGTGGCTGCCAAGTGGATTGATTTCAGTAGGTAAGTGGCTCAGCAGGACGGGCTTCCTTCCGAAGGTCTGTTGTACTTTAGACCTGTTCGTGTTCCTACACAGGTAATAGAGACATGGGTGGGCCGGGCAGGTTGGGTAGTGTGTACAAATGATAATTTTTTGTATTGTTGGATGATATTTCTTTCATGTATCTGTTCACTCATAGCATACCTTGCTCACTTTCTCTGATTGGCTGCCTGAAGAGTTTTAAAATATCTGTAATACTCTTCTACGAGAACATAGTAAAATTTCATTTGCAAATGACATTTTCATGTGAATGCAGATTTAGGGTATTCGGATGAGGTGACCTTCTCCAAGGGTATTGATGTGATTGAATATCTCAACCGGGAACAGGCTAGACTAAAACCTTTTGATATGGTATCCTTGATCCTTCAAATATTAGTTTTACTTTTTATGTTTAAAAATAATGCAACGCAGCAGAAGGTCCCATGGGTACATTGCTACCAAAGCCATGTCTCTGCTGCTTCGGTGCTTGGTGGGCCTGATGTTCCAAAAATCTGAAATAAATAAGTAGGAGTATGTGCTTTTAGGCTGGAAGATTGAGCTTGATTAATTAGAGTATATCAATTTAAGCTTTTGCCTTTTTGTGAGCAACAAGATGGGAATCTACTAAGAATATAAATGGTAAAAAATGCAACCATATGAGAAATAAAGGAACCATATACTTACAGTTACCAAGACCACCCCATCCCTTGCTACATTTCTTTTAAAACCCGTGAATTTCACGGGTCTAAATAGCAACTTTAGAAGACCTTCCAAGATGCTAAAAGCGGGTCCCCAGTTTGATACACAACAATACTATTCGGCGACACATCCGGTAATTCAAAATCCTCACTTCATGAGCAATAATATTATGCCAAGCAGGCATGTATTATGATTATTCAGCAAAAAAAGTGCATAGTGACAGCATATTTTTCGCTGTTTAAACCTTATATGAGTATATCTATGTGAATCAGATGCTGGGAGGTATACCCTTAGGCTGATATCTTCTATATACTCACAAGCAAACAGTGATCTTTGTTATATTATAGATATTGTTTGAAAAAATATGTGTATTGGGTGATGGGTCAAAATAGGTTTAAATTGTAATGGGTCATCTTTCACTTTTTAAAATATTGCCTCCCCTCGCAATATGTATATCAAAGACTTTGTGTTTTCATAGCTCTATGAGTAACTGCAAACATAAAAAGTTTGGGGGTAACTTCAGCTTGGCACAACCCATCTTGGTCCACTCTATAGAAGTCTCATTTTAACTTGCCAATCACCCGACCCAACCATCTTGCCACTACTTTGTTCACTCAGTACTCAATTTCATATACCTATTTTTTGATTTGCAGGAGGAAATAATAACATGGGTAGACCAATGCCTGGGCATAGAGGATTCGGAAATGACAATTCCTGGGGTCGTGAAGGTGAAGGGCGTGGTAGTGGCAGTTGGGGTAATGGCAACTTGCGTCACAGTTACAATGAACATGACAACAACAATGGTCAATTTTCTGGTCAAGATCGAGACAACTTCAGGCGCAATCATTACTTTCAAGATCAGGGGCGCAACTTTGGTTTGTGATTCGTAATTCCAAAAAGAATCCAACAAAGTGGACTCTTAGGAATGGTAGTTAAAAATAAATGCCTGGTTTTTGTTATGGTTCGAGATCAGAGAATATTTGGTTGAAATACTTATTGGTTTTGGATTCTAGGGGTATACAGAAACATCACTCTAGGCCTTTTTTTCCTGTCTTTTTCCTAATAGCTTACAGTATTACCCAAATATAAATGGGTATTGGTTAGAAAAAATGTATATATGACATTTTATTCTTATGATAGCCATTATTCAGCAAAAATAGTGCATATGGGACAGTTTCTTTGTCGATGTTTAATGACAAAACAGGCATGTATTATCATAATTTGCATATGGGGATATCATATTTTATTAACTACATTTTCCTATTATGCCAAACAGGCATGTATTATAATTATTCAGCAAAATAGTGCATATGGGACAATATCTGATCTTAATTTTCATATGAGGATATAATAAGTCTTTAACTACATTTTCCTATTATGCCAAAACGACATGTATTATCATGTACGAAACATCAGACAATTCAATATAAAACGGGTCACTTTTGATTTGTCCCATGCCTCTTCTTCCTTTTTAGTAGCTTTCAAGTTTACAAGAATTATTTGCTCATTGTAGTCTTTATGGAAAATTGGTGATGCATATTGTCCCATGCCTCTTCTTCCTTTTTTGTTTCTCATTGTTTACCACAGGGACCAAAAATGCAATTAACTCTTGTGATTATCTGTGTAAGTGAATTATCTTTTTCACTCTAACTAAAGGTCGTCGCGTAAGTTTGTTGTACCTATTATTATATATTATATTATATACAAATTACTACTATCGATTCTATTACTCTTTGTATGTTGCATATAACGAGTCATCTTTAAACTTTTAGGTGTTCATGGAATGAATGTGGGCTACTCGAGTGTTTGATGTTGATGCATACATTCCCTCTTCAAGACTATCTACTAATTGGATTAGAAGATACATGCATATTTATTATTTTAATAGTTATAAACCAATTATCGTTTCATTCACATCTTACTTATTATTCCCTTCATAAATTAATGTAACATGTTTGCAACTTTTGTTGTTTGTTACTATATTCATGCACCTAACTCTTTAAAAAATAATTATTAAAAAATTTCGTGATTCCACAAGTCTATAAGCTATTTGGTATATTTGTGGTTGATGGGTATGACTACTGAGCTATGAACAATTAGACGTATACTACTGAGCTATAAACAGTTAGACATATTTACTTTTTCTATTATTTTGAACGTCAAATTTTAAGTCGTTAACCAATAAACTTCTAAAAGAATGTCTTATTGGATCTTTGGCTTTCCTGTTTTCTTATAATTGCCAAATTCTAACTTTTACAGTTGAGTCGTACATAAGTTCATGGAGTTAGGTCAAATAATTAATTTTAGCTAAAATTGGAATTAGTCACATGGGTGATACGGCTCGAAACCATTTTTCCATAATGTTTACAACTTCATATATTATTTTGTTGAAAAAATTTGGATTATTATTGTGATATCATTAGTTAGTGATTTACCAGAAGTCTAAAAAAGATCAATAAACAATTCTAAACACATTAATTCTCATGCTTAACTTTTGATTTAGCATTAGCTGTTTATCTAAACTTGATATTTTACATAGTATAATTGTATCAAATCTTAATGCGTTTCGTACACTGATTGCAAAACTTACTTGAATAGCCCAATCTAACACAATATCTCTTAATGCATTTGGTACATCGACTACAAAGGATGAAAAATGTTAAAAAAGAGACCACTCTTTAAAGGTGCACAGGCTATGTTACTCCGTACGATAAAAATGTTTACCACTAAAGATCTTGAGAAAACAATATCCTGTGTCCGTTTCATTTGCACAAAATAATAAACAAGAGCCAGGGTGAATAACTTTCAAAAGTTAGTGTATGTGTCACGTCATGTTTTTACACATGAACAACTATACGATGACGTTTCAAGAGTCAAAAGCAAAAAAGGTTTGAAGATTGTCATTTGTGATGTGGATGATAATATCTCGGAAACTGCTATTCTACAAAGAAGTATTTCAAGGTTTATGGTCAATGTTTAAGAAGTATGTATAATATAAAGATGACATGTATTATACCATTTTTTTTTACTTTACATATACTCTTATCAACAATTTGCTTTTCTTAAGATCTTTATAAATGTTGTATATAAAGAAGTTCTTCAAGGTCTATAATCAAACGGTCAATAGGTATGTACAGTATACATATTACATATTTTCTGGCATTTTTCTTATTTACACTTATTATAAATCCCAAACTTCTTTTACTTACATATTTTTAAAACTTATTGGGTGATCACGTAATGGACGAAGTGTTAAAATGGTCACTAGATACATTTGCTTTTGAAGACAAGCATATTGGAGATCAAGAGGCAATGAACGTTTATTACACAGATATTTACAAGCATTGTATTTTATACCATTAGTCACTTATAACTTATTATCCCGTCATAAGAAAATTTCATAGCGTTTACATTCTTTGTTCTTTCTTACTTTATTCACGTACTTATTTTTTATTTATGCAAAACCCCTCTAAAATCCCGTGGATTCCACGGGTCTATAAGCTAGTTTAAGTCTATAATTTAAGATATTTAATTTTTTGCTGTGACTTTTAATTACGTGTATAATGTAATCTATTGACTATTGATTTTAATATTAAGTAAAACACTTCTTTCTAATATAGGCAAATATAGGCAAGATGTTGAATCTGAATTTTAAACCTTCTTATTTATAGCATGTTTCAAATGTTATATATATATATATATATATATATATATATATATATATATATATATATATATATATATATATATAACAGGAGGCGTTACACGCGTATTGCCACCTCATTGCCCAGTCATTGCCATGTAATTCATTTTCTGCCACATCATCACATATGTCATCAGCCATGTCATCACATTGTTGCCATGTAAGCAATTTACATTTTTGTTATGTATGTAATTTTTTTTAATTACTTTCGTATTTTTATAATTAATTTTATACTTTTGATGTGTTAAAATTCGGATTGTAAAAATATAGTGCACGAGATTCGAACTTGGGATGAAAGGCAGAAATAGACAACACCTCAACCATTGGAGCATTCTAATGGTTGTGATAAAATTTGTAAGTTATAATTGATATTGCATTGTCAAGGTTGTCAAATAGAGATTAGGGTTTAATTAAAACCCATAATAGCATATAACAAAAGAAAAAAACAGTTCATTATCATACACCGTATATCCTTTTTCTCAAAACCCAAGAACCCTAATTGGAGTATCTCTTCTCCATCGTATATTCAGTTTTAAACATGAGGATGAAGAAGAGGAGGCTTCTGAGAATATAGTATTCAAGGTATATTGCTACTCTTCACTATCTATGAAATTCAAAAAGTGGGTATACATCGATCTTCATGTTGATTTTTTAATATTGCATGCTGCTAATATCTTTATTATAAGGGTTAATTTATTTGTTAACATGTTTTCTGAACTTTATATAAGTTCATATTGCAACCCTGAAATCTCCTAATTCTGGAATTCTGCTTCGGTCCTAAGCTTATTTAACCTTTCTTTTTGATATGATAGTACATTGTTCGCTCACTGAAAGAGGTACACAGTTTCATTTGGTTGCTTAATAATGTTGTGTCGTTGAATCAACATGTATAACCTTTGTTATGTTGCTTTTGACTATCAAGTGGAGTTACGGAAAGATATAGAAGCATCATATGAAGTGGCTGCTGTAACTTTATTACTGAAGTGGCTTTAAACATGAGAAGTTCTATTCCAACCACATATATTAGGAATGATACACCTTCTGCTTCTTCAGATGTTGGTATTTCTTCTACACAACATGTTTTTTCTGCAAACAATGTTTCTGATAATCGAATGGCGGCAAACCTTTTAATACATCAGGGACCAATGATTCACACCAACAGGAAGCGAAAGGCTACAGGTAATATAGCCTTGAATTTTCAAAACCAGTCCCCCACACGAACACTTGCACAAGAGCATGCACGTCGAGAAAGAGAAAATAGGTTTGCTCACTCCTCTTTATATTATTTCATAGTTTTTGCCTTCTTGGTATAAGTTAATCATCTATGTAGCTTATATCATGTTCACAATATCCTGTTTTTGTTTGCTGTGATTGTATAAACTTTTCCCTATTAGTCTACTTTGTATTCAATGTTCTATTATTAGGTTATAGATATCAATTTGTTATGATTATCCGATGTTCTATTATCCTGTTTCTCTTTACTCTGATTGTAAACCATCAACCAATTTTCAGATAGAATTCTCAATTGGTTGTATTAGTTCTTTGAAAATAACGACTGATATTTAGGTTTTCGATTTGTAGTGTTCGTATTTGTTAGTTATATGCATCTGCAGACTGCATGGGCATGACATGATCCGTGATACAAGTAATAAGGTATGAGAGAGATAATCCCCCCTCCTTTTTGGTATAAACAGAGAGTAGCTTCTAATACATCCGAATATGTCAGCTGATTGTTTATTGATAAAGCAGTTTGTAAGGCACAAACTAAGAACTGATGGGGATGAATTTTGAATGATGATCACAGGATATCAGGATAGCAGTTTGTTAGCAGACATGAGGTTTTGCTGTTGGACAATGAGATTGCATGTAATGAGTTTGTTATCGAGGAAAGAGAACAAGGAATATAAGAAATTCAGAATAAAATAGGTGAGATAAAAAATTCAAAGAACTTTTTGTTTTGAATTATATGTAATATTGTTCAAGTGTAACACTTTCGTCACTTTTTTAAAATAATTGTTGGCCTTTGATTACAGAATGATTTCACAAACAGTAGTCATGGAGCTGTTGCACGTGATAGGTTGAAGGTTTACGAGGAAGTCCCAACTCCTTTTAACATGAAGAAATCAATAACGACTTTATGTGAGTAACTCTTATTAATTGGTTTGCTACTCCTTTTTATGCCTTTAAAATTCAGATTTGCCAACTGTAGTTTGCTACACATATAAGTAGAAGTTTTGCGATTACACAAGATGGTAAGAAATAAATTAGTACTTCATTCATTATTCCAGATCTTTGAAAATGTAGCATTTTTTAAATATTGTTTTCGTTGTTGCAGCCAACGGATTTAGAAAGAGATCCATGATCTTATAACTTGGCTTCTTTCGGTCAATTCTATCAGGTATGTTGTGGTTATTTAACTTGCAAGATAAATTAGCCTATTGAACCTCAACTTCTTAAGGTACCGTTGCAAGAATAAAATTCATAATGCTAATAAGGAAGGGCTTTATTAAATTTTGCAGATAAAGCGTATTGGATGGCTCCTGAAGTTATAGCTCAGAAGGGTTGATACCAAGGCTGCACTCAAGTACCTTCTGGATAGAATTGCAGGTAACTTACTTAATTTTCAGGTATAATGGTAGATGCCTTTTTGTTAGCAATTTTGCCTCTATACATAAACTCGAAAACTGCCTTGATTGCAATTTTGGCCATTACTTATGTGCTAAACAAATAGGGTGGTCATGGGTCAAAACCTGTTGGGTCATGGGAAACATCGACAGTATAATGGACATCTCACTTATTGTTTTATGTTTTGTTTAATAATATGTGAACATGTGTTGTATTTGTAGTTTTAAGTTTCTCTTTTTTAAGCATGTAACAAAAATTACCTGAATGAATCACATGTATAAAACTACCATGGTTGCATCAATAGTTATTGTAGGCTAAGTAATTTATATCTTTTTATATCCAAGCAATGCAACTGGGGTGAACATATAGGCCAACATCCCGTTCTCAAAGATAATATAGAATTCTGTGATGCTTCTGTCATAAACAAATTTTTTAATTTACATTTTTTTACTTATTACATAGTATGTGTTAGAACAGTAGGAGAAGTACTAACGAACCATCACGAGTCATCATCTTCATGGACTCAGTTCCATACACTATAACCAGAGGGTGAGTTTTAGTTACCTATTTATAATTAATCAGTCTAGCTTATGAAGCCGTTAATGAATGTGAAGAGCTAAAGACTAAAAGTTTGGATCTTCATTAACTTTGTTTTTCGGCTTAAAATCTTCATGCACTTTTTTACCTAATACATATTCATGCTGGTAATTGTTCTTTTTCCATTATGATTTTTTTTTTTTTTTTTTTTTTTTTTTTTTTTTTTTTTTTTTTTTGTTATGAAAGAAAGGTTGTTACAGTATTGAACGTTTTTTATACATTATTTGCCTTTTCCAACTTTCAGTAAACTTGGAGTTGTCAGAGATTACAAGCCGCCAATCTTTACATCCGTCTCGAAGGCATCCACCAACAATTACGAAGGTCATCATCTGAGTCGGAACTCTATCATGGTCCATTGTTTAAATGAATATAATATGGATCTAGATCAGTTCACAAACAAATAATTGCTGGGTTAGTAGCTGTCAGCAAGTTACTTAATGTTTCCAATTTTTCTAGAGAGTTTAAGAAGCTATTAAGTTCCCTCTTTCCATTCTTCCATTGTTCAATCCAATAACCGCTTGCGGCAACATCTTATAACAATTAAGTTTCAGTCAAAAGTGGCCTCTTAATCTAAAAAAGACTTGATTTTTTAACATTTTTAAAAGACATGCTAAGCAATAACTCATCGCCATTTTGAGGAATTTAGTGTAATATACAAGTCTGACCTTGCGAGTTGTAATTGAATTGCACCAATTTTGTAAGTTGATTTGAACTTTGAACTTAAGGTTCTACAAATGGTTACCGAGTGTTAGCCCATTGTAACCTACTAATGACAGATTGTTATGGTTCTTATGTGTATCTTATTAGGAAATTTCAATGCTTGGTTCTGTATATTTGGTTCGTGTATTTCAACAAGATATCATGTTAACTACTTCCTAAGTTCCTATACATCAACTTTTTCATATTTCTACATAAACTTCTTTATATATATCATGTATGATTTTCTGATGTTAATAACAAGAATTCATTTTGAAGGCTTAAATCATTTATTTTAATTTAAAATAAATCTCTTATGTAAACCTATGATTCTTCTAAATTATGTCATTCTCCGCAATATAGATACAGAATTATTATAGCTTCTTTGTGCATTGGTTTACTGCTAATATATTGCTATAAGAGTTGTCTTCTTTTGCGATTCTCAGATGGTTCTTTCACCACAGCTTCATCACAACCATAGTGTTTGTATATTCACATTCTTTATTGGTTTCCTGCTTGCGAGACAATAGTCTAAGTTGTCAATGAGGGATTAATGATAATTAACACTTGCTCTTCTTTTATATAGTATTGATTTTAAGATAAGGACCATCGAGCTTGATGGAAAAAAGATCAAACTTCAAATCTGAATATTTGCAACTTGACAAGCAATAATCAGATAATCACTTTCAAAATGCTATAAATTTTTATTCAAAAGATGTTAAGATTGCTGAGTACACCAGCAAAGAGTAATACTTCTGTTGTCACTGATCACAAAGGAGGACGAGGAGGTGACATGGCCACCACCGAACCAACTATATATATATATGGCCACCGCGGATAGGTAAACTCTAAACTGGTATATCATAAACCGACATCTTCTTATTTCTTTATATTCTATAGCACATGTATGTATCTCACTTTTAATGGTATACGTATTGTATAACATTAGTGGTTTACGGTATTGGGTATTCATATGAAGTACCATGCTTGATCCCAAAACACTATTTCATCTTTGCAGCCTACAATGAACTCGAAGCACGAGCTGATGTGAAGAAAAGAAAAAAAAAATTGGAAAGCATAATAAAGTAGAGATTCAAGGTACATCAAGCACATCACCCGCAGAGCACTCAAAACCCCAGGACAATACACTTGAAGATTGTAGTGCCAACATGTCAATTATAAAAGTTATGACTTTCACGATCTCTATTATAGTTTTGAATTTGCAGGTTTGATAAATGTGAGAGTAAGAGGCTAATAAAGATGTTTTGGGTGTTTGAATTACTTTATATACTACCTGATTAACAGTGCTAAAGTCATTATTCATGTGCTTTAATTTTAGGTTGTGAATGGCTTCGGAAGCAGAAGGTAGATATGGTCACTTATGAAACAGCTACTTTACGTACACACTCGGTGCCATTGTTGAGCTTGGCTACTGATATCCAAATTTACAATACACACTGCCTGTGCGAGTACCTACAATAGATGGTACATTTTCAACATTCAAAATGAATACCTCTGCTGATGTTTCTTATATGCCCGCCCGTTATTCTGTTTCATTTGAGCCATTGGTCGTTGGGTAGCTATCAGGTAACTTTTGTGTGTGTCAGCCTACCGTTAATTTCTTATACGCCCACCCGTTATAAACTATTTATTATTCTATTCTCAATTGTATATCAATAAACTATGTATGTCTGACTGTTAATGATTAACGTGTAGTACACAATTACTTGACCTCTTTAGTCTTTTCTTCACCCAGCCAATCCGGCATATCTACATTGGTTGGAACCAGCAAAACGCTGAAAATCGCTGAAAATGGAGATGTTCAACCAGACGAGGTCAAAAAAGATGCACCAAAGAAAGAGCTAGATGACAGGTGAAGGAATCTGAGGTAAATAATTTTACAGTTACACTTCAAATAATAAAACCATTGTCACTCTCATTTGAGCTTAGTTTTACACTTCAAATTGTAACACACTTAATATGCCCATCAGAACACCATGTATACCTAAATTTGGCTAATGTTTTATGCTTATTACTAATTACTATCAAGTCCAAAACACGAACAAATCATTATCTGGATCGGGTAGAAAGGTACGGAAGCTGCTTTTGATCCATGTTAAGACTGATAGCACAACAAATAACAAGCTCTCTTAGCATTTGGACCATCTTCTGTAAGGTAAAGGGTGGAAAACTGTTAAAATACCTTCCAAACTTTCAAGGGTTGTTTCTGTCATAACAGAAACTATCCCTCTCTAACTTCTAACTTTGTTTCTCTTTATGTTGTTTGTGTATGTGCAGGGTCTCAAAGTGTCAAGATGCATTTGTTATCCCTATGCTCCCTATGCTATCCGTTTCTATCTCAGAAGCATGGGGTATTTTCCTCTTTCCCCATGCTTATGGCTGTAATAGTTGGTGAGTGCTCTCCATATCCGTTGAGGCTGACTCTTCTTCTCAGCCTATATAAACCCTCATATGGGTTTGAAATAAAGCAACCTTTCAAGTTAATCGACGTCTACTTCTTTACAAAGTGTAGTCTAGTGTTCTTGTTGGTTCTTGCAAGTCTGATCTCATAGATCAGGTGTTTAGTTGTAATCATTCAGCTGTTTCAGGCTTCATTGTTCTTTAATCTGATTGACTCTTGTTAGAGTTCAATCTGTATTGTGTAACTTGTATTACTGCTGGTTAATAAATTGAATCAAGGGGAGGCTGGTTGGATTCATATCCGTGTGTTCTTAACCATTTTAACATGGTATCAGAGCTACGGCTCTGTTGATTCGGTGATTTCAAGATCTAGGGTTTTCAATCAATTTGGGGGTTTCTGAAATTGGTGACTTCTCTGGGCTTATCATTGTTTACTCAACGTTTATCGCTGGGGTAATTGCTGGTTGCAGTAAAATAGGAAGAATTAGGGTTTGATTCTTGGAACCCTATTTTTTTTTTTAATTTGGGCGTTTGTGGCTCTTGTGTTCTCTGACGCTTATTGGGACCTTTTGCCTTATAATATCTCTTTTCAAGAGTATTGTGAGGCTATTTCCGCTTTCCTCTCCTCTAAAGCACTGTAAGTCTCTCTTTCTTCCTTTAAGATTAACAAGGCTCTGGTGTTCTGGGTGCAAACGGGTTCGGTTAACACCTTGACCCTCCATCTTGAATGGTGTGGAAACCTGCTCTGGCCAACCCCAGTCCAAAGACTAATGCCTTTGTTATATCTTGGGTGTGAGTGTTTTTTTTCTTTGCCTTTTTTGCATGGTTTGAGGTGTTTTTTGTGCTTGCTTTTCTGCTTGATTATGGCTAATGATGACCTTATTAGTAGTCTTGACCTGAGTAACCCTCTGCACCTTCACTCTAATGACATTAGTTCTAGCTCTATTGTGTCTGTCAAACTCACTGGAACTGAAAACTATAGGGTTTGGTCTACTGCTATGACTCTTGCTATAAATACCAGAAATAAAATTGGTTTTATAAATGGAAAATGCCTTAAGGCCACTTATGCCAGTAGTAATAATCTGTCTAATCAATGGGATAGATGCAACTCTATTGTTTTGTCATGGATTTTAAACTCTGTGTCTGAGGACTTATATCTGGGTCAAATTTTTTCTGATAATGCTTCTGAAGTTTGGGCTGAACTCAAAGAAACTTATGATAAACTTGATGGCTCCATCATTTTAAGTCTTATGCAAAAGATCAATAACTTTAAACAAGGGGACCTTACTGTCTCTGAGTATTATCATAAACTGAACTCTCTTTGGAGAGAATTTGACATTATGACCAAATTGCCTAAATGTACTTGCTCTGCTAGGGAAGATGTGTCAAAACATAATCAACTCATGAAACTTATGCAATTTCTTACTGGTCTTAATGAAATATATCAACCAATCAGGAGTAGCATTCTCTCTAGAGAATCTCTCCCTGATGTGAAAGAAGCTTTTGTTGTTGTTTCTAGAGAAGAGTCTCACAGAGGCATTACCACTTCCTCTTCTGGTTCTGAATCTAAAAATCAAATTGCTAGTTTTGTTGCTAAAACTAATTGGTCCAACAATGGTAATAAAAACAAAAAGGGCTATGTTCCTGACAATAAGAAGTATGTGACCAATAGCAATAACAAAAACCCTAACTGGACCTGTACTCACTGTGGCAAAACTGGCCACACCAGTGATAGGTGTTATGAAGTTGTTGGGTATCCCATTTGGCATCCTGGTCATAAGAAAACCTCTTACAGTGCTAATTCTAGTTCTATGACCTCTTCTGTGGAAAATGGACCTAGTTCTATGACTTTCACCAATGACCAGATGATGAAACTGATGAGTCTTATCAAAGACATGCCTTCTAGCAATGTGCAGGCCAACTCTCTTGGTATGGCTAGTTTTTTAAACAACAACATTTTTTTTAACGTTAATTTTCACCAGTTTTATAATAACAACACCTCTGTGCTTCATGTTAGTTATGGGTGGATTATTGATTCAGGGGCTAACCAACACATGACTGTTAATACTTTAAACATGTTCAACATTACTGACATTTCTGATCTAAATCTCACGGTGGGACATCCCAATGGTACTCTGGCTAAAATCATGTATATTGGAAATCTTAAACTTTCTGCCAATGTGACCTTATATGATGTGTTGGTTGTCCCTGAGTATCATGTTAGTCTTTTGTCTGTTCATAAACTTATCAAAGATAGTAGGATGCTTGTTGGTTTTGATGAATCTAAGTGTTACATTCAGGACATGACTCAAAACAAACTCATGGGGACTGGGAGTGAAAATGGTGGTCTGTATTTGTTTGATTCTCCCTCTTGTGTTACTATGGTAGGTAAACTTTCTGTTACTTGTCATGTTTCCAAGTCTTTATGGCATAGCAGGCTTGGCCATCCTTCTGACCAAGCTATCAGTCTTCTTCAACCTGATCTTAAGTTTACCAAAGGGTCTCATGTGTCTCCTTGTGACATCTGTCACAAGGCCAAACAGACAAGAGAACCATTTTCCCTAAGTGATCATAAGAGTTCTGCCATTGGTGATCTTGTGCACTTAGACCTTTGGGGACCTTACAAAGTCACTAGTAGAGAGGGTTTTAGATACTTCTTGACCATCGTTGATGACTATACCAGGGCTGTGTGGATTTATATGGTTAAAACTAAAGATGAAGTGTATAATCTGTTTGTTAGTTATCTCAATCTGATTCACAATCAATTTAAATGCAGTATTAAAATTGTGAGATCTGACAACGGTACTGAGTTCATAAATAACAAAATGAGTAACTTGTTTGACACCCTTGGTATTATTCATCAAACTTCCTGTGCTTATACCCCTCAGCAAAATGGGATTGCTGAGAGAAAGCACAGGCATCTGCTCAATGTTGCTAGGAGTCTGTTGTTTCAAAGTGGTCTTCCTTTAAGTATGTGGCCTGAATGCATCATAACTGCTGCCTATTTAATTAACAGGTTGTCGTCTACTGTTCTGAGTGGGAAATCCCCGTTTGAGCTTGTATATGGTCAGAAACCAAGACTTTCCCATTTAAGAAGCTTTGGTTGTTTGTGTTTCTCTTCTGTGCTTAACAATTCAGATAAGTTTTCTGCTAGATCTGAAAAGTGTGTTCTAATTGGCTTCTCTGGTACTAAAAAGGCTTACAAAGTTTATGGTATTGACTCTAAAATGGTTTTCTACTCTAGAGATGTTCAATTCTATGAAACTATTTTTCCGTTTAAAATGAAGTCTAGAGTTCAAACTGATAAGAACTCTGACTCTTCTTTAAAAGATCTGAATTTCTTTGATGAAACACATACTGACCATAATCCCAATGATGAACAGAGGGGGAATATTCCTACACCCAATGATGATGGTGGTGCCCCTTCATGCCCTAGAAGTACAAATACTTCTATTGATGGTGAGACTGCTGGCACCACAACATCTATGGGTGAAAACACTCTATCTGAGGGAAATGTCCCTTCCGATTCTGATAATGCTCAACTCAATCCCACTCACAACATAAGTCATGTGCAGCCTACTCCTAGGAGATCCACTAGAAACACTAAGGCTCCTGCAAGATTTAATGACTATGTTGTTAATAGTAGTGTCAGATATGGTCTTGAGAAATATGTGTGTTACTCTAATCTGAGTCCTGTCAATTATTGTTTCTCCACTACCCTAAATAAGTCTGTTGAACCCTCTTCTTATGATGAGGCTGCTAAAAACATTCACTGGATCCAAGCTATTAATAATGAAGTCACTGCCTTAGAGGAAAACGATACTTGGACTGAATGTGAACTTCCTAAAGGAAGAAAACCTGTTGGTAGCAAATGGTTATGGAAAATAAAATACAAATCCACAGGTGAAATTGATAAATACAAAGCCAGGGTTGTTGCCAAGGGTTACAGCCAGAGGGAGGGATTTGATTATAATGAAATTTTTAGTCCTGTTGTTAAAATGTCCACTGTGAGATGTTTGATCACTGTTGCTATGTGTAATAATTGGAGTCTCTTCCAATTAGATGTCAATAATGCTTTCCTTTATGGTGACTTAACTGAGGATGTTTACATGACTCTACCTCCTGGCTTTGATAATCACAAGTCTAAAGTTGTGAAACTAAATAAGTCTCTTTATGGCCTTAAACAAGCCCCTAGGCAATGGAATGCCAAATTAACTCTCACTCTTAATGAACATGGCTTTGTGCAATCTAAATATGACTATTCTTTGTTCACTAAGAAATCTGGGCATGTGTTTTTGGTCCTCCTTGTTTATGTTGATGACATTGTCATTACAGGCAATGATATTGTTGAAATTGAAAAATTCAAAGTGTTCTTGAAATCTAAATTCCAAATAAAAGACTTGGGAAAGTTAAAATACTTCCTAGGTATTGAAGTTTTGGAAAACAGTAATGGTATCTGCCTCAGTCAACGAAAGTATTGCTTAGACCTTTTACATGAATATGGTCTGCTAGCTGCTAAACCTGTTGACACACCTTTACCTGAAAACACCACCCTTAATCACATTGAATCTGCTGATGATAAAGCTTTGAAAAACATTGGTAACTATCAAAAATTGGTTGGCAAGTTAATTTACTTAACTCATACCAGACCTGACATTTCCTATGCTGTTCATTGCTTGAGTCAGTACATGCATGCCCCACTTGAGTCTCACTTGGATGCTGCTTTAAGGGTTTTGAGGTACTTGAAAGGCTCACCTGGTAATGGTGTGCAAATTAACAAAAATGGGAATCTCAAGCTTAAAGCTTATGCTGATTCTGACTGGGCTAGATGCCCTGTCACAAGGAAATCTGTTTCTGGGTACTGTGTTTTTTTAGGAGACTCATTGGTCTCTTGGAAAAGCAAGAAACAACCTACTTTGTCTAAATCTTCTGCTGAGGCAGAATACAGAAGCATGGCTTCTTGTACTTGTGAAGTCATCTGGTTAAATAATCTGCTTGGAGACATGGGTATAAAAGTTTCTTTACCTGTGGTGTTGTACTGTGACAACAGCTCAGCACTTCAAATTGCTGGAAACCCTGTCTTTCATGAAAAAACCAAGCACTTTGAGATTGATGTTCACCTTGTAAGAGAAAAAGTTTCTGCTGGTGTTATTAAGACTGAGAAGATTCATACTTCTCAGCAAACTGCTGACATTTTGACAAAAGCCCTTGGCTGTAAAAGCCATAAGTTTTTGTGTGATAAACTAGGAATGATGGACATGTTTGGAGTGCAAGTTTGAGGGAGGGTGTTAAAATACCTTCCAAACTTTCAAGGGTTGTTTATGTCATAACAGAAACTATCCCTCTCTAACTTCTAACTTTGTTTCTCTTTATGTTGTTTGTGTATGTGCAGGGTCTCAAAGTGTCAAGATGCATTTGTTATCCCTATGCTCCCTATGCTATCCGTTTCTATCTCAGAAGCATGGGGTATTTTCCTCTTTCCCCATGCTTATGGCTGTAATAGTTGGTGAGTGCTCTCCATATCCGTTGAGGCTGACTCTTCTTCTCAGCCTATATAAACCCTCATATGGGTTTGAAATAAAGCAACCTTTCAAGTTAATCGACGTCTACTTCTTTACAAAGTGTAGTCTAGTGTTCTTGTTGGTTCTTGCAAGTCTGATCTCATAGATCAGGTGTTTAGTTGTAATCATTCAGCTGTTTCAGGCTTCATTGTTCTTTAATCTGATTGACTCTTGTTAGAGTTCAATCTGTATTGTGTAACTTGTATTACTGCTGGTTAATAAATTGAATCAAGAGGAGGCTGGTTGGATTCATATCCGTGTGTTCTTAACCATTTTAACAAAAACTCATAAGGACGAACCACCTTTTGTAAGGTACCTGCAATATCAATAGGAAATTTGATGCAAAAATTGTTCATTGTAATGTTCGCTACAATGGAAATGATATTATTTACTGTTGTTTTAGTGGCACACCAAATAGTGTCCGTTGTATTACAATTTAACTCCCCTTTATAGAAGAGTAGCAAAGGGGTGTTTGGATTAAGCTTATTTGAAAAGCTAATCGTATTTTCAAAACACGATAAGCTCAACAACAAAAAGAGTTAATTGATTTATTTATGAAAAAGAATTTTGAGACCTTTCTGAAACAGCTCAAGGCTGTTTTAAATAAACTAATTGAAACACCCTTTTTATCCTTTACTCTTTATTAGTATATTGTATTGGATAATCAATTTTTTTTTTTTTTGGTAAATTCTCTTCCTTTTGAATTTAAGCAGAAAAAATGATTTTATATTCATGTTTGTGCATATTTTAATTCTTTTACATCATATTGACAAATTATATAACTATTAACAGAATTAGTGGTGCCAGAATAGATGTGCACATCAAATCAAGGGTATGCTTGCTTTTAGTGCTCTGTTCGTCTTCAATAGTCATCTATAATGTTGATAAAATAGAAAGTCAAATAATATATAATCCCATCTTTTTAAGACTCTCTCAATACCAGTTGAGCTTCCAAAGTGGAACTATGATGGATCAAGTACCGGGAGAAGACAGTAAAGTTATCCAATGGTATGTCTTATATATTAAATAAAATTAGAAGTCTTACCTTTTGTAGTGAATTAACTGTGGCTAAAATTCTAAATTTACAGCCCCCCGAAAGTCACCCAAAGTCTAATCTTTTATACATACAGCCTCATAACTATTCAAAGACATAGATTACCTGTAATACTCTATATTATTGTAATAATGACTCATGAGAAACGAAATAATTAATAATTATTTATAAATATAATCCAAATACTCTAAAAAAGTGGACGAGGTTGCTGGTTTGCTGATTTCAACCTGTTCAAAAATGACCTGTTGCACCCTCACCATATTCTGACCTGTTACATAAGCCACTCATCTTGCCATCAATCTAATTTATTTCCTTTCACTATAGGGTCCATACTACTGTAGTGTTGGAGCAGATAAGTCATTCGGAAGAGACATTTCTATTGCACATTACAAGGTGCTTTTATGCTGGAATTAACATCAGTGGAACCAATGGAAAAGTTATTCCCGGACATGTTTTCTTCGACTCATTATCCATAATTCTTTTATGAGTTAAGAAAAGAAATATCTTGCCATTAATTGTATTTCACAATGGGAATTCCATTTCAGTCCCAGTGTGGGAATTGAAGCTATAGACTCATATATGGTGTACAAGATATGGAGACCCATATATGGTGTGCAAGATACCTCATTGAGGTGATTCATCTACAACAATTTACACAACGTTAATGTGTTCTTTTTAAAGATTATATAGCAATCATAATCTAAGCCATGTTGATCCAATTCTTTTATGATCCTAAGCCGATTGATGTAATTAAATCTTGCTTCATGACTATTTTCGAGATGAGGTTTGATCTTGAAATTGCAATGCGGCACCGAAAGGTTGTTAATTCATTAGGAATTGGAGATAACCTTTAAACACAAGGTAGAGGCATGTTTGAAGATTCAAGATCGACATTCTGGACTCATTATGTAACTGTTGTATCGAATCTCGGTACTATTTATTTGAAGCCGCATATTGAACATGGAATTATTGATGGTGTAAGTTTCTTTTATCTGTATTCATTCATTTTAATTTTCTACTAAAAATATAACCCTTTCTTTCAACATGTCCACCTTTTTCCAACCATTCTTGACCAACCTTCTTTCTATACTTTATAGTGTACAAAAAGAAACACTTGACTTAAAATGTGACATGTTAAGAATATGTAATAAGTTAGGCTCCAACATAATCATATTACAATATGAAGGTGTAGAACATAATTCTACACATTTAGCTTAGGCTTATTATATATGTGATCTTTCTGTGCTAATACCGTCTACAAGTAAGGAGGCAGTCAATTTAATTGGTGTAAGGACTAATTACATCTTTTTGGACTTCGAGACTTTCAAGAGATCATTTATCATTCATACACTTGAATATCTTTTTCTTTTAAATATTCAGGTCTTAACCATGCCTCCATCCGTTCGGTCTAAGGTTGCTACTGCTAGGATGTCTCCATCTGGTATGTTTATGATCCTTGAAAATTCTTAAATTCCAGTAGAACCAACCATACATGATAAGGACCTGATTGGTTATAGTTTATGCAGTTGGATTAAATGGGATTGGAGCTATAGAACACTTAAAGGCATCACTATATGAACATCAGGTTTTTATACACATGGTCTTTTTCTTTCTTTCTATGCATAATAAGATGGTGTTTTGACCCGCTGATCTTTGGCATTTTTTTAGGCTGTTCATATGATAGCCAAAACACGCACATCACCTGTGATTTTACCGCTTAATAACCATCTACTCATCAAAATCTCTTCAATTGATCATATCCAAATGATGAAGAAGATAAAGACTGACAAGTTGAGGACCACAGAGAAAAGTAAAAGTTGTGAATGGTACGTGGATATAATTTAAGTTTAGGTTTTTAATTTTGAAAGATTTATGGTTTTAGATTAACTAAGAATGCGTTTTTTTGGTGAGCTAAAGTTTACGGACTTGAAGGTGAAGAGGGCCACTTTCCTTTAGTGATGAGTCGTTTAATGCTATCAGGTATCTAGAAGTATCCGAGCCATTTTCATTTAGGGAGTTGAGTTCTAGAAGTGGCGCACCGACTGACATTATAGCCACAAAAAAGAAGGTGAAACTTAGGGTGATAATTCATTACATTAATTGTATGATTTCCTTTAAATATCCAGGTATTAACCATGCCTAACTTCTGATAGGTCTTAATGTTCCTTTCGCAGGTTGCCGGACAAGTTTTCGGAAGGAACTCGAGTGTTTATTGTGTACCCAATGCTAGCAACAGGTAAGTTATTTTCATTTCTACATCAAAGTCTGTAAATACTCTGTAATATTTATGTTTCATTGCCATTCTAATATTTTTTCTTTTGCATTTGAATTATCTTTAGGTGGCATGATAGTTGCAGGCATCGACTTGGTCAAGGAACATGGAGTTGACAATCAGCATATAAAAGTGGTCAGTAGATTAACCATTTGTATTATGCTCTATGTTTTTCTACTCGCAATAATGTTAAGTTACCTATTGCCCATTACCATCAGTTTCTCACTTGGTATTGTCATGGGTCACTAATTATATTTTGGATATTTGCAAGTTTTGATTTAGTTATTTCTTTTCTACGTTACCAATTTTGAACAAAATTTATCCTTTTTTACACATTGCATATAACTAAAGGGTGCCGATTCATGTAGGTATCTGCTGTGGCTCACCCTCCAGCCCTCTAAAAGCTGAGCAAGAAGTATCGGAGGTACAATATTACTAAAACTCGAAAACCATTGACACATGATCACTTTTATCTTCTGAGATTAATGTCTTATATATTTATCTACAGGGTTCATGTATATGATGGAATCATTAACCCAACTCTTACTGATAAAGGGCAAGTATATTTATAAAACAAACAAAATAATTATATTCTGTTATTGAGTTGTCTAAAGCTTGTGTTTAATTGGTGATTTCAGTATGATAATCCCGGGACATGGAGATGCAGGAGACCGCAGCTTTGGTACATAGTTACTTAACCAAAGGAAGTTTTGTGGAACATGTACTCATGTAGCTTTTTGGAAATTGCAGTCTTTAGGACTTTTGGCAGAAATTTTGCTCAAAGAGTTTATGCTTATCGAGTCTTTCTATCTGAAATGTTAATTATCATGGGTCGATGACCAAACAACATGTGTAATACTAAATTTGTACTATTTATTAATTTAAGGAAACACGGACAATGGCCAAAGCATTACGACTGCAGTCAACTTATTAATGTGTTGGCAACATCAGACAGTGAAGTCGTACACGGATGTTCGCCTTAATTTTGTGATAGATGAAAACAAGTATTTTGGTTATGTCAGTAAGGGATAGGTAACTACTTTCCTTTGATTAGTATATCTTCTTAAATTTTTCACTTATATAAACCTTTTTATTGATTTAATTATCAAGAAAGCTACAACTGAAATGATGTGGGACGTATTTGCTTTGCTCAACAAGGTTAAAACCTATTTCTCTCTCAATGTAGTACATTTAACTGGATAGGTTTCTGTCTCATTGAAGCCTATTTCTGTCTCATTACATTTAGGGTTTACACCAAGGTTAAAACCTATTTCTCTCTTAATGTAGTAAATGAAAGCTAATTACATGATCTTTTTGTAGTTTAAAATATTGTGTCGATGCCAAATGTACATTTAGTTAATATGTAAATTTACATACAGTTGTAAATTACCTCTGCAGACCTGTTACATTTGTAAATTACATCCAACTGGATATCCTACATTGACCCAAATTACATACATGACCCATATCGAGATAATATACAAATGTCGTAAATAATCTGTATAATATGATAGTTGATGTTTCCGATGTGACCCGAGGTTTAATATTAACTAAAGGTATGATCTGTTTAATATTTAAATTATATACACATTAGTAGGATATCTAACTGTATATGCAAAGATGAAATCACAAAAAAAAAAAAAAAAAAAAAAAAAAAAAAAAAAAAAAAAACGAATACAAAACCTTCATACAATGTCAAAAACCCGCAATACTATTAATATCACTTGCATCTTCATTTTGCCAATTATCACAATTTCACTTTGTTACACTGCATATACCATACATGAATAGACGTCACCGTCACACTGATGTGTTATAGCGTAATCGTTGAGGACGGCGATACATACACACAAGGTAAATACAACTTATGCAACGAATTAAACAAAACAGTAAGCTATATTACGATACAAAATTTCATTCTTGACAATAAAATGTACGTCAAACTCACCTTTTCTTATAAAAAAATTGTCGTACACTAATACCATAAAAAATTAAAAAAATCCCAGTCCTTAAAAAACGAAATTCCATTAAGTAACACCATCAAAAGAAAACTTATAGGTCATGCCCGCCCATCGGGCGGGCTTCGAAAGCTAGTATATATATATATATATATATATATATATATATATATATATATATATATATATATATATATATATATATATATATATATATATATATATATATATATATATTAAACAGGTAATAAAGATAAATAATAATATTGGTTAACGAATTTAACTAATATTTGACGGAAGATTTATTATATAAAAATAGAAATTTTTTCCGATGGAAGGGAAATACTTTTGAAATTAAAACATAAAGGTTTCTATGTATAAATGTTTACTTGACGCGAGTTATTAAATATTCGAGTGCACGCAAAGATAGGAAATACTATTTAAAATGGTATTTATTACACCCTATAAATGTGAGTTACGGATCAGTTTAACGTTAATATTATCAACCTATACAGTTATCGGACTTACTGGACTGAAAAGCCCCATAAGAGCTCAACAAGTGTATCGGATGACGTTATTAATGAGAAACATATCCTTATGACTTGTAGCTTATGATAGAACTTTGGGAATCAATAAGTAAACGGATGAATGGATAACTTATCAAATGACGAATTTGATAACAAAAATCAACCTTCCATACGAGAACTTATCGAATCTTAAGGACATATCAATGGACCCTAGCTAAGATACAGACGTAAACTAGGATATTGATTCATTGGTTGGCTATATGAGATTGATTGTATCTTGATTATCTTTCTTGGCGCGAGTTCACTCGAGTCAAGACTATGTCTCCAACACACATACACACATGACGATACCAAACCCTAACAAACTATTTCACAAGATTCTTTTGGAAAGTAAAATGGAATATACTCGGGGATAGAAATGTTGATTTGAGATGTAATCTAAGAACAAGTTTACCTGATTAGGTTGTGCCGAGTCCATAGTCGCCGATACATGTTAGCTACTATCTTTCTTCGCTCCTGATTGGATTGTTGTGATAGTCTACCCCTGATATATATATCTTGTGATTGTGCTTAGCTGGAATTGAGGTGAGTTCATGACCCCCAACTTTTAAACTATTTTTATAACTATTTTTGGGGATAATACATGCTCGTTTGAACTAAACTTATTGATTGTTTACATTAAATTTGTGAAATGTTTGTTTAAGAACTGATTGATTGATTGAAATAATTGATTTGACTAGTGAAAGCTTTATGTGTTGTCTGATGAAAATGTGAGCTTCCTAACTCAACTATCTTTTCTGGACCTGCAACTGCTTTTGATTTGCTATATCAACTAGTTAAGGTTTAGCACCTCGATAACTACCCCGTAATAAGCCATTAGTTCCTGCGAGAAGTGCGAATATTATGGATAGATTTATTGTGGTTGATTTCCCCCGTCTGGACTTTGGTACCCAACTTGCCAGGATTTGTATCCGAATTTTGGTACTCCAACTTGCCAGGATGTGTATCCGGATTTTGGGTACTCCAACTTGCCAGGGATTTTGCCCGGATTTTGGATGCACCAACTTGCTATGACGTGCAACCTATAGGAGATTATTATGATTGAAATGTTGTTGGAAGGTATGGTAATATCTAGCCTAGACTCATAATAGCAAGAATTCTATAAGGTCCATTATAAAACTTGTGATTTAAAAACATGAACTCACCGACGTAGCTGATTTTTAGCATGTATTCTCAGGTATTTGATGATTATGGATAGTTGAAGCTACTCATATGGAGGCTTGGTAAGAGACATGGCTTGAGGATCGATCATAACTCTGATGAAACTTTCGGGACCTATTTTTATTTTCTTTTGGTTTATCTTTGAATCATGAAATAAATGTAAAGCTAATATTTGAATTTTTAAATGTTTTCTTTAACCAAAATGTTGTCTTGTTTCCTATACTTGTGTGATGTATACCAATTCGGGTAGCACCTCGAAAGCTTGTTGAGTCTTCCGCTGCACCAAATTTTGGGGGTGTTACAGATTGGTATCAGAGCCAAGGTTATAGAGAACTAGGTAATTTTTAAAACCTAAACTATAACCACTTTTCGTAAAACTCTTTTCGTAAAAAACGAAGCCTCTTGAATTAAGTTTAGAATAGTATGAGAATACAATGTGATGATATTTTGAGAGTTAGGTGCGAGAACTTGACTATGTGTTAGAATTGCACACTATGAATCGTATAGTATGCCTTGATTTCTGGATTAAGCATATTGAGGGTTATATGACATCGGATTAGAGCGCATCCTGTTCTGAACATATACTTGAAACTATGTGATACTTGAATTGAAATTTATGTTATGGTTTGAATTACGGGTTGGTCTAGCGTTAATAAACCAGACTGCCACAGTTATCAGACTTATTGGGTTAACGAACCCAATAGAGCCGATAAGTGTCGGAGAAAATTGATAACGCTCAAAGTTAACATGTTTTTATAAGCGTTATTAGTGTTTTTGTGTATGTTATTTGGTTGTTTTTATATGCTTTTGCCACTAAATCGTATCAAAGTATGTTTTTGTAGCATATGTAGCCAAATGCAGGAAAAATGGAGAAAAAGTGAAGAAAATGAAGTATACGCGATTACACGAAGATTCCCGAGCTCAAAAGTCCAATCTATGAAGTAATTCATATGAGAACCTAAGTTTTGTCATCTCAAAGTTCCAAGTTCAGAAGTTAATCAAGTTTGGATAGTACATAAAGAACTACACAAGGAAAAGTCAAAGTCCAAAACTGCCAGGAATTACCATCCGATCAGTTGGGATGAAACCGATCGGATTGCCATAATAACTTTTCTCCATCCGATTGGTACCAACCCGCAACCGATCGGATGGCCACTACTGCATGTTTTTGCCAACTTGTGTGCACGAATCTTGGTCTTTTGTCCCATGGTTCTAGGCCCTTTTTAGTGTCTTATTGTCCTAGTTCAAGCATTTAAGTCCTTATTTATTACCAAGAGTGTTGGACAAGCCTATAAGGACCTCAAAAGTGCATAACTCAACACACCATTGAAGATACCATTTACTCTCATTACTACACACAATTATTATCATCTTCTAGCTCTCTAAGGAGGAAAATTCGTGCAGAAAGAACCAGGAACTTTGGAGGACCAAGGAAGCAACATTTGGATTCCGAAAATCTCAAGAAATCATCACCAACTCTTAGGTTATCAATACCTTGTCATTTGTTATCAATTTCAAAGCATTGTAAGACTTATAACCATGGATTCTTATGTTAAATATTCTGAGTTTATTTGCATGTTTGCTATGAGTGGCTAGTAATCTTTTTACACTTGTTTTAATGATGTTTTATACTTAGTGATAGTGATGATTGTGATAACATGTTTTAATTCAATTTCAAGTCAATCCTAAGAACCAATTGTACCTTAAGTTTCATCGTGACATTTGTTTAGCCAAGGTTAACCAATTGATAATAGTTTCAAAGGTCGAAAGATTTGTTATTACTCAACTAGTTATAATCATTTGTCTATGAATGATTGTTTTTCACCATAATTATTCTTGACTAAACAAAGAAACAAGAAATATGATTGTAATGAGAATTCTTTTATAACATCAAATCGGATTGTTTGTAAACCATTAGTAGGACGAAAGTTTAAATGTTTATAAACGATTGTGACCTTTTTGTCTATGAAGAGGTTATCTTTTGTATTGACCATTTCCTAAGAGTATTTGATTGGTAATAAAAGTTTGTCTTGTGTTTAAGATATCCACCATACCTTATGAACCTTGGATAGATCTTGAATTGATTGGTTTACACCTAAAGCTTGTTTTTATGAACTAAAATCTTGACGAAGGTTTAACTTGTAGAAACAATAGATTAGATCACCATCTAATTATCTCAACCAACATGTTATCAAAAGTTATCACAATCATGTGTGTCATTAAGTAGAAAACTAGTCTAAACAAGTGTAGGTTTTAATTTATTGAATTTGCTTATTATCATATTTGCGTACATTAGAGATTTACTTTTAGACTTATATTTCGATTCACTCACAAATCCCTGCGAATGATCCCGACTTACCATCATATCTTGCTATAACGGACGAGTACACTTGCTCGTATGTGTTGTTTCTAGATTTGGTAACTCATCCTTATAAATTTAAAACTTGCACTAACAAATAGCACATCAAGTTTTTGGCGCCGCTGCCGGGGATTTTGATCGTGTTTCTTTAAGTTTTAAAAGTCCGTTTCTTTTCGTGTTCGTTTTCTAAATAAAAAAAAAATTCCGTAGCAACCAACCGATCGGATTCACTTCCAACTGATCGGTTTCCCACATTTTTATTTTTACCGTAGCGACCATCCGATCGGTTTGGTTCCCAACCGATTCGGATTGATTTTTCTGTATTTATTTTTTTTTCTTGTTCTTTTGTTTAGGTAATTGACTCGATTCTCTTGATAGTTGTATGAACACTCGTTCTACTACTAAAAAGCTTAGTACACCTTTATCCGATCCCGAAAGTTTGTTTCGTAAGAAGAGATCTTCAACTATTCTTAATTGGTTTGATAATCATTCCGAAGAACACCCGATTTCTAATCTTTTTGAACCAATACCCATGGCTGATGATTTACCCATGTGGGCCGCCAATAGAACCGTAGCACCCACTCCTGGAGCTGCTATTGTTGTCGCCGACCTTGGTGAAAACTTTACCGTTAAAGGTCACCATCTTTCTATGATCAAAGACCGTCAATTCGATGGCCGTTCGTGGGCCGATCCGCATAAACACATTGCCGAATTCATTGAAATTTGTGGCATGTTTCGTTATGGAGACACTAATGTCGATGCTATCAAGCTCAAACTTTTTCCATCATCACTCGCCGGAGATGCCAAAGTATGGTATAACGAATTAACCCCAGGAACTATTAATACTTGGGAGGAGATGAGGCGAGCTTTTGTAAGCCGATTCTTTCCACCTGCCATGTATGATAGACTAATGGGAGAAATCCGTGCTTTTTCACAAAATCCTAATGAATCTCTTGTTGAAGCTTGGCTTCGCATGAAAGATTTGCTTCGAAGTTGTCATGGTCATAATTTAGGACGAGGAACAATAATCCAAATCTTTTATCATGGTCTTGATGAAGCATCTCAAGCAATTCTTGATGCCGGAGGAATTTTCCTTTACAAAACACCAAATGAGGCATATCAACTTCTTGAAGATCGAGTACTTCTTAAACTCGATTGGTCAAAAGATTCCAAAACCAAACCCTTACGGAAAACCGTTGCTTTTGCCGAAAGCTCAGATAATTCAAAACTCATGGACAAAATAGAAGCCTTGTCTTCTAAAATGGACTCACAATACAAAGATATAAAAGGAGAAATGAAAGAAATGCGAGATGGCTGTAATAATTGTGGAGGAAATCACACATCATCCGAGTGTGATGACCAACCTATGAATAGACCCAACGAAGGGGAAGCCAATTATGTCCAAGGAGGATATCATGGAGGAGGTTTTCGTGGTAATTATTACGGAAGAAGTTCTGGAAATTGGCAAGATCGCCAACAAAGGGATAACAACCGTGATTTTCAACCTCGAACAGAAAATTCAAACCCAACAAATTCAGATAAAAAGGAAGAATCTGATTTCGAAAAAATGATGCGAGAATTCGTAAATGCTCAAAGAACTACAAATGAGTTTGTAAAAACTCAATTTTTCAATCTCAAAACCAAAGTTGAGCAAGGTCAGAAAAATCATCAAGCTTCTATTCAGGATCTTGAACAAAAATTTGGTAGACTTTCTGATCAATTTTCTTCTCGAATTCCTGGTACATTACCAAGTAACACCCAATCCAATCCAAAACCATCTGGATCAAACGATAAGAATTATCGTCCACCACAAAGCAGAAATGAGCATATCAATGCTGTATTCACTCGAAGTGGTCTCTCATATGATCCACCACCTATTCCTACCGATAATACTCTTATTCAAGAAGAGGAGGAAGAAGCTGAGGAAGAAGCAATTGAAGAAGAACCAACCCAAAAACCAACCGTTCCACCAATAAAGCCTTATACACCAAAAATACCATATCCACATGCCCTAAGAAAAGAGAAAAGAGAGGAGCGAAATAAGAAGTTTTTAGAGATGATCAAAGAAGTTAGAATTAACGTACCCCTCGTTGATGTTCTAGCTGGAATGCCCAATTATGGAAAATTTTTGAAAGAACTTCTTAATAATCGAAACAAGTTAGCACAAATTTCCGCTACCGTTCTTAATGAAGAATGCTCTGCTATAATTCAAAACAAAATTCCACCAAAACTTGGAAATCCCAGAAGTTTTCTTATACCATGTACATTAGGAAACAACATCACATGTGATGCTTTAGCCGATTTAGGTGCAAGTATCAATTTGATGCCCTATTCGTTGTATTATAAACTTTCCATCAATACATTGAAACCTACTAAGACGAGTATATGATTTGCCAACCATACATACCAATATCCTGTTGGGGTTGCTGAAAATATGCTTGTTCAAGTTGGTAAATTTGTTTTTCCTGTGGATTTTGTTATCTTAGAAATGGAAGAAGATAGTCGAGTACCCTTAATCTTAGGAAAACCTTTCTTAAACACTGCTAATGCAATGATTAAAGTTAAAGGTAAAGAACTTAATCTCGGAGTAGGAGAAGATCGAATTACATTCTTAATCGATAAAGCAATGAAATATCCAAATTCCAGTGATGACACATGCTATAACATCGATGTAATTGATGAAGTCACTGAAGAAGAATTGGATACATTACTTGACGATTCGAAACCATTCATGACTACTTTAGAAAAGATTAGTGAAACAGATTCTGATAAAGAATTTGAGAAATTCATGGAAATTAAATTAGAAGAAGAGGAAGAAGAGAAATTTGAAGATATCACTGAGAAAGATCAATTGAAAATCAAATCATCTCTAGAAGAACCACCCACTGATTTGGAACTCAAAACCCTTCCCAATAATCTCGAATATGCTTACTTAGAAGAAAATTCACTTCTTCCAGTAGTCATATCGTCGTTGCTCGAAACAAATCAAAAAGAAAGACTCATTTCTGTTCTTAGGAAGCATAAACGCGCTTTTGCGTGGAAAACTTCTGATATTCTAGGAATTAGTCCTGATTTTTGCAAACACAAAATCAATTGTGAAGAAGGTTCTAAACCCGTTGTAGAAAGACAACGTCGACTCAACCCGAATATGAAAGAGGTTATTAAGAAGGAAATCATTAAACTTCTTGACGCAGGAATTATTTATCCTATCGAGGATAGCCCATGGGTGAGCCCAGTTCATTGTGTTCCAAAGAAAGGAGGAATGACTGTAGTGACAAATGAAAGGAATGAGTGAGTTCCTACTAGAACTGTCACTGGATGGCGAGTATGTATTGATTACAGAAAACTTAACAAAGCCACCAGGAAAGATCATTTTCCTTTACCCTTCATGGATCAGATGCTCGAAAGATTAGCAGGAAACAAATACTTTTGCTTCCTTGATGGTTTTTCGGGATATTTCCAAATTCCTATCGATCCAGCCGATCAAGAGAAAACCACATTTACATGTCCTTTTGGAACCTACGCTTACCGGCGTATGCCTTTTGGTCTATGTAATGCACCTGCAACTTTTCAAAGGTGTATGATCGCAATATTTCAAGACATGCTTGAAACATCTATGGAAGTTTTCATGGATGACTTTTCAGTTTTTGGTGATTCTTTTGAAACTTGTCTTTCCAATCTCGATAAAATGCTTGAAAGATGTGAAGCTGCACATCTAGTTCTTAATTAGGAAAAATGTCATTTCATGGTAACTGAAGGAATTGTGTTAGGACACAAGATATCAAGTTTAGGGATGGAAGTAGACAAAGCTAAAATAGATGTTATCACCAAATTACCACTACCAACTAACGTTAAAGCCGTTTGAAGTTTTCTAGGACATGCCGGTTTTTACTGCCGATTTATCAAAGATTTTTCAAAAATATCACGTCCTATAACTAAACTTTTAGAAAATGATTATGTATTTGATTTCAATGCTGACTGCATTAAAGCTTTCGAAACATTGAAAAGTCAATTGACTAGTGCCCCAATTATGGTTGCACCTAATTGGTCACTACCATTTGAAATCATGTGTGATGCAAGCGATTTCGCTGTTGGAGATGTTTTAGGACAACGTGAAGGAAAACATTTTCGTCCTATTTACTTTGCTAGTAAAACACTCAACAATGCTCAACAAAACTATATGGTTACGGAGAAAGAATTATTAGCCGTAGTTTTTGCATTCGACAAATTCAGATCTTATCTTGTGCTTTCAAAAACGATAGTTTTTACCGATCATTCCACACTCAAATATTTGTTTACCAAACAAGATGCAAAACCACGTCTTATCAGATGGATCTTATTACTGCAAGAATTTGATATCGAAATAAAAGACAAGAAAGGAGCAGAAAATCTTGCAGCTGATCATTTATCACGTCTCGAGAATCCAAATTTGGAAGAATTAAAAGAAAATGAAATTAATGATTATTTTCCAGAAGAAACTCTCATGACGATAGATCAAGATGATGATGAGGAAATACCATGGTTTGCAAATTACGCAAATTATCTTGCAGGAGATGTTCTTAAAAAAGGGATGAGTCACTACCAACGTAGTAAGTTCTTTTCAGAACTAAAACACTATTATTGGGAGAAACCTTACCTTTTTAAGATGTGCAAGGATGGAATGATACGAAGATGTGTTTCGGGTGCCGAAACAAGAAAAATTCTTGATGAATGTCATCATGGCCCAACTGGGGGACATTATGGTCCTTCCACTATAGCTAGAAAAGTTTTTGATGCTGGATTCTATTGGCCTACAATTTTCAAAGAAGCGTATACTCTTGTTCAAAACTGTGATGCGTGCCAAAAATCCGGTAACCTTTCTCGAAGAGACGAAATGCCTCAAAAGAGCATTCAAGTCTGTGAAATATTCGACATTTGGGGAATTGATTTTATGGGACCCTTCCCTAAATCACACAAATACGAATATATCCTCGTTGCAATCGATTATGTTTCCAAATGGGTTGAAGCTGAAGCTCTTCCTACTAACGATGCACGAGTTGTTGTCAACTTTCTCAAAAAGCTTTTTCCTCGTTATGGAATTCCTAAAGCTTTAATAAGTGATAGAGGATCTCATTTCTGTAATAAACAAATGGAGAAAGTAATGAAACGATATGGAGTTCATCATCGTTTTGCTACAGCTTATCATCCACAAACTAGTGGTCAAGTCGAAAATACCAATAGAGCTATAAAAAGAATACTTGAAAAAACGGTTAAAGACAATCCTTCCGTTTAGTCAAGGAAATTAGATGACGCTCTATGGGCATTTCATACGGCATATAAGACACCAATTAGTACGACACCGTACAGACTCATGTATGGGAAAACATGTCATTTACCGTTCGAACTTGAACACCGTGCTTACTGGGCGTTAAGAAGCTGTAATCCTGATTTAAAAATAGCTGGAGAAAAGAGATTTTTGCAATTACATGAACTTGATGAGTTAAGACTTCAAGCTTATGAAAACTCCAAGCTATATAAAGCAAGAACCAAAGCATATCACGATAGAAAGCTGAGAATTCGAAAACAATTCAAAGCTGGAGATAAAGTTCTGCTTTTTAATATGAAATACAAGTTTAAAGCTCTGAAACTCAAGCCAAAATGGTTTGGACCATATGTAGTGAAACATGGATTTCCATCAGGTTATGTTGAACTTTATGACAAACATGGTGGAAGTTTCATTGTAAATGGGCACCGAATTAAACTCTATTGTGATAAGGAGCAATTAAACGTGATTTCTAATGAAGAAATTTCATCCGACTTTGAATATGAAGCTATCACATTCATGGCTCCACACAAGGAAATGGTTCCTTGGGCACACAGTAATGGTTTTATCTATGATGCTCTTCCTAGAGCATGGGAAAATGTTAAATTGGAAAACATAGATGAAACAGGAGAGGGAATTGTGATAGGAAATGTGTTGTATATCCCTAAAAGGAAACATAACACTAAAACTTCATAATCTATTTCGAAGTTTGAGTCCGGCTGAGGACTCGTTAATAAAACAAGCGCTTCTCGGGAGGCAACCCGTGTGTCTTATTTTATTTTTATTTTTGTTTTTGATTTATTTTAATTTTCAGTGTTTATACCCCAAAGTTTTACTACTTGGTCAAACTTAAGTGTGGGGGTGTACCACTAATTTGAATAAAACTGCAATGCTTTTTGTTTGTTTGTTTTTGTTTCTAATAATGCAGGTGTTGACTACAAGAAACAGAAGATTGGATAATACCGGATATCATGGTTTATTTTCTCATTTTCCCTACTTTCGTGCTTTTTCGTTTATCACTTTGAGGACAATGTTTAACTTAAGTGTGGGGGGGGGGGGGGGGGGGGGGTGAGTAGGTAAAATAAGAAATTAAGTCTAATATCGATTTAATTTTTAAATTTTGTTTGTCCTTGTGATCTAGTTGTTTTCACGCTTTTAGGAATAATTTATTAGAATAACTGGATCTATCCACTGGTAAAATTAGTAATTTTTGAAAAATTTAAGATGTGTCCCGATTAATATTGCAATCCATTTCTGGGATTGATAACATTTGCTAGCGCATATTATAACCCTTTCCACTAAATTGTGAGGATTTGAGCCTATTTCATATCTAGCATACATCTTTTATGCTTGAATCTTTTTTTTTTTCTTAAAGGTAAATTTTATTAAGAAAAGTGAGCCAAAAAAGGCAAGTTACAAAAACATGAACATAAGTGGAACAAATTCATAAGGATACATCCCTACTGAAACCACTTAGGCTCCAAAAAACTAATGGCAATGGACAATTTCCCATGCTCAGAGAATACACAAAATATGATAAGCCATAAAAAAACTAATGAAAACCAGAAGTCAGCATCTGATCTTCTTTCTTATTTCCAACAGTGAGTATCAGTTCTGTCATTCCTCCTTTTATCACAAACATTCTCTTAATACTTTACCATCTCATTAGACCAAATCTCTTTGATGCTTTCAGTCAATGACTATTTAGAGTTAACAAACAAGTCAACTTCCAGCATATCCTTGTGCCATTTCATCTGTTTGATCTTCCTTAATTCAGTTTCATAGGCTTGGGAGTAGAACAAATTGTAAGAACTTTGTATTTTAATGCCATCACACTCATCAATAATCCTCTGCTCAGCCATCTTCTTTGCATTCTCATGAAGAAACTTAGCACCCAAACCAATACTCTTTTGCACCTTATCAATTCTACTTTTCAAGCCTATGCTTGTATCTTTTGTTAAGCTCTCACCTTGCATCTGATTAGAGCCATTCTCAATCCCATTTGAAACCACACTCTGAGTCATAAACTTGGCATTCCCATGAGTCTCTTCAGTCACTTCATCTTCCATGTTGTCTAAAGCAGATTCATCCAAGTGATCATTAATAAGATTACCCTCCTTTTCCTCCAAGCATGCTTCATAAATACTCACCATTTCATCTGTCCATGTACTCTTAATTTCCTCTGTTAGAACTTGATCAGTTTCAAAGAAAAGGACTGCTTCAGCTCTTCCTCTTTCCCTAACCAAATCCTCTATTCTATTCATCTCCTCTCTATACACTTTATCATAGATTTTTAGAAAGTTTTGATTACTTGTAAGACCATCTTCAAGCATTCCCATAGTACAAAACTTATTAGCTTTATCCTTAGCAGTCATAGCCACATTCCTATTACGATAACTAATATCTTTTAGTAATTTTGATATCCTGCTTTTCAACTCATTAATCTTTTTACCTTTAGTAATAGTAGCACACTTTCCATTATAATAATTCTCTAAATCTTTAGACCATCTCTTCTTCTCATCCATAGAAATTTGTATTCCCAAATCACAAGCTAAATCGATCTTGTGTTTCATCTCAACCCATTCCTCACTCCCTACGTCAGCTGATTCATTAGCTAATGCATCAAACATGTTACTTGTCTTAATCTCACCCTGCAGAACCTTCTTAGCTCCAGTACTACCCCCATTACCCACACTACTCTTATCTTTACTCTTCCCATCTAGATTAACATTCTTCAAACCATCTATTGATTCATCAACATTTACCCCTTTGTTAATAGCAGGCATAAATTGCTCACCACCATTCCTTCCACCACCATTCACTCTCTGATTTCCACCACCTCTACTATTAAAACCCCCTCTACCTCTACCGTTAAAACCACCCCTATTAACATTTCCAGAATTTCCACTTTGTTGACCATAACCCCTTTTAGTATCCCCATAATTCCTAGAATTACTCTTACCAATAACATCTTGCCAAACTTCATTTTTCTTCTCAGTATCCATAGGCTTAGTATTAACATTATTTTTAGTAACAAGCTTCTCATTCTTCTCCTCTTCAGTTAATACTCTACGAATACAATCCTTAAAGTCATGTCCAAAGACCTTGCATTGGCTACACACTGGTGGCCTCCAAGTGTACTCAACCCTCAACCACATTGACCTTCCCAAACTGTTATAGCAGATTTCCACATTATCAACTAATCCCTTGGCAGCATCAATTTCAATCAGTATTCTAGCAAAACTTGCTCTGCCATACCCTCTTTCACACATTTGAGTAGTAATTATGTCCATAATAATAGGGTTTCCTATACCACTTGCAATCCTACTATTTCCATCCACATTCCATGCTTCCAATGGTATATTCATAATCTTAACCCAAATAGGCACCTTAGTTAGTTCAGGCTTGACCATACATAATCCTACTTCCCACTTTTTAACAAATAACGGCTTGCCCTCAACCAACCAAGGACCATTTTCTAACACATAATTCATACCCTCCTCTGACTTAAATTTTAAAAAATATAGCCCATACTCATTAAAGATAATTTCTCCCAACTGAAAACTCCTCCACATTCTCCTTAAGTGGCCTGAGATTTCCATATAACTCATTTTCAAACCAACAAAGTATCCAACCAAAGTCAAACCCCATTCCTTACTCCCTTCCACAATAACAGGATCCATGTCCACCACTTCCCTACCAAATTCATTAATCCTGAGTGGTTTCAAGGACAATCTATTGTTCCCAACATTACTTTTACCCTGTACAGCATTCACAAATGACCCAAACTTTTTCCCATTGTTAACCTCTTGCATCTCAGTATCCTTGCTAACACCAGCATTCACCGTCTCCTTTAAACTAGGCCAAACAGTATTGTTATTACCCATACCCTTACTCCCAGAACTACTAGCCTTCCCAATACCATTTGTTACACTAACATCAGGATTCAATGCAGGATTCTTATCAAATGGTACAGGAATCTCACCTATTTCATTACTACCATTCCTAGAGTTATTACCAGCCACATTAGGAACTTGAGCAGATACACTACTCTTAGACTGACCACTAACATCAACATTACTAACATTCCCAATTTTAGTATCAACTACATCAGAACCAGTAACAGATACATTACTCTTAAACTGACCATTAACATCAACATGTTCATTCAACTTATCTATATTAGTAGTAGCATCAGACTTACCATGATCACTAGTTGCAGAGTTTGATCCACCAACAAGCCCATTCATACCCTGTAACCCAGAACCCATACCAGCCTTACTACTTCCATTATTAACCTCAAAAATCTCATCCTTAACCTCCATATCTTCAGATACATCATCTTTATATTCTATCTCTTCCATCTCCTTAGTTAAATTCCTATTTTCATTACCCTTCCTAGACCCTTTCTTAAGACTACCCATAAGTGGTTTAGCAATTACATTCTTATGCTTTAGGGATAATTTAGAATCATTACTTGAACTCCTAGTGTTCCTTTTGGTACGTATAACATCATTTGATCCCGGAGGAGGAGGGATAAAATTAGGTGGATTCACCACAGGAGGTAGTGGAATTGATTCATTAGGGTTAGGTGGAATTGATTCAGGCATGAAGAAGTGAAAATCTAAACAAGAATCATAATAAGAAAGAAGGATAAAGGTTGTATGGATTTAGGGATCTGGGAAAAACGGAAGTGTGTGAAAGTGTGTTAAAATGAAACAGTGACGACAGATATTCAAATCTAATTAAATGAGATGAACATGAAATATTATATGGTGAAAATTTATATCTAAATGTGTAAAATGAAAAGGAGAATGCAAATCTAAAATCCAAATTAAGATCCAAGGGTTGGATCAAAATTAGATGATGAATTCATGATAAAATGTGTTAAAAACTTAGAGAGAGAAAATTCACATTATGCTTGAATCTTTTGTTATGAGTGTGCCGGTGATTTTATTTATTCTAGAACTTGTACTTGTAAATCATTACGAGACCGTTGTGAGATTACATTTTTGTAATATAAGTATGCATACGTGATAAGAGGCAACCTTAGGATTTTAACCAAATAGTCTTCATTATTGATTTTTAGCTAGTCACATTGATTAGTTAATTTCCAATTTTTTACCCTTTTGTTAGCGTTCATTTTTAACGCTAGATACCCTTAGTTACACCCTTCGAGCCATCCTTTTCGTTTTTGAAAAATCCAGAAAAATACAAAAATATTTTACACTTTAAACCTTAGCCTAACCCTTGTTAAAGTCCAAATGGTGGGTTGCTAGTTGCTTGGTTGTTGGATAGTTCTGATGATTATTAGTTAGCCACACTTCACCAATTATGTGTGTGCCATTCCGACAAAGACGGAGACTGCAGCTTCTTATTTGTATTGTTGTGGTGATGCTTATACGAAGTGTGGGGGAGTTTATTTGCAGGAAAAAAAAAGTCATCGTAACTATAAGGTGACAATTATAGCAAATGTGCTATATATGTGAATAAAGGAAATTTTGTGATATGTTGTTAGCCAATGTGCTACGTATGAAGAATATTATTATGGCAAATCGGTGTATCGTTATTTGAAGAAGAGGAAGATTGTAACTATAATCATTTACGGGTTCGAGGTTAGTTTGGTGACTAGCAATAATGGGACTTAGACTTTATTTTATTTTTCTTTAAAACCAATTTCATAAATATTTCCCATGCCTTATCCCTACCCTTACCAAATTACTTTATCTATCCGGATATTGTAATGGCTTTGTAAGAATGTCAAGTGCAAGAATATTGTAGTGACCATCCGGTTTTTGAATAATCAAGAACTCGCGCCAGTAATCTATTGTGTTTTTGTATGAGATGTTTTAACATAAGCCTGGTACAACCCAAAGCCTTACATTACAACCCGAATAAAAGACCTCTTTGATATGTAGACTTGGTGCTTACGCCATTGCGGTGTAGTTTTGTTTCTTATACAAGCCTATGGTAATAATTAGATCATGACTGAGCAATGAGTGTGATTTCTCTTATATATACTCCACTTCTTAAATAAATGAGTGATTGAGTGAATTATACTTCGTTCCTTTTTCGTGAGGTGTTTAGAAATGTTAATCAAGCAAGAAAATCATTGGGTATTGTCAAACATCTTGATTTTTCACCATTCAAGCTTAAAAATGATGAATCTTATCTTGTACTTGTACTTGGTGGATTTGCATCACATTTTTCTAATCATTTTTGGTTACCATGTGAAAATTTAGTTTTCTTCTAGATTTGCTTGAGGACAAGCAAAGTTTAAGTGTGGGGGATTTGATAACGCTCAAAGTTAACATGTTTTTATAAGCGTTATTAGTGTTTTTGTGTATGTTATTTGGTTGTTTTTATATGCTTTTGCCACTAAATCGTATCAAAGTATGTTTTTGTAGCATATGTAGCCAAATGCAGGAAAAATAGAGAAAAAGTGAAGAAAATGAAGTATACGCGATTACACGAAGACTCCCGAGCTCAAAAGTCCAATCTATGAAGTAATTCATATGAGAACCTAAGTTTTGTCATCTTAAAGTTCCAAGTTCAGAAGTTAATCAAGTTTGAATAGTACAAAAAGAACTACACAAGGAAAAGTCAAAGTCCAAAACTGCCAGGAATTTCCATCCGATCGGTTGGGGTGAAACCGATCGGATTGCCATAATAACTTTTCTACATCCGATCGGTACCAACCCGCAACCGATCGGATGGCCACTACTGCATGTTTTTGCCAACTTTTGTGCACGAATCTTGGTCTTTTGTCCCATGGTTCTAGGCCCTTTTTAGTGTCTTATTGTCCAAGTTCATGCATTTAAGTCCTTATTTATTACCAAGAGTGTTGGACAAGCCTATAAGGACCTCAAAAGTGCCTAACTCAACACACCATTGAAGATACCATTTACTCTCATTACTACACACAATTATTATCATCTTCTAGCTCTCTAAGGAGGAAAATTCGTGCAGAAAGAACCAGGAACTTTGGAGGACCAAGGAAGCAACATTTGGATTCCGAAAATCTCAAGAAATCATCACCAACTCTTAGGTTATCAATACCTTGTCATTTGTTATCAATTTCAAAGCATTGTAAGACTTATAACCATGGATTCTTATGTTAAATATTCTGAGTTTATTTGCATGTTTGCTATGAGTGGCTAGTAATATTTTTACACTTGTTTTGACGATGTTTTATACTTAGTGATAGTGATGATTGTGATAACATGTTTTAATTCAATTTCAAGTCAATCCTAAGAATCAATTGTACCTTAAGTTTCATCGTGACATTTGTTTAGCCAAGGTTAACTAATTGATAATAGTTTCAAAGGTCGAAAGATTTGTTATTACTCAACTAGTTATAATCATTTGTCTATGAATGATTGTTTTTCACCATAATTATTCTTGACTAAACAAAGAAACAAGAAGTATGATTGTAATGAGAATTCTTTTATAACATCAAATCGGATTGTTTGTAAACCATTAGTAGGACGAAAGTTTAAATGTTTATAAACGATTGTGACCTTTTTGTCTATGAAGAGGTTACCTTTTGTATTGACCATTTCCTATGAGTATTTGATTGGTAATAAAAGTTTGTCTTGTGTTTAAGATATCCACCATACCTTATGAACCTTGGATAGATCTTGAATTGATTGGTTTACACCTAAAACTTGTTTTTATGAACTAAAATCTTGACGAAGGTTTAACTTGTAGAAACAATAGATTAGATCACCATCTAATTATCTCAACCAACATGTTATCAAAAGTTATCATAATCATGTGTGTCATTAAGTAGAAAACTAGTCTAAACAAGTGTAGGTTTTAATTTATTGAATTTTCTTATTATCATATATGCGTACATTAGAGATTTACTTTTAGACTTATATTTCGATTCACTCACAAATCCCTGCGAACGATCCCGACTTACCATCATATCTTGCTATAACGGACGAGTACACTTGCTCGTATGTGTTGTTTCTAGATTTGATAACTCATCCTTATAAATTTAAAACTTGCACTAACAAATAGCACATCAGAAATTTATTAGTGTATGACCCACCCTTATGACTCGTAGATTGTGTGTGATACCCCGAATAGGATAACTATATAATACCGTTGTCACAAACTTGTATCCTCCCTATCCGGTCCTCGTCATTCCGTTCTAGTATGGCGACATATCTATATATCCCCGCCATGTCCACATGATCAGCTAATGCCAAAATTTGACACTCATTCTACCTCATTTGAAACGATCAATCATCATCCTTGTAAACCTATATGAAATCCTGGCATATTAAATGTACCCTTCCAAGAATCCTTTATCAAAGCCTTTGGCTTGAAAAGGTACTCACTCTTTTAGTAAAGCCGAGACACCCGCGTTTACTGAAACGATATTCCTGTACGACGATAGATGCTGATCTCGACTCCTAATCTATAACATCTGTGCTTCCTTGTAAGATACATTTTCTCATTCTTCATGATACTTACTTTCCTATCATATAGAGCAATAGAACCGAACGAAAACGCGCGCAGAACTGCATGGACACCTACGGTCTGGAATCACATGAACCCTTGGACACCACCTGCTATTACTTTTGATCCCCAGGGGCGACTTTTGATTAACCCTATTCATGTCATCTAAGAAACCACCTTGAAATCCTTGCGCCAAGAGTGCGAATCATTAAGGATCTAATTGTCGTGAATTCTAAACTGAAAAATCCTCGGTTAGATATCCTAGTTTCGTAGGGCATCTGGTAATGAATGAGAGTTGAAAATTGCGTTGGTTGGAATAGTATCCCTGTTTTCATGATTGATGTTCATCCCAGATCAAAACTCTTGTGCGATGATACTCCAATATCCGAAATCTTACCATTCTCTTATGCCAGTGATTCAGATCAATGGCTCTAAAGTGAAACACAACTCGGACCCAACGAGCACAACCCACTGCTGATGCTGCAAATGCAGTTCGTCGTGGTCGATCTTTCGTCACTCTTGTTCAAGCCATCAACAATCAACCTCCATCTGCTACCGTTAATGACATTCAAGCACTGACCGCTCAAATCACGTGCGTAGCAGAGCTACTAATTGTGGCGAATCGCTTGAACACCTCTGTTGGAACTCCACTACCTAACGGTAACCATGGTTGTAAGTACAAGGAATTTCGAAGTTGTGGTCCACCTGAGTTTGGTGGGACCGAAGGAGTTGTCGTGCTAATGCGTTGGATGGAGAAGATGGAGTCTGTGTTTAAGGTTTGTAATTGTGAGGAGGAAGCCAAGGTGAAGTATGCTACATTCACTTTTAAAGATGAAGCGTTGACTTGGTGGAACAATCACCTCAAGTCCACTGGAAGTGACGTGGTTGATGCTATAACTTGGGAAGAATTTAAGGCGTTGTTGAATAAGACTTACTGTCCTCATAACGAAGTTAAGAAACTGGACATGACAACCTGTAACCGCCGCTTCCAAGAGTTGTGACTATTGTGCCCGGACATGGTCAGTACTGAGGCTCTCAAGATCGAGCGATATACGAATGGGTTACCCGTGTCCACGAGGAATGATGTGATCGCCGCGAAGCCAACTATTCTCAATGAGGCCATCACGATAGCGCAACGTCTAATGGATTCGCTAATGCTTGAGAATGTTGAGGAGGAAAGCAATAACAAGCGAAAAAGAGACGATCACTCTAAGGGTAGTAATAACCTAAACAAGTGACAAGAAGTCGCCAAAGTCTATGATATAGGGAATGAGGAGAAGAAGGTTAACGCCCTTTCTGCAACCGTTGTAAGCTCCATCACACTGGTCAGTGTACCATGATATGCCGCAACTGCTCGAAAGTGGGACATATAGCCAGAGACTATAAATCTAGGACCCTGTCAACAGTTCAAGTGAACCCTGGGCCAGATTGGAAGGCTAACATCACCTGCTTTGGTTATAGGAAAAAGGGGCACCTTAAGAATGAATGTAGGGGACAATGAAATCAGGGAATCAGTGGAATGGGAGCTACCAAGGAAACATCAAAGAGTAATGAAGAAAGGGAGCGACGTTGCGGACGGCTACTTTAAATTCCTTAGATCTAGATTTATAATTTCTTAAGTTTCTATGTTATGAGACCTTCGTTATATGTCTGTAAGAATCACGGTGAAATGCAATGATTTTATTTCATATTCATATGGGATATGAGCTTAATTGAATCGTGCGAGTTTAAGACTCTTATCTACCCATTATCTTTTCTATGTTTGTTTCTTTTTCATCCTCATTAGTATCTAATGCTTTACTTCATCTACCGTGACTGTTCGCATCATTACCTTTACCAGATATTGTTATCAACTTGAATACGGTTCACAAACCAGAAAATGTTGATCACTTGTTCTTGTAGCTAAACTTGACATGACATCATTCGACCTAAATTATACAAAGACTGGCCACCTATGTATAATTCAGGTAGGAATTATGTTATGCTAGGAATGGTTGCATAAACCTCCATCGAGAAATAAGTTTCTCATCCGTTGTGCTAGAGCTCATCTTTAGGATCAATTCCATTTCCCTATCGTTCAAAAAAGAATCCAACCTCACACAACGTTGTATCCTTATACAGAATATTTCACTGCATCAATAACCATCACGAAGAGACTCTTCCGTACAGCGTCCCGTACAACTATACCTTCCCAATAATTTCAGAACCCTCGGTGATGAATAGGTGAAGTTTTGAGTTGGACACATTCCTGATGACACATAATCTCGTAAGTGGTAGAGATTACATGTTTGTTGTAGCAATCATGTCATACACTACGACGATTGTTATCAGGTCATGATTCAAGTTATATGTTTTACGCAATCAATGCCATCCCACACAAAGCGAGCAGAGTTACTATGGGATATAGCTGACTCATAGAAGGAGCGAAGGTACGACTTCTAGTTGATGAAGGAGCCGACGAAAATTTCACACCAACTACTCTTAGATCCCTACTTGAAGAGACTTAATCCGTATGAGTAAAGTACGTTCTCACAAGATCCAAATTTCGAGCAAACTGGCAAAGGATCAACCTGCGTCCCGAATACCACCGGTACTGATGGTCAGGGAAGAGAATACCGGTTGGTCAGCCATCGCCCCAGCTGATTTCAGGAATTGAAGATGTGAACCCTAATTAAGACGGGTTGCGATAGTATCTAACCCCAGATATCTTAAACCATGAAGAAGTGTATAGAGGAACACAGAGAACACCCGAGCGTGACACTGTACAGCCTGAGATGGAGAGAACTGAAGGCAAAACTCCTTGAGTATGAATTCGACGGCGACTGTGAGATCTTTCGATCACGTGAATTGTATTCACGTGGATCTCGTCAAGAGCTAGTCGACCAAGGATAGAGATTACATCCGCCAGTCTAAGTGAGAGACATCGATAACTAGGAATTGTTGGAAGATTTTCAGGGGATTAACAAAAGTCTTCCGAGATAGCAAAACCTTAAATCGACTTAACCTAAAAGAGGTGAAGAGTAAATAAGTGTAAAATGGAGAAAGAGCAGGATAAATTTCAAAGAAGGAATGGTGAGGTACACCTAACCTAGCTGTTCTAGAAAAAAGTGTAGGCGCTGCTACAGATTTTGAAGTTTCGAATAAGGTTTCTGAAATGTTTGATGTGGATGAAAGGGAAGTAGATGGTGATACTTGTCAATTTGGAAAGTGGGAGAAAAGCTACACCGCTCATGCGCTAGCGTTGGGTGCGGTTGTGCTTGCACTTAGAAGGGGACGATACCCGTAGAGTACCAGGTGTATGGTATACACCCAACACAATGGCATGACATGTCCCAGACCAGAAAGAGCGGGCTGTCAATTAAGAGATGCTAGAGAAAACTGCTTGGAGGAATTATGGCGACAGAATGCCTGCTATACAAGTAGAGAAAACATTGATGCTAATGCTCTGCAACCGTTAATGGATAGGGCCTTAGGATTGACTATCAAATCATCCATACTGACCTAAAGACTAAGGCATGAGCCAAGACTGTCAGGGTAGAGAATTAACAAACTCGAGGATTATACACTCTTGGATGAAAGCTGGTTATATCCGCACGGAGTAGTCAAGATCGGATCATGCCAGAATAGCATGAGTCGAGATGCTTCAGATATCCCGAGCCCGATAGGAGGCACCAGGACCAGGAGAACTGGTACTAATGACCGAGGGTAGAGACTGACATGGTAGTGCATGTCGACAAATGCTGAGTGTGTCAATGAACGGGAATTAGACATCAGAGACCATCAGATTCTGAATCATCCTAGATTTCGTTAGAAGGCGGAAGGAATACCACCATGAATTTTTCATCAAATTTCCAAGAACAGATAGTGGTTGAAATACCATCTAGGAAATTGTGATTGTCTTACCAAGTTTATTCATCTTCGCGCGTTCGGCAAAAGTTACAGTAAGGACGAAATTGACCACTAGCACTTGAGGGAAGTTACCTTCCTGATGTTGAGTGCCGAACCTTATCACATGTAGTTGAAACCTCTTCTTGTGCCGAATTGTTGGAAATTCTTACAAATGACCATAGGGACGCGTAGTAATAGGAGTATTACATAGCCTCCCTAAACAGATGGTCAGAGTGAGAGAACCATTTGTACATCAAGAATAAACCTTTAAGCCATCATTAGTAACTCTGAAAAGAGGCTGGGAGAGACATTCGCCTCTCCCCAAACTTTCCTGAGTTAATGAAAGCCATCTGGCACCAAGATCATGCCGTTCAACACTCTTTATGGTCGCTGTGCTGACCTGACTCTCGCTAAACCGGAATTGGAGACAGCAAGTTCGCTATGCTAACTTTCATTCGTGAGATCGCTGAAATGAATATTAAGATTCTCAAAGGTAGAGCAAGAAGACGATTAAGGTATCACCTAGAGATGATGGAATGCGTTTAGTAGACATGAAAAACTTAATCTTTGCTATCTTGTTTTGCTCAAAATTTTCAATAGATCTAACTCGCGATACTCGTGCTTTCATTGGGAATCGGTGAAGTCCATAAGACTCTTGATATGTAATCCAGAAGGACACTTCTGGGAGAGATTATCACTACAAAGCTCTAGATTATCTATTCCCATGACGATGAACATCAAATTCCTTGAGGAGCTCGTTGAAATCCTATTCGTGAAAAATCTGGCAATCTAAGCCAAGTTGTATTATTGTCGTTTGAGCTTGTTAGAAGTTCTGAGATGATCTTACACTCCCGTGAAAGTGTGAGGGTAAAATCCAGTGAATCCAATTCTATCTCTTTTCAATCTTGATGAGTAACTTTAAGTGAAACCCAGGACGTGTTTCTTCTGAGGCTGGGAGGCTGTGACAACTGGTAAATTTGAGAACCAGATTTAAAATGCCGCATTATAATTAAAATGAATAGTTAATTTTTATCAAAACAGTTTTCAGAAATTATGGGAATCGGTGATTCATTATGTTGAATGTGATTCATATCGTTGATGATTTATGTGGAATATTATGCCTTTGAATCATTTGTGTGGCATTAAATTAGGCACTATGCGACTTTACTTCTAGAAAATCCTAATGAATCAAGGAATAAATAAACTACGGTCACATTATTCAAATAGACGTGTTTATGAATTAGTTTTATGGAAAAATAATTCTAAAACTAATGACGAAGTTTACAAAACATTTTAGTGAAGTTTGATATTTACCACAAGCTAAAACATGTGTTCTCGGGAAAAGATTATGAAAATTTCATCGCTAGTCTTGTACCCGACCCTCATTGTAAAATAAATAACCCACAAGGACCTAAATGCCAAAAAAAAAAAAAAAAAAAAAAAAAAAAAAAAAAAAAATCTAAAATCCTACACCCTTTTTACCCTTTCATTTAACCTAAACCTAAACTAATAATAAAACTACATCTCCCTCCTCTCCCTCTTTCTTGTTCAGCCGCCACACCTGCAACCCCATCCACCGTCATCACCACCTCGACCAACACCACACCGCCACCATCAAAATCACTCGTGAGACCTCCTTAACACGTGTCTCCACCTCACGCGCCTTTAAACACACTATATCACTATCCCTTTTGCTCTTAACGCACCACCATCCACCTTTTTGTCACCACCACCAACATTTTAAACATCTAAGCTTGTAGATCCAGTGAATAAAGGTGAGAAAACGCGTCTATAAACGTGGTTTGACTCGTCACGAGTCAAACCATGACTAACTCTAAGATTTTGGGTTTAAATGAAATGGGTTTTGATGTTTTTGGATTAAATATAAACGAATCTAATGTTTTGATTAAATAAAAACGAGTAATAAAATGGTATCGTTTAGTGTTTGTGTGGGTCGAGTGAAGCCAGGCAGTGAGCTAAGACTCACGGTATCATTCTGATGCCGAGTTCTTGTTGTGATGGTTCATGTTGTGTTCTTATTGTCTATTGTTCTTGTTGTTATATTTGTTCTTGTAAATGTTCTGATTATTTGGTTTTTGTTTCTGGTTTCGGATTCGGAATTATGAGGTAATGCCAAGTGGATTGTGGCTGAGGTAGGATTAGATGGTGGATTTGGTTATGGGTTTTAGTGAAGTGTAGTAATTTGAAGTCGTGTCGTGTGGACGGCCATAGAACGAGTCGAGACCACTAGGGTCTCGGCCATGGGAATGTGAGGTTAGGAGTTGTTGAATGTTACAGTTGATGTTGCTGTTTGGATTTGAGCCGAGAGTTGGTGTAAAACTCAGATTTCTCAAACATGTAAAATACCCAAAATACCCCTCAAATTTTGAACTTATGAAAAGACGAATAATAATTTAAGACATTACATTATATAGAATTATAACGACCTAAAATCCGAGTTAACTTTTAACGTTAAATACAAATTCAACTTCACGTTTAAACTACGTATGATTTAAATAATTGAAAACGTGAAAACACTAGACCATACAAATGTGAAGTCTTATGCTACCAAGTAATATCACACAACACACAAATTGCCTAGGACCAAAATTTTAATTATCTTGTGCACATATATTCATTTTGCTAATGTGGGAAGTTATTTGACTAAATAAATATTCGAAATTTGCCTCCCACAAATCACGGTATCCTTCCACTTTTAAAGCCCTCCCATTCGGTGTCTATAATACAAAATATAACAAATCTCACAAGAAAGCAAAAGCATAAAACAAAAACCTAAACAAAAGTGTCGGCTATATTTTTCCCTTCTTCCCTCATAAACCGAATAACATACTCCTTCGAAAAGATCGTTGGAGTTTTAGACGTGTTACAAAGGTGCCCTTGTTTGTGAATACTTCTGATCCGACAGGGTGATAGGTCGTACGTGGGGTTCGTGAGGTTTTATTCTAGATCGACGGTTGCTGAATCGTGGTATCTTTTCTGGTTCAAAAGTATACTAAGCGTGGGTTCAGTTTTGGTTCGGCCCTAGTGGGTCCTTAATCCTCTCCTTATCACATTTGAGGGTAACCCCTATTTCCTTGTTCGATTTCTTCTTCATGTTGTTTTCTTTTAGGGTCGAATGCATGTCATAATCGGCTAACTGATATATGAATCCATAAAATCATTTATTCACCACATAAAATAATGAAACTAAAACATGTTAGTCGATTACCAAAACGTATTGCGTGTGGGTGTGTATTATGTATTTCATTGTTTTGGCTCGACATATATGTTATTAACCTACCATGCATAATCGAATTAATAGAAAGAATTGGGAACATGTTTGAATGTTGTATGGTTTGTAAAGCATAAAAAGGGGTTTTGAAATATGTATATTGACCACAGAATATCATACGAAGTAACACATAAAATCTGAATTTGTCACCTTGACATGTCTTTAATCTGCTATAAGTTGTGCATGCTATTTTCAAATAAAAGAACCACATAATATGACGAATTGTGTAACCTTACTAGTCGGCTGAAACTTGCTAACTCATACCTAAAAGATTCGAATAAGAATGAGTTGGAACCTGTTGGATTTTATTTCATTCGTATGACATAAAAACTAATAAGAAAGACCATAACTTATATAAATCGAATAGTAAAGAGTTTTTGAACGTGTTGTTTTTATCTTGATGTATGGCATAATAACTTATATAAGAACCCACGACTTGGATTATAGTTTTTCGCATGGATTCTAAAGAGACTTGACATGTCTATATTTTCTTTAATATTGGTATTCGACTTCTATTTAAACAAGAATAAAAGGGGTGTCACGTTTTATTTTAGTGTGTGAGTTGATTTCGGCAACATTTCTGCTATAATATCATACGAGAAGGAGAATGATTCATGCATACTTTATGTCTAACTTTTATTATTTCCATCTTTAAACTTAGACTTTACTATATTGACACTTTCGACTCTAAACTATCCTAATTGGCATAATAAAACTTTAATCTATAATAATGGTTAAATTGAATGTTTAACTTAATAAATTAATACTAATTATTGTTAATGACTAATCATGCTAAATCGGGAAAGCTACTAATAATGGAAAGTTACTAAAAATGGAAAGCCGACTAAAATGAGCAATTTGATTTAGAATAAGTATTAATAATAAGCCGATCATTAATCCGTGTAGATTCGCTGAAGAAGGAGTGACTTCCTACTCTTATGCTATGATATGGTTTCGCTGGCGGTTTAAGGTACAGATATTCTGTACTCATTCAGCATGAGTACAACTACTTCTCTCTAATGACTCTTCTCTCTCTCTTTTATATTACTTGATTGAACCCTTGATATTGAACCCTTGATATTGACCTTGATATTGAACCCTTGATATTGAACCTTGACTTGAACCTTTGATGATGACTTGACCACTTGTACTTGATATTGAACCTTGAACCCTTGACCCTTCAGTATTTTACCCAGGAGCTACTTGTTGTGGAGTAGTCACAACCATAACATTAATGCACCAATGTTATGTACTCTAGTGGGGCCGGAGAGAGGTCCCCCATCATCCCTGATTCTTGTTATCGACTGCTGCTATGATTATTATTATTATTGGCCTGCAGGGGCGTATGGATGCATCCTAGTCTTGTCTTGACTTGTTACTTGTTTAGGTTACGGCCATCTTGATTATGATTTGGGCTACATGATATATTACTTGGTGACTGGGCTTGTGTGCATTGCAGCCCCTCACATCTTGGGAGTTGATCACTCCAACTTGGGATACTTGACTTGATACTTGTTTGTGCCTGGGGGTTAAATACTTAAAGCCTTGACAGATACTTGATACTTGACACTTGATACTTGACACTTGCTGATTCTTGATCCTTGACCCTTATTAATGCTTGAAAACCCTGAAACTTGTTAGCCCTTGATACTATACTTGTTAAACCTTGATATTATACTTAACCCTTGACATTATACTTGACGATCCTTGAAACTTGTTAATCCTTGCCATTACACTTGACGATTCTTGATACTTAACCTTGGTGACTTTTCATACTTAACCTTGATAGTCCTTTGACATACCTTGTGACACCATATGTAATTCCAATTTGTACTCTCTTGTCTTATTACTTGATGTGCTTGTTATCTTCATATCTATTCACTGAGCTTTTTATGCTCAGCCGCGTTTTCTTTTCCATGCGGCAGGTACTTAAGCTAGGATGCGGGGTTTAGCTTTGGCGATGAGAGAGCGTGGACCAACCTTAGAGTTCTTTTAAATAATGGACTTTGTTTATTACCGTATCTTCCTTATTTTGGAATTCATTTGTAACCTTTGTACTCATTGTATTGTTGAAGTATTAAGCTTGTGTTTTGCTCTGTTGGGCACTATTTATTATGATATCTTTACCCTTGATGGGTTAGGGTGTTACGGTTGGCATAGCATTTGGTTGAGAATTGAATTGATGGTTGATGAGGCGAAAAATGATCCGTTTTTAGGGGGTCATTTAAGCCCGAATCCGAATTTATTTGATCAAATATTGCCCTAAATCGTTCCTTTTGTGATTTTAGGTGTTTGGAGAGTGAATTCTGGAAAAGAGGCTATTTTGGACGTTTTTGGAGCATAAAGTGAAGAAAACAACAAAGTACCAAATCCAAGCTGGAATTACAAGGTGACGGCGTCAAGGATTTACTCTTGACGGCGTCAGAAAGGATGAATATTTTACCGAAGGTTGTGAAGGCGTCAGATGAAGAGATGACGGCGTCAAAATGACCAAGATTAATTTACCGAGGGTGGTGACGGCGTCACATAGGCCGTCACGATTTTATCTAGGGCGTCCGAGGAAGTGTATGGCGGCGAGTTGACGGCGTCAGATTTAACTCTTGACGCCGTCAGGACGATTTTCCTATATATAGTTTTCTAGTTTTTTTTCATTAAAAAGAGAGAAGTTTTGGTGAAACCCTAAAGACGATTTTGGTGCCTCTTTTACAGGTTTTTCAAGGGTTCCAAACCCTTGAGACCTTGCATTGTAATTGAGATAAGTATACTCTTAATTCAATCAATATGTCTATGTGTTGGTTGTCTATCTTTTGTTCTTATCTTAATTCTACTATGCTAGGCTAAATTTCCTTTGTGTTTGCTTAGATCTAATGAAACCTAGATGTTGATTATGTGTTGATTACTTGTCTATTCTTGTTTTGAATGAATGATATTATATGTTAGGCTTAAGAAAACTGGCAGATCTCCAAATGGTAACATGCTTGAACGTCTTAAGAAACATGAACCGAGGCGTACTAGGTCTTTATTGGTTGTATTTAATGCATGAGCCACTGTTTACAATCCCTATAGTTGTGCTGGGTCATGGTGTAGGAGGAGATAAGAGCTCATAGAGTTGGGGAGTTATGTATGCCACTCCACGAATGATATTAAGGAATACAACCCGTCATTCATACAAGTGTAACAAGTAATTAACATGTAAAAGATATCTAGGGAGTAATGAAGTCTAAGTAAACACAATTTCTCCAATTACTGCTCACAACCTTAGTTTAATATTAGTTTAATTTCATTTTCATTAGTTAATTAGTTATAAAGTAGTTTTTGGGTTAGTTGATTAGCAACTAATTCCGCCCACTCCTTCAAAACCCGAGATTTTAATTGCTTTCATAAAAATATAAAAATACAAAAATAATCATCTCTCACCTCTAGAACTATTAATTAGGTTTTCTAATCCTAGCGACACTATTCCTAAGCTGAACGATCAATCCCCCGGTACTTGTCACTATACTATACTACAACGATCAGGTACACTGCCTGGTGGGGGTTGTAAGCCTCGCGAGATCCCTCGAGAGGTAAAGCAAGGTGCGATTCCCACGCATCAAGTTTTTGGCGCCGCTGCCGGGGAATAGTTATTGTCTAGGTTAGGATTTCTTTTTATTAGGTCTACTTGCTAGATTCCTTTCTAGTAAGATTTTATTTTTATTTTTAGGTCTTCTTTAGTCTATCTTATTTCTTCGTGCTTTTGTTCGTAACTCTTTACCATCCGACATCATGGAAGGTGGTAACATCTTTGAACCCATCATCCCACCACAACAAAACCCACCATTAGAACCCCTTAGGCCCCGAACCTTAGGAGAGTATTCCCGACCTAGCCACCAAGGCTACCGAAACACCATTGAGCTCACCGGAGCCAATGTGACCCCCTTGCGATCCGACACCATCCGGTTGGTGCAAAGCGGATGTGCATTCCATGGACTTCGTTCCGAAGATCCAAACCAACACCTTAAGGACTTCCTCAAAATTGTAGATTCCATAGACCTAGGTGTTGAAACTAGAGAGACTACCCGTTTACGCCTATTCCAATTCTCTCTACGGGATCAAGCTAGTCAATGGCTTGAGCGTTTACCCGCGGGATCCATCACCACATGGGATGATCTCACCACTCGTTTCCTTGCTCAATTTTTCCCACCGGGGAGAACTACTAAACTTAGGAATGACATCTTGATGTTCCAACAACGTCAAAATGAATCTCTTTATGAAGCATGGACTCGTTTCAAGGACTTACTCCAAAAAGTCCCTCATCATGGCATAGATTTGTGGCTCCAAGTCCAAATTTTTTATGACCATATCGATATCCCCACGAGGCGAACCATTGACCAATCGGCCGGTGGTAAGCTACGTGATCTTAGTGCGGAACAATCATGGGAACTCATAGAAGATCTTGCTCTCTATGACAACGAAAGTTGGAATGATCCCCGTGATTTGAACAAAACGGTCAAGGCAATATCTTTGCCTTCGAATAATTTAAGCACTCCCGACCATAGGATCATGGAACTTGAGGACCAAGTCAAGTTTCTCATGAAATCTTACGAGGCTCCGAAGCATTGAAGCCAAGTGAACAAAATCACTTCTTCATGCGAATTATGTAGTGGTCCCCATGACACTCGTGATTGTGTGGAAATCCCCGGAACAGCTTTTGCGGACTACGCATCCACGCGTACCGACGAAGCGGGAGATAAGCGGTACACTTTCAAGCCCGAGCCAAACACATACGGTGATTCATATAACCCCTCATGGAAAAATCACCCAAACCTTAGGTGGAAACAAAATCAACCAAATTCATCCAACCCACCTAATCGTTACCAATCAAACGGTCCACCATCCAACCGTATCTTCAACAACAATCCTTCTAACAACTATGGTAGTACCAACAATCTGGAAGGATTGATGTCGAAATTTATGGCATCTCAAGAAGCTCGCATAGCTAGGTTTGAAACCGAATTCAACCAACAACAAACGGAGATGACCAACAAAATCGACAACTTGTTGAAAGCCCTCAACAACCAAACATTAGCCACACCTAGGAAGGACACTAGGGACACCAATAGTGGAATCCAAGCTAAGGACCCCTCATCATCCAAACATGTCCACTTTGTCAATGTTGTCACTATTAAGCCGATAGATAGGGAAATAGAGGAGAGTGACAAAGATGAAGTTAGAGTAGAAGCCAATAGTGAGGATGAGAGTAGGGAAGTTGAGGTTAATAAGGATGAGGAATTAGAGGAGGTAGAACCTATAGAGGAATATTTTGATAAGTTGCCAACCAAGGAAGAACGGGAATACCATAAGTATTTATTCGATAGTCCCGAAACAACATATATCTTTGGCGATCCCCTGATCAAAATGGGAGACCCCTCTAACATTAACATCCCATGCAATATCGGGCACATGCATGTATGGAAAGCTTACATAGATCTTAGATCCCCCGTGAACATCATGTCTAGGACTTATTACAATTGGGTGATGAAGAAGCAACTCAATTTTAGGATAATGCCCGGTAAAAGTTGGATAAGTAATTTTGCGGGAAGAGTGAAGGGATTGCATGTCATTATAGGGAATCTCACCTATGAGATTGATTTTATGATAGTTGAAGACATTCGTCCGGTGATAGATGCTTGCCTAAGTCAAGTAGTATTCGGGAAGCCATTTGTTGAGGCCACTAGGATGAGTTATGATCCGACATTAGGGATAGTTAGATTCAAGGAAGAGAATGATGAGGTTGCTTATCAAATGCCCTACAAGATTGAGCAATACCGCCTTCTCTCTAATTTCGAAAAGGAACGTAAGCAAGCGGCTTATTATAGGAATGAGGAGGATAGACGTAGAGGAGTAGAGTATGTTAGAAATAGGATGCTTGGTTTCTACAAAGAGTGCTTACAACTAGGTCCAGAATACAAAACTGGTTTAGAAGATGACCTAGAGAATGGAACCAATGATGAAATCACGTAGTAACCCACGACTTTGAGTCTAGCTACAAGACTCGTAAATAAAGAAAAGCGCTTCTTGGGAGGCAACCCATGTTTTGTGTGATTTTATTTGTTTGATTGTTATTTGCTTCCGTATGCATGTTTTATTTTTATTGTTGGTTGATCATGTTTCTCAATTAAAATGTGGAAATACTTTATTATGTTGTTTAGCCTAGTCTTAACTTCAACCTAAAGGTATTTTTGCAAAAGATAAGTGTAAGGGGAAACCCCAAATATGTTTTTTTAGAAACAAACCGATCATGATTCTCCACAATATTTAATGAACATGTGTATTCGTATTGTTAGAGTCAAATGCTTGTATTGAGTCATAATGTAGTTTTGCAGGATTTTCCAGGAAGTAGGACAAAGTTTTTCCAGAAATTTTCCGGAAACTTAACATAAAGATTTCTGCAGGTTCATTCTGACGGCGTCAGGCAATTGCTCTTGACGGCGTCAGGAGTCAAAAATCTGGAAATTTTACCGATTTTGTTTTTCTAACGGAGTCTTATAAGTTTTTGTGAATTATTAAGTTTTATAATCTCCAGGAAATCTGCAAACTTCATTCCACAAGCATTATATCTTATTTTGTTTTCTAGGATTTAGTAACTTATATAGGATGCCGCCGATTTTACGTGAGGTTGCCTTGTCTACTTTTGTCAGGATTTACAGGTTATTTGAGACAAGAAGATGATTTATATTCTGGAAGGGAAGCTTTGATTGTTCGTTTTCTTGGAGGAAGATTTAACCTGGCCAACCTAAAATACATACCGAGCGAATCAGGGGAGTATTTGAATTCATTCTCTTTACTTTTAACTTTTACATTCTTTACTTGAACATTGGGGACAATGTTCATCTTAAGTGTAAGGGGAGGGTAAAAAGATGATACCTTACATATGCACTTTCGCTTGAGTTTGTTTTGTTTGATAGTAGATGAGTAATAAAACTATGAGAAATACTTGTTAGTGTAATTTTAGCGCCAAATTTAAAATTTTTTACAACATTTAGGAGTGAAACTCTAGCCATAGCAAGCGTCTCATGGATAGGAGGTTGTATGACTAGCACATAACCGTATATTCAGAAAAATTTTCCACCCAAAAATGTGAGGTTCGCCTTTAGATTTGATAGGAAAAGCATTTATTATTGGTGCTTATGAGTGTACCGGTAGCATTTAGATTCTAGAACTTGCGTTAGTGATGCATCCCGAGACCGCGAGTGAGACTACATTCGTGTGGTAGGATTTACTACATGATAAGAGGCATTAGGATCACCCTTGTGTTAAACCCGTATTATAATTACTTGACCATTTAAGTCATATTACTTGACTAGTTAAGTCAACTAATTTTCCCCACACCCTTTGCGTTGTACTCATTTTTAGTACACGATACCCCTAGTACACCCCTCCGAGCCTATCTTTTCGTTTCTAACTTTAAGCATTTTACTTAAAGGAAGAATTTGTTACACCCCACTTAAATGTACACCCAAATCGCCTTAGCCTTTCGTGTATGCGCTCATTTTTAGTGCATTATTGTTATTTGTTAAACCCTAAGTTAACTTTCTAATTGATTACATGGTTGCTAAGTCGAGTCATATCCTTGTACATATTGTTTTGGGACGATTGGGACTCATGGGTAAGTACTTATTTTATGGAGTAATGGGGAAGAACAACACTTATTACCCCCATATGTACGTTAATCTTAAAAGTGCTCCAAGTGTTTTGATTTTCTTAATTCGAGTCATTAGAATAGTTAAATGTAAAGTATGTAAAGATTCAAGTGTAAGGGGAGTGCTCAAACCCCTATGATGTATTATTTTGGATGGTAGGGTAAGAGTGTATGCAAAAAAAAAAAAAAAAAAAAAAAAAAAAAAAAAAAAAAAAAAATCGAAAAAATCAAGAAAAAGAAAAAAAATTAGAAAAAGAAAAAAAAAATAGAAAAGAAAGAGAGAAAAAACATACGGACTACCATCCCGTTTTCATTCTATGTTCATTTTATGTTTTTAGTTATTTTTCATTTATTAGCTTAAGTCGAGTCTAGTCTTGGCTTAGCAACGCCATCTTGTACATGTAATTAACTAAGATTGTTAACTCGCCACCAGTAAAATTCCTTTAATCCAACAAAACCGTGTGATTCATATCCCTACACCTAACATTATAACCCTTTAAAAGACCTCTTTGATAGTTTATCCTAGGTGCTTACGCCATGTGGTGGAGGTTTGATCCTTTCCCAAGCCTATGGTAATCTATTTTGCTATGACAGGTAGTGAGAGATATCTTCCATTTCCATAATGTTATATTACTTTATTACACCCGAGAGATGTGAGTATCTAAACACTATTTGTGAGGTGCTTGTGTATGACCTCCGTGCTTGTCTATTGGTCTTTAGTGGAACGATTATTTGTTGTAATTACTTTTATATTAGTGTTAAATGACCCCTAACTTGTCTTTTGAGTAGAATAAAAGCTCATTTGCTTGAGGACAAGCAAATCTCAAGTGTAAGGGTATATGATGAGGCGAAAAATGATCCGTTTTTAGGGGGTCATTTAAGCCCGAATCCGAATTTATTTGATCAAATATTGCCCTAAATCGTTCCTTTTGTGATTTTAGGTGTTTGGAGAGTGAATTCTGGAAAAGAGGCTATTTTGGACGTTTTTGGAGCATAAAGTGAAGAAAACAACAAAGTACCAAATCCAAGCTGGAATTACAAGGTGACGGCGTCAAGGATTTACTCTTGACGGCGTCAGAAAGGATGAATATTTTACCGAAGGTTGTGAAGGCGTCAGATGAAGAGATGACGGCGTCAAAATGACCAAGATTAATTTACCGAGGGTGGTGACGGCGTCACATAGGCCGTCACGATTTTATCTAGGGCGTCCGAGGAAGTGTATGGCGGCGAGTTGACGGCGTCAGATTTAACTCTTGACGCCGTCAGGACGATTTTCCTATATATAGTTTTCTAGTTTTTTTTCATTAAAAAGAGAGAAGTTTTGGTGAAACCCTAAAGACGATTTTGGTGCCTCTTTTACAGGTTTTTCAAGGGTTCCAAACCCTTGAGACCTTGCATTGTAATTGAGATAAGTATACTCTTAATTCAATCAATATGTCTATGTGTTGGTTGTCTATCTTTTGTTCTTATCTTAATTCTACTATGCTAGGCTAAATTTCCTTTGTGTTTGCTTAGATCTAATGAAACCTAGATGTTGATTATGTGTTGATTACTTGTCTATTCTTGTTTTGAATGAATGATATTATATGTTAGGCTTAAGAAAACTGGCAGATCTCCAAATGGTAACATGCTTGAACGTCTTAAGAAACATGAACCGAGGCGTACTAGGTCTTTATTGGTTGTATTTAATGCATGAGCCACTGTTTACAATCCCTATAGTTGTGCTGGGTCATGGTGTAGGAGGAGATAAGAGCTCATAGAGTTGGGGAGTTATGTATGCCACTCCACGAATGATATTAAGGAATACAACCCGTCATTCATACAAGTGTAACAAGTAATTAACATGTAAAAGATATCTAGGGAGTAATGAAGTCTAAGTAAACACAATTTCTCCAATTACTGCTCACAACCTTAGTTTAATATTAGTTTAATTTCATTTTCATTAGTTAATTAGTTATAAAGTAGTTTTTGGGTTAGTTGATTAGCAACTAATTCCGCCCACTCCTTCAAAACCCGAGATTTTAATTGCTTTCATAAAAATATAAAAATACAAAAATAATCATCTCTCACCTCTAGAACTATTAATTAGGTTTTCTAATCCTAGCGACACTATTCCTAAGCTGAACGATCAATCCCCCGGTACTTGTCACTATACTATACTACAACGATCAGGTACACTGCCTGGTGGGGGTTGTAAGCCTCGCGAGATCCCTCGAGAGGTAAAGCAATGTGCGATTCCCACGCATCAATGGTGGGATAGTATTGTTGTTGTTTGGGTTATTGCCAAGAAGGATGGGGAGCCGAGACCAAAGGTCTAGGCCAAACTTGTTGCTTGGGTTATTGCCGAGAAGGATGGGGAGCCGAGACCAAAGGTCTCAGCCAAACTTGTTGTTGGTTGATTTGTTGATTTGTGGTTGTGACATAATTAGTGGCTGGAGATAGGATTAGACGTGAGCCGTACTCTGCCATGAGTGATTGAAGTTGATTGCGGATTTTGAATATTGTGGACTTAGTTATTATAACTTGTGAGTTTTGCGCGACGTTGAAGTTATCTTGACTTTTTAGTCAATGGTTGACTTCAACAAACGCCGTAACATGAACCTTGATTAGAATAGAACAATTAGACGTTATCTAGTTATTATGATAGTCCGAGAGTGATGACTCGGACTCGTGAACTCGAATAAATAATGACTCGTTAAGTAATTAAATTCGACAGACAACTTCTATGTATATATATATATATATATATATATATATATATATATATATATATATATATATATATATATATATATATATATAGGGTCCCTTTCTTACGAAAACCAAATTATCTGCAAGAACTGCGAAAACCACCTTTTTACAACTATTAATACATAATGTACATCATTTAATGCTCCATAGCATTTTGTCATTTTTATTAAATTCAAAAGGGTATAATGGTAAAAGACATTTTCATATTTTTTTTAATTCCCGTTTTTTATATATCTTAAAAAAAAATTCTTTTTTTTTTTATGCTAACATTTTTTTCAAATAGTCATGGTGCATATATGTTTTTTAAGCAAATGTGCATTTATGTTTTTTCCTTCATACATGTTTTCAATTAGTCAAAGTGCATACATGTTTTTTTTTTTTCAAATAGTCAAGGTGCATACACGTTTTTTTAGTTAATATTTTTTTTATCAACCTACCAATACTTTTATAAACACAAATTAAGAACATAAAACATTATAAAAAGAAAAATAAGATTGATATGCTTAAATGTTACATTTCGCTTTATTACAAGTACAAAAAAATGAAATAATCATATATCTCCAAAGGTCGCAAATCTTCATGTATAATCGTGTTCATCCACTTCCCGGTCTTGAATGATATCATCATCTTCATCAATCAATCTGAAACAAGTATGCACAAAAATAATTAAACCACAAATAAATAAGAAACGAAAATTAATCACAACAACTAGTATAACGCATATGCACAATCTTGTGTATATTAAACTAATGATGTAAACATGTTTTTTAATCATAAACAGTTAAACACAAAACATATATGTTTTATAATCTAAAACACAAAACATATATGTTTTATACGTAAACAAACATACTTATTTTAAAAACATACATGTTTTGAACATACATGTTTAAAAACATCATGTTGGTTTTAATTAGTTAGATCCCACTAATTAAAACATATATGTTTTGAACATGTACATTTTGAACATACATGTTTTGGACAACGGATCTAGGGTGGGGTGTGATATGCTAGGTTATAGTCACCAACGATGGAGACACTATCATAAACAATTTCATAAACAAATAATCTAAACACCCATGTTACTTTTTCATCCATGCTCATTTCAAGTTTTTAACAGGCATGTTCAGTCTTAACATCAATGTTAATTAATCTATCATAAACAATTTCATAAACTTTTTAACCCCCAATACCTAATACCCCTGTTACCTTAGCTTACATGATGAACATCAAAATTTAATCATTTTCAAACATCCATGTACAGTAACAATTACTATACACATACATAAACAACAATGTTAAATCCTTACTTTGTTTTACAATAATTCATACTTTTTCATTATTTCATTACTGTAAACATCAATGTTACTTCAATTAAGAATAACAAATACACAAACTTATTCCAATAACCAAACAAACTTGCATATTACTCAATCATTTTATCTGATTAGCTATTTTCCAACAAAAAAACACCCATGTTACTTCTTCATCCATGATACATGTCACTACTTTTACAGCTTTTCTAACAATAAACACAAATGTTAATTCATGTAACAAGCACACTTTCCTTAACTTTTACCATTATCCCAAAAACCCATTTACTATACTATCTGATAAATCAAAAAATAAAAAGGTCTTAGTTTTTAGCACAAAAACCCATTTACTATACTATACTATCTGATACTATCTGATGTTATAACAATATCATCAAAAACCCATTTACTATACTATACTATCTGATACTATACTATACTATCTGATACTATCTGATGTTATAACAAATCGAAAAAACCCATTTACTATACTATCTGATGTTTACTATACTATCTAATGTTTACCATTATCCCAAAAACCCATTTACTATACTATCTGATACTATCTGATGTTATAACAATATCATCAATTCACAAAACTTAATTACAGATCGAAAAAAGGTCTTAGTTTCTCATACCTATTTTTTCATATCGAAACTAACATTTCGTTCTCAGGTAGTAAGCAACAAAAATTGATATCGAGAACCTTTTTTCAGATCGAAACAATATTAAGAAAACATACGATTTACATATATTAAATAAAAAAAGTATGAGACAATATTACCTGGTAATGAACAACGGATCTAGGGTGAGTGTGATATGCTAGGTAATGAACAGATGATTGTTTCTTCCAGTGATTTAAATCAACCCATTATCCTCTACCACACGAAGATAATTTAAGATATGTGTTCGTGATGGGTTTGGTGATGTTGTGAGGCGCGTGATGTACACCAAAAGAACGGGGAGGTTATGAGGAGTGTGGTGATGGTGGCGGTGTGACGAGGAGAGTGACAGTGGCGACTCCACTGGCCTGAATATGGCCGGAAATAAGAGGGAGAGGGCGGCTGATTTGGGAGAGAAGAGAGACCAAAACCCTAGATATAATAACAACCGAAGAAAAAAGGGGAAACTGTTTTGGTATATAACCTTTTTTTATGGAAGAATTAAATTCCCATTTTGCCCCTCATTTAATTTTTTCTATCAAATTAAGTTACATATATTTTCAAAACTGCCATTATGCATTGAAATGATGTACCTTATGTATTATTAGGAGTAAAAAAGGTGGTTCTCGCAGTTCTTGCAGTTAAAATGGTTCTCGTTTGAAAGTTACACTATATATATATATATATATATATATATATATATATATATATATATATATATATATATATATATATATATATATATATATATAGTAAACAAGTAATAAAGATAAATAATAATATTGGTTAACGAATTTAACTAATATTTGACGGAAGATTTATTATATAAAAATGGAATTGTTTTCCGACGGAAGGGAAATACTTTCGAAATTAAAACATAAAGGTTTCTAAGTATAAATGTTTACTTGACGCGAGTTATTAAATATTTGAGTCTACGCAAAGATAGGAAATACTATTTAAAATGGTATTTATTACACCCTATAAATGTGAGTTACAGATCAGTTTAACGTTAATATAATCAACCTATACGGTTATCGGACTTATTGGACTGAAAAGCCCCATAAGAGCTCGACAAGTGTATCGGATGACGTTATTAATGAGAAACATATCCTTATGACTTTTAGCTTACGATATAACTTTGGGAATCAATAAGTAAACGGATGAATGGTTAACTTATCAAATGACAAATTTGATAACAAAAATCAACCTTCCATATGAGAACTTATCGAATCTTAAGGAAATATCAATGGACCCTAGCTAAGATATGGACGTAAACTAGGATATTGATTCATTGGTTGGCTATATGAGATTGATTGTATCTTGATTATCTTTCTTGGTGTGAGTTCACTCGAGTCGAGACTATGTCTCCAACACACACACACACACACGACGATACGAAACCCTAACAAACGATTTCACAAGATTCTTTTGGAAAGTAAAATGGAAATACTCGTGGATAGAAATGTTGATTTGAGATATAATCTAAGAACAAGTTTACTTGATTAGGTTGTGCCGAGTCCGTAGTCGCCGATACATGTTAACTACTATCTTTCTTCGCTCCTGATTGGATTGTTGTGATAGTCTACCCCTGATGTATATATCTCGTGATTGTGCTTAGCTGGAATTGAGGTGAGTTCATGACCCCCTACTTTTAAGCTGTTTTTATAACTATTTTTGGGGAGAATACATGCTCGTTTTAACTAAACTTATTGATTGTTTACATTAAATTTGTGAAATGTTTATTTAAGAACTGATTGATTGATTGAAATAATTGATTAGACTACTAAAAGCTTTATGTGTTGTCTGATGAAAATGTGAGCTTCCTAACTCAACTATCTTTTCTGGACCTGCAACTGCTTTTGATTTGCTATGTCAGCTAGTTAAGGTTTAGCACCTCGATAACTACCCCCTAATAAGTCATTAGTTCCTGCGGGAAGTGCAAATATTATGGATAGATTTATTGTGGTTGATTTCCCCCGTCTGGACTTTGGTGCCTAACTTGCCAGGATTTGTATCCGGATTTTGGTACTCCAACTTGCCAGGATGTGTATCCGGATTTTGGGTACACCAACTTGCCAGGGATTTTGCCCGGATTTTGGATGCACCAACTTGCCATGACGTGTAACCTATAGGAGATTATTATGATTGAAATGTTTTTGGAAGGTATGGTAATATCTAGCCTAGTCTCACAATAGCAAGAATTCTATTAGGTCCATTATAAAACTTGTGATTTAAAAACATGAACTCACTAGCGTAGCTGATTTTTAGCATGTATTCTCAGGTATTTGATGATTATGGATAGTTGAAGCTACCCATATGGAGGCTTGGTGATGAGTGCTCAAACACTCATCATTTTTGGTCAAATCTGAACTGCAAAACATACAAAAACACTCAGAAATGCATCAAAATACTAAAAATATTTCAAAACTGTGTTTTATATGTTTTAGATGCAAAATGAGCAAAAACAGATGAAAAACATACAAAGTTTGCAAAATTGGCAGTTTCACTCCCCCAACTTTCAAAAATTGGCAAAAATAGTCCCTGAGCACATATTTTAAAAGAAAAATCACCAAAGGTCCTTTTGAAATCATAAATTGTCATATTTAGTCCTTTGGTGAAAAATCTCAAAAGTTTTGGAAATTTACAATTTAGTCCCTGGAGTTTCAGAAATTGACAAAATTGGTCCCTGGTGGGATATTTTTGGATAAAAATCATTTTTGAGTCCTTGAAAAATCACGAGTTTGCAAATATGGTCCTTGGGTGAAGAATTTGGAAAATTTACAATTTGGCCCCTGAAGTTTGAAACTTGGCAGAAAATACCCCCGGGAATTCTAATTTTGAAATAATAACATTTTTTGGTCCTTTGGTTATTTGAATATGGCAATTTTGGTCCTTTTAATATCTTTTGGAATATGTCATGTTCAAACCCCTAACTTTCAGCATATTACAATTTTGGTCCTTGTATTTTAACTTAAAACCAAATGGACCCTTTTGTAATTCATTTACCCAAAACAAAACCAAACCAAAACCACAACCTGATCCATTAAATACCCCAGCCCACCACCACCAAGCCCAACCTCCAGGCCCACTCCCATTTTAAATAAAAAAAACACCCCGGTCAAATTCCAGTCAAACACCCAACACCCTCCACTGTTCACCCTCCATCTTCCCCGTATTTCCCTCCCCCTGCTCCCCTCCAATGCTCCTCCAAACCCTCACCAACACTCCCCCTTGTCTCCCACATCACCAAACAACATTAAATATTCTCACCCACCTCACCAAACCCACCCAAGCCTGCCTTTTCCTTTTTTCCCGCCAAAACAAGATTCAAAGGCCAGGATCAAATGATGCCCATCCAATGGCTCACAAGGAAGTGGGAAAGAGAGATGATACCTCCAGGACCCTTATAAGTCAAGAAGGGAAGAAAGAGAAAGTGTGTTAGAGTCAGTAGTTAGTTTTTAGCTTTCTTAGTGTAATTTAGGTCGAATGTAATTTAAATTAGTTAATCATTTTCTAATTTGGTCTTGTAATCTCTGTTTTAGTATTGAAATTATCCTTTTAATCAAAGCAATTCAGTTCTGGTTGTATATTGTTCACAGTTACATTTTATTATATAGATTAAAACTCCATTATGCTTAAACAAGCTCTCATAAGCCTCACCCTCTCTTTACTGAGTTCATTCAAGCTAAGTATAGCTTTTTGTGAACTCAGTTGTGTTTAAATTCTGTTTTATTTCAACAAATTAAAAAAGTCAAGGAAAGTCAACCCAAGGATATTATTGTAGCAAGGTGATTTTGCAGGGTGTTTGGGATTGTTTTCTGTTCCATTCAGCTTGGCATCAAGCTCTTATAAGCTTTGTGCTTTTGAATTAAGGTTTGCATTGCACTTCCCATCATAAATCACTCATTTGGTTCTTATATTAGTTTTAGTCACCTATTTTTGTTTATGCTTGTCATTGTGCTTATTTCCTTTTCAGCATAGCTTATACCTAGTCTCTATAGCTTATATCATAGGTTAGTATCAGTAAGATTGCCTCAATTCATCATTTCCTTCACTAATTCAAAAACAGTCAAAGGATTAGGAGTGTTTGGATTTACTTGGTTCACTGTGTTCAAATGACTCCTAGTGGTTAAATTTGGTTTAGAAAGAATACATTAGGTTAGTATGGGATAGTTTAGTCATAAAATCCAGTGGTTTAGTTCACAAAAGTCAAAATCCTTGTTTTAGCTTCATAATTTATCAACTGTTAGTTTTTAAGTTGCTTAATCTTCATAATCAGTTAGAGAGTTGTTGGCTTAAGCTTATTATAGCCTTATTTCACTTTATAATCATGTTTACAGTCCATTAGATCCATTTAAAGTTCAAAATAGTAAAACCATTGCATATTTCAAAAAGTCAAATATCACCCTTAGTGCAGAATTGCAAATCTTGAGGGATTTTTAGAGAATTTTGTGTTATGAGCTAGGCCTTGAAACTTGTTCCCACTTATAACCCCCCAGCTTAACTTGGAAATCCCACACTTGGCTTATTTTTCTGAATTTTCTTGATAGCCTAATTTGATGTCCAAAGTGGGCTGCGGGGCAAGGTATTGCCCTGCTACACAGATCCTGGTCCAACCATCCATTTTCAATGGCTTGTTCTGGCTTACATAGTGGGCCCCACACCATAACTCTTGGCTTATTGGAAAGCCAATAAGCCAGGGTTCAAGGTCCATAGCTTATTTTATGGTTTAGGGCTCTTTCACTAGGGTTGCTATACCCTTGTAACTTGTCCCATTCTGCTTATATGCTGAGTTTTCAGGTTTTGACCCATGTTTCATGCCCTCCCCTGGTTTCAATAGTGGGCCCCAGAGGTCACATCTTGGCTTTTTAGAGAGCCAATAAGCTCAGCTTATTGGTTCCACTCTCACTTTGGGCTTCCAAGCTCCCTGGTGGACCCCACAAAGCCTTGAATTTGGCCATTTTGGCCTGTTTGTATCTGTGTGGTGTCTGGTTTTGCTTATTGCTATGTCCAGCTTATTGTAGGTGCTTATTCTGTTCCCTTGTGCTTATTTCTTGTTTGTTTTGATAGTTGTTAGCTTATTTTGGTTTGTGTCTTAATATTGTGGCTCATTTAAGTTCCTTCAAATCCTAACAAGTTACATTACCAAATCTGCCAATCAATTAAGCTTATCAAAGTGCTTATTTTTGAGTTCTGGCCAAAGTGCCTTTGTTAAAGTTGTTTATTTTAGTTTTTAAATAGTTTTCAAAAAGAAAAATCAGAAAAAGACAAAATTACAAATAGTGATAGCTTCTATTTAATATCTCTAGCTTATTTTCAGCTTATTTATTAAGCAAACTCCATTTTTATATTTTTCCTAGGTTTCTTATAGTTTAAAATAATTTCAGTAATTTTTTCATATTTTTCTCTTTTCATCTAGTATTTTTAATAATTAATTTTAGTTTTTATTAATTAATAATTAGTTAATAATTAATAATAATTATTTAAAAAGTCTTAAAAATATATTTTCTGTTTTAAAATTAGTTTTATATAATTTTAGATTTTTCTAAGTTTTAATTTTAATTTTCTAAGCTTATTTTACATTTTCTTATTATTTAGTGTATTTTTAAATAGTTATAATTAGTTTTTAATTAATAGTAATTATTGAAAAAGTAGGAAAAATGTATTTTCAGTTTGAAAATTAGTTTTATAATATTTTAGATTTCTCCAAATTTAATTTTCATATTTTTAGTGTAATTTCATAATTAGTTGTAATTTAGGTTAATTTAAATAAATAATAAGTAATTTAAAAATAGTAATTAATTAATAATAATTATATAAATAGTGTAAAAATTAATTTTAATTTTCTAAAAATTTTCTTTTATTATTAGGATTGTAAAAATATAATTTTTATATCTGTAAGAATTTTATTTTTTTCAAAACTCGCGTTTTATTTTGTACGTTCACGTAAGTTTAATCTGAACGTACGCGTTTTTAGATTTTAAACGTTTTTAAGTATCTCACTTTCACGTAATCATTCATATAGCTTGTTTAAGCTATTTCATTGTACAAATCAGTAGTGTAATCAATCACAAACCCACTTTCCATCCAAATTCACCCGATCACAAGCCCGTTTGATAACAATTCACACCTTGTCGGGAAATAACGACCCGGGGAAACCCTATATTTCCGCGGAGCATTGAGCCTAAGGAGTTTGACTATATTGACCACATCCGTGGTTGACTTTAGTTGACTGCTTTTGCCTCAATCACTTGGTAAGAGACATGGCTTGAGGATCGATCTTAACTCTGATGAAACTTTCGGGACCTATTTTTATTTTCTTTGGGCTTATCTTTGAATCATGAAATAAATGTAAAGCTAATATTTGGATTTTTAAATGTTTTGTTTAACCTAAATTTTGTCTTGTTTCCTATACTTATGTGATGCATACCAATTCAGGTAGCACCCCGAAAGCTTGTTGAGTCTTTCGATGTATTAAATTTTGGGGGTGTTACAAGAAGCAAAAAGAGGTTTACACATAAATTATAAGTATAGAATAATGGTTGTATCTTGAATCCGTGATTACCAACTCAATAACATTATGACAGTATAGTAAAGTAATAACCTGATTAAAAACTATATATTCTTGCTGAATAATTCTCATGTACATACTTTTAATTCCTTTACAATTGCCAACTATTACGGTTTTTTTTCTTGATTTTTTTATTATTTTTTATTTTTTTTAATGAAACATCACGTCAATGAATAAAGTTAAGTTATCACCTACGTAGATTTTTTTTTTTTTTTTTTTTTTTTTTTTTTTTTTTTTTTTAATTTAGGAGGTGATTGTTATCAAATAAGGATTGTGATGCGTGCATTTTTTTTTTATAATTTAAGGAAAACACCTTATATATTAAACATGACTATCTAACCCATGTGCGCTTTTTTTTTTTTTTTTTTTTTTTTTTTTTTTTTTTTTTAATAATTAGCTTTGTATAACGTTTTTAACTGACAGACATGTTGAGGTTGAGGTTGATGTTGTTGTTTAATTTTAACTATTGATATCATGTTGAACAAAATGTGCAAGTTTAGTAGCACATAATGAGCGTTAATGAAGTTAAATATGCTCCGTAAAGTTTTTAAAATGTTTTTATGAATATCCATATATAAATTTTAAATAGCAATTTCATGAGTCGTTGTTATAAGTATAATCGCGTATATTTATTTTCATATCACAGTAACTCGTGCTTACCATTTGATATTTATATTCCCGTTACTAATTGTACGCATGAATTAAACTTTTAAATAGTAACATGAGTCCTTATTTAAAAAAATATTCTAATGGATGAAAGTCTAAAACTAACATTAGCTTAAAAAAATATTTAACGTATATTAAAACTATTTCGCATATTTATCAAATTTTGTAATTTTAATGGATGAAAGTCTAAAAATTAATACTAATACTCATGTAATTTTAAAAAAAAAGTTAATATTATAAATTATAAGAGGTATAAAGTGTAAGGGGTTATTTGTTTTTTTTCCTAAAGTTATTAAAAAAACATGAAAACTTGTAATTTTACACTTTGTTCTATATGTTAGGAATACGAATATTCAGATAAAGACTCGGTCACCCCAAGTATTACTCAGCATCATGTAGCTCGTAGAATTATCCTTAATATAGCTAGTACGTACTTTAATAGTAGTTAATGTATGTAAATAGTGTTCGTAGAGTGGGTCGGGTCTTTACCCACTGTCAGCTCACTCTACAGCTCGTTTCATGGAGCACAAGTAGTTGTTGTATATATACCCTCTCCCACCCAAGGGAGAGGGTTGGACCTTTCATGATAATCTAATACTTCACTAGTTTCTCTCACTAGAAAAGGCTCCCACTTTCTCTCTCTAAGACTCTTCTTCTAATCGAATCAAACACCTAACCATACATGTTTATGATTATGAGTATTCTACAATTGGTATCAAGAGCTATGGTTTCATCCTAGGGATTGTGTATAATCGGATTTGTTGCCTGGTTTTGTGGTTTTTGTATGGTTCGAATAGTTTTAGTGGTTTTTCTCCTAGTTTGATCTCGTTATTTGTTTTTTGTTGTGTTTTTCTTGTACTTTCATGCTTATAAGTGTTGTAGGTACCTTGTTTATCTCTTGGTTAAGTTATTTCATCAGATTCGTGGTTGTTTGATGCACTTCAAGTTGTTGTTCTTGCTAGCGACTTGACATTCAGAGCATAGTTCAAAGTAGCTGTTTGACTGATTTGGTAGCGAGTTGGTGACTGTCTGACTAGCGAGTTGGTAATTTTCTATTTTGGGATAAAAGGAAAAATCGCTAGAAAGCGACTGATTTGTCCTACTGATGTAGCGAGTTGGTCTCGCGAGTTGACCTTTTCAGCGAGTTGTCATTCTAGAGAGTTGCCAGTCTAGAGAGTTGCCTGTCTAGAGAGTTGCCATTCTAGGGAGTTGCCATTCTAGAGAGTTGCCATTCTAGAGAGTTGGTCTAGCGAGTTCACCTTTTCAGAGAGTTGCCATTCTAGAGAGTTGGTTTTCAGCGAGTTGCCATTCTAGAGAGTTGCCATTCTAGAGAGTTGGTTTTCAGCGAGTTACCATTCTAGAGAGTTGCTCTTTCAGCTAGTTGACCAAAGTTAACTTTTTACGTCAAAACTTCAAACGGCCATAACTTTTGAACCGTAACTCCGTTTTCAGTGAAATACCTGTCAAAACGACCGGAACAGGCTGAATATTGTGAGGTTTGACAATGAAGTCTTGAAACAAATTTTTCGAGGCCCAAATCACCTCCGGAGTGAAGTTTTTGAGGTTTTAAGTTTTTAGACCATAATTTCACCGTAACAATTTGCATCAATCGAACCGAATCACAACTTAACAACATATCACCAAGTCCATCAAATGATCATCAAGTTTAGAACAAAATCTCTTATCATTGTGTCGATCCAACAGTCATCATTTCATGGTTTCTTTTGTTGATTTTTAGAAAATACCGCGAAAGATTCGATTTCTCGGTTTAAATCACAGGAGTTGTAAAATCCCGTGCTCGTTCATTTCATAGTTTTGTTACATCATGTCCACCACTTCTGACTCTTTGAGATATGATAGTGAACTTCATCAGCCACAAAAATTGCCCGTTAATGCAAAGGAAAGCTGCATAGAATGTTTTTGATTACTTCATTCACATCTCAAGGTTCTCTTTGCACAACCTGAATACTCGGGAGGATACAATCGTGCATTCGCAACACTCTTTGGTCAAGATGCTGAGACCTTCACAGTCAAAATGAGTCTATACGTGGATCAACTTCAACAACAGATGATTCTTCTGAAGATAGATCTATGGCTGCATTCTGTGTGATCAACAACCATCTTCAAGTGTTCATTGATTCACGGTTCACTGTGGAGTATGATCATGAGATTCTAATGACGAAAAAGTGCTTTGCTAATTTCACGGGAATCGAAGTTGAGGTGTTCAGAGTCACACTACTCCAACTCATGGGTAATGTTAAGGAGTACATTGAGGAAAGAGCAAAGCACGAACCTAAGTGTGAAGACAAGGTGAAGGCATTTGAGGTGCAATCAAGTGATGGTATTGTGGATTCGGGTATAACATCGGTTGCTAGGTCAGTGGTCACTAAAGGCAGAGTATCTGAGAAGGATAAGCTTGACACTACCAACAGTTCAATGACTCTTGTTACATATGATGTGGATGCATATATCAGACCGGTAAATGAACAGGTGTTATGTGCTAAGGTACTCGAACTGTATGACATGGTTGATGAACAAAAGATTCCTAACAAAGTTCAACCGAAAAACGATGTCGATTCAGATGTTGTGGACATGGGAAATAGCAATGTTGACCTATGTGAACAACATGTGAAACACAACGAAGTGTCTGTTGAACCTTGTTGTGCATCTTCTGTTATAAATAATGATATTGTGTTGCATGAACAAAAGATTTATAACGAAGTACAACAAACAAACGCTGTTGAATCAGGTACTGCTGATATGGGAAATAGTAATGTTATCCCATATGATCAATATGTGAAACGCAACGTTGCGTCTGTTGTACAAAGTAGTGCATCTTCTGTTCTAAATGATGATTATGTGTTGCATGAGAACACTGCCTTTATCCCTGATGACTCATTGATCACTAGACTTAATACCCTTAAAGATCAGGTGACCATATATGAACAACATGCAAAGTTTGAGCTAACCAAATGAGAGAAGAAAACGGATTGGCAGATGCGTGCATATGTATCAGAACGTAACAAAAAGGAAGAAACATTAAAAAGGGAGTTATATTCTTTACAAAAACAACTTGATCAGTCTGTTAAACGAGCACAGGAAATTCAAGAAAGGGAAAAAACGCTAAAACAAGATTTCAAAGAAAAGGAAACAAAACTCTTAAATGATTTTTCTTGCCTTAAAACATTAAAGAATAAGCTCGAAGACAAGTTATACACGCAAGGCCAAACCATTCAAACTGCTCAAATGATGCATAAACATAGGAAGTTGAGTGATGATCATAGTGAGAAGGATTCTGCTAAGCCAAAAACCAATTTCCTTAGATGCGGTATAGGTGCACAACTTGCATTGTATGATGCAAATGTTATGTTTGAACCTAATCATGCCCCCCTGATGTGACATCATTTGATGAGACCATTGAGATTGAGGAAATAACTAGAGAAAAACTGGCAAAACAATTAGAGGATCCCCTCTGTATAGCTAATAAAATCTTGTACAAATATGACTACACTGAAGATAATCAATTAGCTGTCTTTGTCCCACAAAAGAAATTAACACCAGAGCAAGTTTTCTGGAGCATAGACTTAGAAAAGATGAAAGCAAAAAGAATTGTGGGAGAAACATGTACAGTTTTTAGAATAGCTGACCCAACTTGGTACCCTCAAAATACTCCCATGCATCTGGTACCGTTAACTCTTCCTATACACTGTAATACTCTAATTGGATTATATGTTCTCTGTCAACTGTTCACTGATTTTGATAAAACGTGTAAAAAGAGAATCACACCAACAGGGATTATTGAAGGGGAAAGGGGCTTTGAACAAACGAAAAAATGTTACTTAACAGAGGTCATGCCATTTTTTAAACTTCTAAAAGAACATTTTGACGGTCTTCAAAAAACCTTAAATAAAGATGTTGATGATATGAAAAAGGTGTTTAAAGGAGTGGAAAACGAGAGAAAACAATTGGAAATTGATCTTAAATGCAGTGAAATTGAGAGGAAAAATATTCTCATCATGAATGAGAATTTGATTGCCAAATGTATTGCACAGGATGTATTTTATACTGCTACTGATTCTGCATTATCTGCCTGCCAATTTCATGAGATGTCTATTGCATTGAACGTTTTCCAGAATCGTGTTGTTGAGCTTGAGGGGGAGAATTTAAAATTGCTTGAGAAAATTCAAAACGATGACCATGATAACATGGTCAGGCATTTGTCAAAACTAGAGGTTGATAATCTTAATTTGCAATTAAAGTGTCAACATTTAGAAGAAAGAATTAAAATCTCAAATGCCAAGACATCTTCGGATGCTCCTGAATTTGATGCATATTTTGAATTATCCAAACGTGATGAAAAGATTCAAGCTCACACTAACACGATTCGGAAACGGAGGGTTCAAATTGCCCAACTGAAGTCAAACAAGAGTGATGTAATTAGCACCCAAAAACCACAGTCTATAGACTCTCAGAATTTTAAATTTCAAGATACCATCAATAAATTGCAACATGAAAATGATTTTTCGAGCTGAAAATTCAAAAGTTAAACAGCATTACAAAGAGTTATATGATTCAATTAAGATCACACGTGATAAAAATAATGAAAAGATAACTTCTTTGCTTAAATAGATTGAGAATCTAAAGACTCAGGTGAAAGGGAAAATGCCAATCATCACTTGTGATAATGTTTTTCAAAAGGTTTCTGCTTGTAAGAAGTATGCAATTGATGCTGTGAATATTCCTCTTCCCCTTAGGAATAATAAGTTAGTTCATAGCAAATATCTTAAACATCTTAAGGAGTGCCTTGACTTGCTTCGTGAAACCATTGAAGAGGATAGGATAGCAAAACCACTTGATGATGCTATTGTAGGTGCATGCTTTCTCACTAATAGATCTCAGGAACTCTTAGAATATGCCATTGGCACATGTCCTAAGATTGACAACAAGCAAGATAGGCTCACTGCATCATCCTCAATGATTAAGAACAAGCATGTAACCTTTGAGGCACCCGTGGAAACTTTAGATCCCAACACATCAAAACATGTTCAGCAACTAGAAGTGAAAAAGACTAAGGTTCCCATCAGTCCTTCTAGAGGAGTTAATAGTGGTACTAAAGCTAGAAAGTCAAAACCTATGAGAAATACAAAGAATGATAAGACTTCACCAACTAAAAGTGTTCCTAAAAATAAAGTAGAAGACCACATAAGGAACAATAAGTCGGACTTGAGCAAAAAGGATCAAAATTCAAACCCTAATTCACTTTGCAAAACATGTAATGAATGTTCAATTTCGAGTAATCATGATAAATGTGTTGATAAATTTCTGAAGTCATTTAACAAACCCCCAATTAAGAAAGTTTGGAGAGCTAAACAAATTAAGCAAATTTGGAAAGCAACAGGAAAAGTGTTTGCCAATGTTGGTTATCAATGGAAGCCCACTGGAAGGAAATTCAATTTAGGAGAACAGTGCCCTTTAACTAGGATAACTAATTCTAAAGTAGTGCCTATTAAGGAATGGAAGCCAACTGGTAGAACTTTCCCTTTGGAGACCCAATGTCCTTTAACTAGGCCCATTCCATCTACAAGTGAAATTTCCACCATTGAAACGAATGCACCTAAGGTCTTAGTGGCTCCAGAACTTGTTTGAACTAACCAACTGGAACCCAACTCAAATTGGGGATCCGACACTCCAAATTTTCTGCTCTCGTCTGTTTTGAAATGTAGTTCGTACATTTCGTCCTTTGGTATTTGGTCTCAGGCTGCTCAAAACATATGATTGGGGATCGCTCAGGGCTCGAGAATTTCGTGAATAAGGTTATCGTGACAGTTAGATTCGGGAACTACCATTTTGGGGTAATTATGGGTTATGGAGATTATGTTTCTGGTGACAGCTAATTTCCTAGGTATACTACGTGGAAGGACTTGGGCATAATTTGTTCTCTGTTGGTCAATATTTTGATTCTGATCTTGAAGTTGCCTTCTGTTCTCTGTTGGTCAATATTTTGATTCCGATCTTGAAGTTGCCTTCAGAAAACACACATGCTTCGTCTGAGAACTGGATGGCATTGATCTTTTTAAAGACAGTCATGGCACAAATCTATACACCATTTCTATCGAAGACATGATGCGGTCCTCTCCTATTTTCTTTCTCTCAAAGGCCTCAAAGAACAAATCGTGGCTATGGCAACAAAGTTTTAATCACTTGGACTTTGGTACCATCAATGATCTTGCTCGCAATGATCTTGTATGAGGTCTACCCAGATTAAAGTTCGAAAAAGATCATCTTTGTTCGGCTTGTCAACTGGGCAATAGCAAGAAGTATACCTACAAACCCAAAACTGTCAACACCATTATGGAAGTTCTTCACACCCTGCACATGGATATATGCATACCAATGAAAATGCAATGTATAAATGGGAAGGAGTATGTTCTTGTGATAGTCTTCGACTATTCTCGGTTTACATGGGTGAAGTTTTTGAGAACCAAGGACGTGATTCCAGAGTTCATCATCAAACTCATTAAACAGCTGCAAGTATGACTCAACAAAACCATCAAAATCATCCGCACACACAACGGAAATGAGTTTGAGTTTTTTAACAAACGACTCGTTCAATTTTACGAAAGTATTGGCATCACCTACTTGAATAATGTTCCACACTCTCTTCAGCAGAACGGCGTTGTTAAAAGACGAAACCGTACTCTAGAAGAAGCTGCACGAACCATGCTAATATTTTCCAAGGCACCGATGTTCCTCTGGGCGGAAGCAATTACCATAGCTTGTTACACCCAAAATCGACACTTGATACATACTCTTCACAACAAAACTCCATATGAGCTGATACATGGCAAGAAACCGGATCTCTCCTTTCTATGTGTGTTTGGTGCTTTATGCTACCCTACAAAATGACAGTCAAGATCTGGGAAAGTTAAAAGCTAAAGCTGGTATTCGATTCTTAGTTGGTTATGCTCCAGATAGTGAGGGATACCGAATCTGCAACAAACGAACCCGATAAATCTTGGAAACCATTCACGTCACATTCGTTGAGTTGACTGAGCATACGGCTCCTGTACACATTAGTGCAGGACCCGCGTCTAAACTTTTGTCTCCTGAACCAATCAGTTCAGGACTTGTACAGTATTCCACGCCTGTAGTACTTTATGTACTTCCTATAAGTGAGTATTTGAAGTGTTTGTTTGATCCGATATATGATAATACTTCAAGCCACCAACTGTTCACACTCCCGTACCATCAGTTGTTGTAGCTCCTCTTCCAAACAAGTCAAATGGTCCATCTATTTCTATCTCAAATAGATCAAAGATGCACCATCTACAAGTCAGTCACCTTCATCATCAAATCTTCAATCTCCACTAGTACATCAAAGCACCGCAGTCGATAATTCTTTTGAAGTAAATTCATATGCTCCTCTTGAAGATGCTCCGTTCTAAAACCTATTTGCTCCTGAATCTTCTTCTGAGACATCTTCTTCAAGGAATATAAACACGGCTTCTTCAGACATCTCATAAAACGGACATATGATCATCCGATTGACACCATTATCGAGTATCCTTCTCGACCTGTGTTCACACGAAGACAACTTGCCACCTATGCCTTGTGGTGCTTGTATAATTCCGTATTTTCCAAAGTCGAACCCAAATATTTCAAGATTTCCATCTCTGAAAATTGTTGGTTTAATGCAATGCAAGAAGAATTACACGAGTTCAATCGACTTGAAGTATGGGAATTAGTACTACCTCTAGACTGTGCAATGATTATAGCTCTTAAGTGGATCTTCAAAGTGAAACTTGATGAGCATGATGTCGTTCTGAAAACAAGGCAAGGCTTGTTGCTAAGGGATATCGTCTACAGGAAGGCATTGATTTAGAGGAATCTTTCACTCTGGTTGTTCGTATTGAAGCTGTTAGAATGTGTCTCGCAAATACTGCAAGTCAGAACATGACGGTCTATCAAATGGATGTAAAAATCGCATTTCTAAATGGCGAGTTGAATGAAATTCTTTATTTCATTCAACCTGAAAGATTTGTGGATCTTGGTCATCCGACCTATGTCTACCATCTGAAAAGGGCTCTTTATGGCCTAAAGCAGGCGCCTAAGGCATGGTACGATACACTGTCAAAGTTTCTCCTGGCAAACGGATTCTCCAAAGGTGTGGTGGAACAAGTTGAGAAAGGGGTAGTGGAACTTTACTTCGTGAGGACAAAATTTCAACTGGCTGATGTCTTTACAAAGGCTCATCCGCAAGAAAGATTTCAATTCAATCTTCCGCGACTTGGAATGAAGAGTCTTACGCCAGAATCTCTCTAAAGTCTTTAGGAAGAAAATAAGGAGTAAATGGATTTTCCTCACATATCCTTTGTACATAGTGTTAAACAAAAAAGAAAATAGAAGAATATAAAACCTACAAAAACCATAAAAATCTGAAAAATCATAAAATCCAAAAATATTCTTCTCACGACATGTCTCTTGTGTAATCAATATTATGTACGTTTCTAGAAATGTCATTCAATAATGACACGGAAACATACATATGCTTGAGCAAGAGTTTTTTCTTTTAACTTCAAATAATGTTTTTCTAAAACATGTCGTCTCTCAAAATATTCTTTCAAAATGGCTTGCAGTTATTTCAGACTGTAACTCGGATTTTATCATATGGCTTGCTATTACTTCAGATAGCAACCCGCACCTCTAGATGGGGAATACTCGTCGCCAAAAAGACGGTAGTTCCTCTTACTGGGTGAAGTTCACCCGGGCATGGATTACTTTATATCCATGTTTCCTAGGAATGATGTACGTTTCAGTGCCTCATTTCTTGTATAAGAAGAGAAGTCTTCTTTACGTCTTGAATACTTTTCCTTCAATGATTCTTCAGGAAAGTATTTGGTCTAAACTTGGTGGTACCATGATTTTTGAAAATCAATCAAACTTGAAATGTTGTATAAAATTTACCACTCAATCGATGCTAAATGATTAATCTTTTGTGTAAAAATGATAAATTAAAAATGGGTCATCGATTGAGGGGGAGAATGATTTCAAATATTCTATATCATCAAAACAAGATCTTTGTGCATAAATACAGTGAATAAAATGTGGCTGTTATGTGTTAGTATATGAATTTTTCATGAGTTTCTCGTTAAACTCTAAATCATTTATAAACTCATCATTTCTAACCCATAACATGCTCCCTCATGGATTGAGGGGGAGAAAAAGTAATGTCTCATAATCAGTCACTCTTAAATCTTACCACATCTTTCTTCCAAAATCTTTAAACTTATTTAAATCACTTGGGATCACAAATCTCAAATGGTTTGAAATTTTTGATCGGGGGGAGAAAATGTGATTTAAATATGAAATCTGATAATAATGTGATGTGTTTGGACTTAAACGAAAGCTCTCCCATATTTGCTAAACTCTTTTGAATATCAATGCACATATTGAGGGGGAGCAAATGGTTTGTGTAAAAAGGATCCTAGCATCTTGTGTGAGCGAGACTCAGACTCTTACCAATGAATTGACGAAACCAAAACAGTTCTTAATCGAAAGGACTAGTCCTGGACGGGTAATAACTTCAAGCTGGTCTAACCAGTGATGTAAGCGTGTCTCGAAAAGGACATGTCTGAATAGTGTGTACCGTTTCGAGAAACCTTATGTGAACTTGATCAGGCCGGGTAATAACTTTAAGCTAGTCCAACTAGTGATGTAAGTGTGTCTCGAATGCCTGCTCATGTTCACTGAAGGTGGATCAATTCAAAAAGTGCAACTCACCCCGACATGTACAAATTTCTATCAAAAACCTATGAGCACAAAATGGTAAAACTCTCAACGTGTTAACAAAATGTGCTTCTTAAATCATAAACACGTTGAGAGAATTTTCAATGATTTGGTGTATGGCAACATGGGATAGTCATGAAGTTATAAGGTGGATAAGGTTAGGAAAACCGTCCTATGATACGCCAGAGCCGGAGGGATCTACCCATGGACAATACCTAATAGATAGTATTAGAAAGTCCGTGGGTATGATTATGAAAAAAGGAGTAATATGAGAATGGAGAAAGAAGGGGTTGAAGAATTAAAAAGAAATGAAATGATAAAGGGTGAAAAGAAATAGCCTTACAATTATTCAACCTTAGGGCAGAAACCGGGTTCAATTCATATGCTACTGGTAGTTACTAAGGTAACATCGGTATTGAAGACAAGACATCATGGACCCAGTGACGCACTGCACTAAACCTTCTAGCCACTCAAGTTCTCTTAAAAGGACTTGTTTCATTCTCACAGGGAACCGGTGTAATCTATCAACTTATCTCTTAGAGATGGTTGATATTGAAGCAGGAGACCTCTCCCTAATCTCCGTATAGGAAAACCAAATGCACTTATTGAGTCTAGAGCCTCGAGATTAGAGCTGGCAAATCGTGTCTTAACAGGTCTTAACAGGTTTTGAGCGCGCGAATAACATAAGTTTCAAACTTAAAAACGATTCGTTTAACACTTGGTTTTGGTGGTTTGAGTATAACAGATATACGTTTTATGTATCAAAAAAGTTAAATATTGAACCCTAGAATACTAAAAACAATTATTTTAAAAAATAAAAAAATTGCATAGTACATTTTTTCCCTTAACAGGTACCCAATTTGCCAGCTCTACTCGAGATGCATACAAAGATCTCATAGGAACACGTGCTACTTCTACCCTGGTTGTTCAACATTAAGGACACCAGTGGTAAACTTATGAGTCCTACGCAGATCTTAGCAATCTGCCAGAACATTTATGAGGGAAGTTACTATTGTAACTCCCAGTGATTGAATGGAAATTCCTGCCAGGGTCAACATCGAGGAGTCCTGAAAGTAGGTCACTTAGGTAATTCCTTGTGGATTACGCTTAGTGGTCACGGTGGTTACAAATGGTCAACAGTCGTGGAGTGATCTCCAGCGACTCACCCAATCGTTGATCTACTTAGGCAGGTCGTGTAAATCCTCTCAGGGTTTGCCGATTGGGAACGGTCTTGGTAAGGGTTAGAAGGAGTCTTCACACTATGCTGTTGACGATCTCTAATTCCAAACCTATAAGTACCGGATGATTTGTTGCTAACTGTTTGCTTGCAGGAATTTCTGACAGTTGCGGTCGATTGCTGAAAAGATGCCGATCCATTACCACATGCTCACACTTTGACATCACAATCTAAGAAATCATGATCATTGATTGGGCCTCATCTATGCTTCCACAACTCTGATGCTGAAGATCATGATTCATAAAAGTGTGAGCATGATGGTCCAGAAGTCACAAACTCATATGAAGACGATATCATAAAGGATGACTTGAAAAATACATATTGGATGATGATTTTAAAGAAGCTCAAAAGATCATCCAAGATTTAAGGAAAGTCATCAAACACTCACTGCTGGATGTACAAAGACATGTTTGAAGATTCAAGTCTACGAGCTGCAAGATTTCAAGGATGCAAGAATTCAATACTTATCTTCTGGGGTGACCTCCCTTAGGGGGAGATTGTTAGGAATACGAATATTCAGATAAATACTCGGTCACCCCAAGTATTACTGAGCATCACGTAGCTCGTAGAATTATCCTTAATATAGCTAGTACGTAGTTTAATAGTAGTGAATGTATGTAAATAGTATTCGTAGAGTAGGTCGGGTCTTTACCCACTGTCAGCTCACTCTACAGCTCGTTTCATGGAGCACAAGTAATTGTAGTATATATACCCTCTCCCACCCATGGGAGAGGGTTGGACCTTTCATGGTAATCTAATACTTCACTAGTTTCTCTCACCAGAAAAGGCTCCCACTTTCTCTCTCTAAAACTCTTCTTCTAATCGAATCAAACACCTAACCATACATGTTTATGATTATGAGTATTCTACACTATATAGATTATTTAAAATTCAACCACTAAAGTTTTATTAATTACTTCCTCTTTTTTTTAAGTTTTTGTTTTCATAAATTTGACACCTATATTTTTATGCTTTTTTTTAACCAAATTTGTCCACCAAATTTATTAAGTTTAACCAAAATCAATTTAATTTTGACTTTCTATTGACCAATTATCTTGCCGGAGGTCTCTTGGAAGCAGTCTCTCTACTCCCAGTTTTGCTGGGGTAGGGGTAGGATCTGCCTACATTCTACCTCCCCCATACCTCGCTTCCGCGGGATTGGGTATTGTTGTTGTTGTTGTTGTATTAACCAATTATATTGCTACTTACCCTTCACAGTGATCACAATCTTTATTATGGTACATTTCACTGAATTAGACCTCCTTCCTTTCCCCATAAGCTCAAATATTTCCTCCCAAGGCCAAATATTGAGGCATATGGTTACTAGAAAGGTACACTCACACCAGTGAAACTCCAAGTACAAGATTTGATCCACTGTAGTAGCCTGCATAGAGTCCAGTATTCTAATAGATCATATACCAAACACTCCTTAATCAGAATTGCATGAAATCAAAGCTTTCAATTCTGACCTGTACCAATTCTGAGACAACCATCCTTTGGATTAGTTATTTCATTTCCTCAACCCACATGTCTTGTCTTTTCCTGTTCATTTGTACTTGCCATTCCTTACTAACTTTAGCAACTTGAGTAGACCCTTTTACCCTGAAACTTGCCAACTTCAGTCTCACATTATCAACGGTGGCTTTAAGAATTTCTTTATTGCTTCTTTTTTTCCACTGTAAACAGCCTTTTGTTCCTTTCTACCCAAATGTAGTACATACTTGCAACCAATACCAATCTTCTCACAATACTGTTAATAGAATTGTTGCAAGGTAACTCAATCGTTCTATTAATAGTTCCTTCCCAATCAGCAGACATGTCCATCAATTGGCTTTTCTTCTTAATCTCATTCCATATTTCCACAGCAAAAGGGCATTCAAAGAATAAATGCTTGACTGAATCAGGACAGTTACCACACAAAGAACATTTCATTTGTCTCTCAGGATACCACTTCATTAGTCTTCTTGTGTTGACAGTCTATCATTTACTGCCAGCCATAAGATAAAGGAGTGTTTGGGAGTGCACCGTGAAAAACATACTAATCCATTCCATTGAACTTTATTACCATATTCTCTCCGATCCTTCCAAACATTACTTATAGTGAACTTAACCAATTTGTTCTCCTTTGTTTCCCACATAGTCTCATCCTGGCTTTCAGAATCCAGTCTTGGGACATGAATAACATTGACCAAATCTCTCTCCCATTGCTGATTCACATTCCACCCACCATTCTCAATCATGTCAGATAGTTTGAGTCTATCATCAATGTCAACATTAATGTTTCCATCCTCTACAATTTTCTTAATTAGAGGATTAGGACCCCATCATCTATCATGCCAGAAAAAAATACTCTTACCATTTCCCACTTTGTAATACACATGCTTCACCATTTTCTCTCTCAAACTAAGAATTTGCTTCCATTCACAGCTAGAATTAGGATCATTTGTAACCTTCCAAATGCTTTAACCTTTCAGCTTGTTAGTTTGAATCCACTTGACCCAAATATATTCTTTATTACATGCAATTTTCCACAAGTGTTTGGACATTAGCACCTCATTCCATTTTTCCAGATCTTTCAATCCCAAACCACCTTTTCATTTAGGCTTGCATATCTGCTTCCAAGAAACTTTAGCTTTTCCTCTAAGAATTTCTCCACTATTCCACAAGAAACCTTTAAACACTTTATTTATATCTTTGACCACTACTTTGGGTAGCACAAAAACAGATGCCCAGCAAACTTGCATAGTAACAAGGACTGAGGCAATTAATTGTATCCTTCCAGCATATGATAACATCTTGTTCTTCTAGTTGTTGATCTTAGCTTTAACCTTATCAATAAGACATTTGCAGTCCAAGTAACCAATCTATTTAGTAACTAATGGAACCCCAAGTTATGACACTGGAAAAGTACCAATCTTGAATGTAAGAATGTTTAGAATGCTCTGCTTCACTTGTTCTTTAACATTGCCAAAGAATACTGTGCTCTTCCCAATGTTTGGGTGATTGAGCCTAAACCGTCAACCTAAATTGACCAGGTGAATGGTCAACCAGGTCAAACTGCCTAGAATCAATCTTCGTGGAAGTATAGTGTTTCCCCGGGTTGTTATGTCCCGACGAGGTGTGAATTGTGATCAAAACGGTTTCGTGATCGGGTGAATTTGGACAGAAAGGGGTTTAAGTGAGTTTGAATGATTACGCTAAGGAAAAACGAATGAGAACGATTTAAACACACTATATTAACAATGACGTGAAACCTAAGTAACTTTAAAACGTAATCTAGAAACTTAAAATCAGAAATTGCTTATACGTAAGCAGAAAAATAAGCCAAACGGCTTAAATAGAAGCTATCACTTTATTTATGTTTTTGGTTTTTCTTATTTTACAAACTACTTTTAATAACGTAACCTAAATTTAAAAAACGCAAAAGTTATTTAAATAAAACGCGAGTTAAAATTAAAATAAACGCGAGTGCGCGAAATAAAAAGTGAAAATTGAGCTACGCTATCCCTACGGACATGAAAATTATATTTTTACGATCCTAACGATAAAAGAAAATTTTAGAAAAAAGAAAATTATTTTTTTGACTTTTTAATTATTTATTATTAATTAAATACTAATTTTAACTATTTAATAATACACTAAAAATTAAGAAAATATAAAATAAACCTAGAAAAATGAAATTATAACTTTGAAAAATCTAAAATATTATAAAATTAATTTTAAAACAGAAAATATATTTATTACACTATTTATCTATTTATTATTAATTATTTACTATTTATTAATTACTAAAACTACTTTTGGTTTATTAAAAATACTAAAAAGGAAAAGAAAAATCTGAGATTTTTAGGAAAATTCTAAAATACTATTAGGAACTTATGAAAAATAAAATTTACTGAAAAAGACACCAAAATAAGCAAAATGGGCAATAAGCTCTTACAAATAAGCACTTAAAAATAAGCAAACAATGCAATTAATTACCAAAAGCTAGAGTACACTACAACTAACTTATATTAACTTAATTCAACTTAAAACAACCAAAGAAACTCACAGATTAAGCAATAACAAGCTAATAAGCAAAAATCAAGAACTTAAAATCAAACAGTCCACAGGGCTGAACTAGAGGCCAAAATAAGCTAGGGGAAAAGCTCCCAGACCCAATATAAGCCTGGAATCAACAAGCCAGCCATGTGGGCTTCACAAAGAACCCACAAACTCTCAATGGGACCCACAAATGAACTCTCTAAGAGCTTTGAAGTTGGGGAACTAATACTGATTGCTCAGTACAGGGTCAGTGACAAGGCAATTTCAAGACCAAAATAAGTTGAGTAACAGGGATATGAAACCCAAAATAAGCCTGAACCTACTGAGCCACACCAATAAGCTATTCAAAAAGCTATTTTGCAAAGGTTGGAGCCAACAGATGAGTGATCCAGGGACAAGTAAAAAGGACTTATGAGCTCAACAGGTAATGGAAAATTGAACTCAATTTACTAACTGCTTAACTGTTAACAACCTGGAAGCTCAACAAGTCCAATAAGCTAAAGGCTACTACTAGGGAGCAGTAAGCTTAAAGCTAATCTTAACCCAACCTAGAAACTAAAATTAACAGACAAACAAACTTATGCAAGCTTAATTATCTACAGTGGAGTGTTAAGGTTTAGGTAAGTACCTTTATTTTAAACAAGCTAAAAGCTAAACAGGTTTGGATATAAGCCAGAACCAAAACAACTCATCAACTCATCCCAAACAACCATATGCAAGCTGAGATAAAACTTTAACATGCTAACATTCAAGCAAAATCAACAAATCAAACAAACTCAAGTACCCACTGATGCATCAGCATGAACAGTGGGTATGAGGTAACTTGGGAGGCTAATCTAAACTGACAAACAAACTACTAAGCCCAAACAAATAATCCATCCACCTAGCCAGTACTAAGGGGTTTTCAAATCACCAAATACCAAGCCAAATGGTCAAGGATTGAACAACTTGTGGACTTAGGAAGAAGAGGGTCAACTGGGTGAGCAGGGGAGGTAAATGCTTTACAGGCCACTTTAGGGGCTGTAAAAAGCTCACAAATAAAATTGCAAAAAATAAAATAAAAATAACAACATCAAGATAAGCTGGAAACCTGTTTGAAACTCAAATTTTAGAGACTAATACTAATTTATGAAGATGTTAAAAATACATGTTTGAGGGGGTTTGGGACATGCCTGCTGAAACAGAAATGGATCAAATGAGGAAACTTTGATTGTCAAGCGACCAAAACCGAGTAATGAGCAAGTCAAACTTCCTGTGGGGAATTAAACTAAGGCAAGAACTTTAGCTAAACAAGGCCTAAACTGAGTCCAACATAAACTAGTTAACTAAAACATTTTAAAACTAAATTTATTCAAAGATCAACTAAACTTGATCAAAACTACTAGAAGCTGATAATTTAGACTTACAATCTACCAACAATGAAGAAGCAAGGCTGTTTGAATCTTAAAAATGGGAAGAAAACAAATTTATAACTGGGAGAACCTTTGTGCCAAACACCCCTTAACTCGACTGTTATGAAGAATCTTAAAGCAAATGACAGATTTTTAGGCCAAGTTTTAATCAAAACTACTACACTATGTTACTTAGGACCTAATAAGCAATTGTGATCCAAAAAGAAACACTTAAAATGGGCTGAGTGCAGTTAAGTAGTTCTGGGGAAATTTTGACAGATTTAATAAGCAACTTAAATTAACAACTTCTAAACTTTATCACAAGCACACATAGCATATAAAAGGTATAGTAAGCAAAGGGAAACAGATTCAAGCATACATAAGCAGTGGTAAATAAGCAGAAAAAAGTAAATAAGCAGTTAGAGATTTATAGAAATTAAATTGCATTCATTAAAAGCAAAGAGTACATAGACTTTTTTGTAGAAAACTAAACTAAAAATATATACTAAAACCCATTACAAACTAAAATTAGCTACTTCCTACTATTAAGAAAAACTAAAAAAAAAACTGCCAACTCTGCTCTTCCTCTTTTTCTTTTATACTGCCCATTTAGGGTTTCCAGACCCACTTTGCTTTTCCCACTTTACTTCAGGGCCGTTGGATGAGAGAGTTTGATCATGGCCATTTATTCAAATTGGGCGGGAAAAAGATTAGCTACTCTTTGGCAGCTAGTATTTGGAAGGGGAACAAGCTTTGGTATTTTGTGGTGGAAAGTATGTGTAGGGGTGGAGTGTTGGAGGGGGAAAGGAGTAGGGTGAATGATGGTGTTTGGAGTGTGGGCTATGGCAGGGAAGTAGCAGCAGGGTAGGGGGAGGTGATGTGGAGTCAACTTTAGGTTTGACTGAGGGGGAGAAGTAAAAATGGACGGGTAGGTTTTATTTTATTTTTTTGTTATTGAAGTAGGCTGTGGAGTGGGATTGAGTGGGCTTGGATTTTTAGGGTGGGCTTGGTTTTTGTTTTGGGTTTAGGTTTTGGATAATAAAAGCCAAGGGTCCGTTTGGTTTGATGAAATTTAAACACAAGGACCAATTTGCAATTAATCCAAACTTAGGGACTGAAGTTGCATCTTTCCAAAGTTATCACAAAAGTACCATTCCTGCCAATATATAATTTCATAAGGACCCTTGTTGTTTATTTTCCGAAATAAAATCACCCGAGGACTAAAATTGCCATTTTCCAAAGTGTAGGGACCAAATGTGTATTTTTCCCAAAGTTTTCATCCAGGGATCAAATGTGATAACTTTTGATTTTCTAAGGCCCAAAAATGACTTTTCTTCCAAAATTTTCCACCAGGGACCAAATCTGCCAAAATCTGAAACTCCAGGGACCAAACTGTAAATTTCCAAAACTTTTACAATTTTTCACCAAAGGACTAAATATGACATTTTATGATTTCAAAATGACCTTTGGTGATAATTTTTTATATTTTGAATATCCAAGGACTAGATTTGTAATTTTATAAAAGTTGAGGGACTGAAACTGCCAATTTTGCAAACTTTGTGCGTTTTTCATTTGTTTTTGCTCATTTTGCATCTAAAACATATAAAACACAATTTTGAAATATTTTTAGCATTTTGATGCATTTCTGAGTGTTTTTGTATGTTTTGCAGTTCAGATTAGACCAAAAATGATGAGTGTTTGAGCACTCATCAATCCCCCACACTAAACTATTGCTAGTCCCTAGCATTACTGTTTTGAAAACTTGATGGATTTGAAAAACTCTTTACCAAAAGCCATCACTTCTGGATTAGCCAGGTGTAAGAACTGTGGCACACCTGATAACCGTGTGATTTTGAGCAAACCACCAGCTGTCAACGGATTTGAGTAGTCTTTACCAAAAGCCGTTTGCTTCTGGACTAGCCAGCTCTTGATGGAATAGTCAACATCTTGGTGAGCTGATTACCAATTATGGATTTTCCACGGCCTTTACCACAAGCCATAATCTTGCGGGCTAGCCAACTCATTTGTTTTCGGGGAGTTGATGAACCATACAATTTTGGGCAAATTGCAAGCCATAAACGGATTTGATATGTCTTTACCAAGAGCCGTTTGCTCCTGGACTAGCCAATCCCTTTTGTCGCTTAGAAAAGGCGGACTGATTACCACAAAAATTTTGAAGCACCAGTGAAAAATTTTTGAAAATTTCAAAATTTTGGCAAAAACGGGGGTATTATATAGTAAAATGTGATCAAATTCGCTAGAATAGCGAAATACCCCCCACACTAAGCATGAATATTGTCCTCAATATTCAAAGTCCCGGCGATTATGCCGACATTTTGAACGTAAAAGGGCAACATTACAAGCTAAGCGTGGAAAACACCATTTTGTTTGTTTTTTTTTTTTTTTTTCACATCATAAGTAACCATAGCATGGGGGACTCCCCCACACTTAGGGTGAAAACCCTATAAGCATGCTACTGTTTTTGTTTACCGAGTCGCTAGCTTGACTCGACCCCGAATTCATTTGTCCTTGGGGAAGCATGATGTGGAAAAAGCAATCTCAATCGGACTTTCATTCAAGATGTTTGGACAAACATTTGAAGCACGTGAAAGTTCCACACCGATGAGATAAGTATCCGGCTCAAGATAATGATACATGAAAATGCCGGGATCAAATATAGTGTCCTCACTCCCGAAGGAGTGAAGAAGAGAAGAAGTCACCGTATAGGTGAAGAAAAGGAAGAAAATCATGATAAAAAGCATGATTTGATCTTCTTCCTCAAGAGGAGGCTCAATAGCCTGAGTTTGGATTTCAAAAGGTAAGCTCGTAAACAACCCGGGAGGGTGGGTGGGATTTTGCAAATTCTCATAATTGAGAGCATTTCCCCCGGGATATCAAACTGATGAGCGAGTTCACCGGAGAACTCCTCATGAAGAGAATTATTCACAAGGTGTGAATATGTGAACTCGTGTTCCATTGTGGACTCATCACAATCCTCGTCAAAGATTGGATTGTTGGAAATCATAGTGAATTCAGATTCGAATTCAAATAGAGGATTGGTGAGAGTCGTATCGAATGTTTCAGGAACAAAGAGATTAACATTCTCTATTGGACTGCTGGGATCAGAAGTGAGTGACGGATCATGATATAGGAGACTTTCAATTTCTCCCAGATCGGCTTGGAAATCGAGGAGACCATCATCACCTTCCAATGAAAGTGGATCGATGTGAGCAAGTTCATCAGCGAACTCCTCAAGAAGAGGATCAGCATCAGAATGTGAAACTGACGCCTCAATATACTCGATGTCTCCATAAGATGTGCAATCATCGCTAAAATCTGAGAAAGTCTCAAATTGATCTTTAGGACACTCAATGGGTGAAGGAATATCACATACATGATCCAAAGTTCCCTGTGACTCTCTCGGGATTGGGACAAGGATCTCAACACTAGACTTTATTAATTCGTCCGATTCATTATTAGGAACAGTGCTAAGATGCTCATCCCCCATGATCAGAGAGTGAGTGTGAACCTCGGGTGTGATAGCAGTTGTTTGAGATGGAATCTCAACTGCTGGGGTATCAACTGATGAACTTGAAGTTTTATAAAATTCAAGGATGTCAAGTGTATCCTCATCATCACTGTCATCAGGAATGAAACGGAACAAAGAGCTAGATTTGGCTGCTTTTTCTCTTGCAATGGATTCCCTCACAGATTTTTCATAGGCATCTTGGGAATTTATTCTAGCAGCCTGCTCTTCAGCAAGCAATTCTTCCATGGATTTTTGATGAGTGTGTCTTTGGGCAAAGTCTTGAACTAAACCCTTAAGCTCATCAACGATTTTCATCATATTTTGCATTTCAGGAAGAAGTGCTTGATTCATATCGTACTGTGGAGGTTGGTCGTAATAAGGTGTGTCAAAATTGTCACAAGGATATGGATTTCCCACTTGACAATCTGAGCTAGTGTGTGGACCTCCACAATACTCACAACAGTAAAACTGATGTGGCTGTGAGTCGTATGTGCTAAAGTTATAATCGTTATCAGGAAATTGCTCATAGACAAGCGTGTTTCCCGATTGACAATCAGAACTGTAGTGTGAACCACCACAGTACTCACAACAGTAAAACTGCTGAGACTGATGGTGTGGTAGCTGGTGGAATGAATCAGTGGTGTCATGATAGGAATAGGGATCTGGGTTATAGACAGACCCGTTTCCTGGCTCTACCATGCCACAACCGGGGCAATTGCCACCATTATAAGAACTACCACACCACTGGCAAACCAGAAAGTGTGGATGAGACATAGAAAGAATCAAATGTGTATAGAGGGTAAGAAATGGAGAATCAAATATGTGAGAGGGTGAAAATGAATATTTTTGGTGTTTTTGAAATACATTTTGTACAAATGAGAAGAAAAATCTTTTTGGGTTTTGTTTTTATGAAAATATGAACAAGGATGGATAAATGTACAATGGAACGAATTCCAAAGACACTAATCAGAAAAACCGTTTAGATAAACGCGCACAACCTCCCCGGAAGCGGCGCCAAAAGTTGATTGAGCCTAAACCGTCAACCTAAATTGACCAGGTGAATGGTCAACCAGGTCAAACTGCCTAGAATCAATCTCCGTGGAAGTATAGTGTTTCCCCGGGTCGTTATGTCCCGACGAGGTGTGAATTGTGATCAAAACGGTTTCGTGATCGGGTGAATTTGGACAGAAAGGGGTTTAAGTGAGTTTGAATGATTACGCTAAGGAAAAACGAATGAGAACGATTTAAACACACTATATTAACAATGACGTGAAACCTAATTAACTTTAAAACGTAATCTAGAAACTTAAAATCAGAAATTGCTTATACGTAAGCAGAAAAATAAGCCAAACGGCTTAAATAGAAGCTATCACTTTATTTATGTTTTTGGTTTTTCTTATTTTACAAACTACTTTTAATAACGTAACCTAAATTTAAAAAACGCAAAAGTTATTTAAATAAAACGCGAGTTAAAATTAAAATAAACGCGAGTGCGCGAAATAAAAAGTGAAAATTGAGCTACGCTATCCCTACGGACATGAAAATTATATTTTTACGATCCTAACGATAAAAGAAAATTTTAGAAAAAAGAAAATTATTTTTTTGACTTTTTAATTATTTATTATTAATTAAATACTAATTTTAACTATTTAATAATACACTAAAAATTAAGAAAATATAAAATAAACCTAGAAAAATGAAATTATAACTTTGAAAAATCTAAAATATTATAAAATTAATTTTAAAACAGAAAATATATTTATTACACTATTTATCTATTTATTATTAATTATTTACTATTTATTAATTACTAAAACTACTTTTGGTTTATTAAAAATACTAAAAAGGAAAAGAAAAATCTGAGATTTTTAGGAAAATTCTAAAATACTATTAGGAACTTATGAAAAATAAAATTTACTGAAAAAGACACCAAAATAAGCAAAATGGGCAATAAGCTCTTACAAATAAGCACTTAAAAATAAGCAAACAATGCAATTAATTATCAAAAGCTAGAGTACACTACAACTAACTTATATTAACTTAATTCAACTTAAAACAACCAAAGAAACTCACAGATTAAGCAATAACAAGCTAATAAGCAAAAATCAAGAACTTAAAATCAAACAGTCCACAGGGCTGAACTAGAGGCCAAAATAAGCTAGGGGAAAAGCTCCCAGACCCAATATAAGCCTGGAATCAACAAGCCAGCCATGTGGGCTTCACAAAGAACCCACAAACTCTCAATGGGACCCACAAATGAACTCTCTAAGAGCTTTGAAGTTGGGGAACTAATACTGATTGCTCAGTACAGGGTCAGTGACAAGGCAATTTCAAGACCAAAATAAGTTGAGTAACAGGGATATGAAACCCAAAATAAGCCTGAACCTACTGAGCCACACCAATAAGCTATTCAAAAAGCTATTTTGCAAAGGTTGGAGCCAACAGATGAGTGATCCAGGGACAAGTAAAAAGGACTTATGAGCTCAACAGGTAATGGAAAATTGAACTCAATTTACTAACTGCTTAACTGTTAACAACCTGGAAGCTCAACAAGTCCAATAAGCTAAAGGCTACTACTAGGGAGCAGTAAGCTTAAAGCTAATCTTAACCCAACCTAGAAACTAAAATTAACAGACAAACAAACTTATGCAAGCTTAATTATCTACAGTGGAGTGTTAAGGTTTAGGTGAGTACCTTTATTTTAAACAAGCTAAAAGCTAAACAGGTTTGGATATAAGCCAGAACCAAAACAACTCATCAACTCATCCCAAACAACCATATGCAAGCTGAGATAAAACTTTAACATGCTAACATTCAAGTAAAATCAACAAATCATACAAACTCAAGTACCCACTGATGCATCAGCATGAACAGTGGGTATGAGGTAACTTGGGAGGCTAATCTAAACTGACAAACAAACTACTAAGCCCAAACAAATAATCCATCCACCTAGCCAGTACTAAGGGGTTTTCAAATCACCAAATACCAAGCCAAATGGTCAAGGATTGAACAACTTGTGGACTTAAGAAGAAGAGGGTCAACTGGGTGAGCAGGGGAGGTAAATGCTTTACAGGCCACTTTAGGGGCTGTAAAAAGCTCACAAATAAAATTGCAAAAAATAAAATAAAAATAACAACATCAAGATAAGCTGGAAACCTGTTTGAAACTCAAATTTTAGAGACTAATACTAATTTATGAAGATGTTAAAAATACATGTTTGAGGGGGTTTGGGACATGCCTGCTGAAACAGAAATGGATCAAATGAGGAAACTTTGATTGTCAAGCGACCAATACCGAGTAATGAGCAAGTCAAACTTCCTGTGGGGAATTAAACTAAGGCAAGAACTTTAGCTAAACAAGGCCTAAACTGAGTCCAACATAAACTAGTTAACTAAAACATTTTAAAACTAAATTTATTCAAAGATCAACTAAACTTGATCAAAACTACTAGAAGCTGATAATTTAGACTTACAATCTACCAACAATGAAGAAGCAAGGCTGTTTAAATCTTAAAAATGGGAAGAAAACAGATTTATAACTGGGAGAACCTTTGTGCCAAACACCCCTTAACTCGACTGTTATGAAGAATCTTAAAGCAAATGACAGATTTTTAGGCCAAGTTTTAATCAAACTACTACACTATGTTACTTAGGACCTAATAAGCAATTGTGATCCAAAAAGAAACACTTAAAATGGGCTGAGTACAGTTAAGTAGTTCTGGGGAAATTTTGACAGATTTAATAAGCAACTTAAATTAACAACTTCTAAACTTTATCACAAGCACACATAGCATATAAAAGGTATAGTAAGCAAAGGGAAACAGATTCAAGCATACATAAGCAGTGGTAAATAAGCAGAAAAAATTAAATAAGCAGTTAGAGATTTATAGAAATTAAATTGCATTCATTAAAAGCAAAGAGTACATAGACTTTTTTTTAGAAAACTAAACTAAAAATCTATACTAAAACCCATTACAAACTAAAATTAACTACTTCCTACTATTAAGAAAAACTAAAAAAAAAAAAAAAAAAACTGCCAACTCTGCTCTTCCTCTTTTTCTTTTATACTGCCCATTTAGGGTTTCCAGACCCACTTTGCTTTTCCCACTTTACTTCAGGGCCGTTGGATGAGAGAGTTTGATCATGGCCATTTATTCAAATTGGGCGGGAAAAAGATTAGCTACTCTTTGGCAGCTAGTATTTGGAAGGGGAACAAGCTTTGGTATTTTGTGGTGGAAAGTATGTGTAGGGGTGGAGTGTTGGAGGGGGAAAGGAGTAGGGTGAATGATGGTGTTTGGAGTGTGGGCTATGGCAGGGAAGTAGCAGCAGGGTAGGGGGAGGTGATGTGGAGTCAACTTTAGGTTTGACTGAGGGGGAGAAGTAAAAATGGACGGGTAGGTTTTATTTTATTTTTTTGTTATTGAAGTGGGCTGTGGAGTGGGATTGAGTGGGCTTGGATTTTTAGGGTGGGCTTGGTTTTTGTTTTGGGTTTAGGTTTTGGATAATAAAAGCCAAGGGTCCGTTTGGTTTGATGAAATTTAAACACAAGGACCAATTTGCAATTAATCCAAACTTAGGGACTGAAGTTGCATCTTTCCAAAGTTATCACAAAAGTACCATTCCTGCCAATATATAATTTCATAAGGACCCTTGTTGTTTATTTTCCGAAATAAAATCACCCGAGGACTAAAATTGCCATTTTCCAAAGTGTAGGGACCAAATGTGTATTTTTCCCAAAGTTTTCATCCAGGGATCAAATGTGATAACTTTTGATTTTCTAAGGCCCAAAAATGACTTTTCTTCCAAAATTTTCCACCAGGGACCAAATCTGCCAAAATCTGAAACTCCAGGGACCAAACTGTAAATTTCCAAAACTTTTACAATTTTTCACCAAAGGACTAAATATGACATTTTATGATTTCAAAATGACCTTTGGTGATAATTTTTCATATTTTGAATATCCAGGGACTAGATTTGTAATTTTATAAAAGTTGAGGGACTGAAACTGCCAATTTTGCAAACTTTGTGCGTTTTTCATTTGTTTTTGCTCATTTTGCATCTAAAACATATAAAACACAATTTTGAAATATTTTTAGCATTTTGATGCATTTCTGAGTGTTCTTGTATGTTTTGCAGTTCAGATTAGACCAAAAATGATGAGTGTTTGAGCACTCATCATTAGGTTTAAGCCTGAAATAGCACTGAAATAGCATATGATAAATTTGGATATTTCTAATAGCCTGGTCTTATGCACAGTTAAGCGAAACTCAAAGAAAGCCTGCATGTTCTATTCAGTCTCAGAAAGGCCCGGACACTCGGTTTTTAGGCCCAAAAAATGGCTATTTTTACTCGTTTAACTTGATCATTCTTTTATTTGAGGTGATAATTGTCTATATATATTATGGGACACGACAATGAGCGTTGTGCAACAAAAAATATTATTTCATTCTTGGGCTTCCTTCCTGGCCTTCTTCTTCCCTGTTTTTTGGCCCAATTCCTATTTTTGGTTACCACTCTTATACCTGGCCTGCTTCTTCCCTGTTTTTTTGGCTCAATTCCTATTTTTGGTCACCACTCTTATATACGTTCGTTTGGTCCAGCAACATTTTAGCAGGCCTGCCTTTTTTTTCTCACTGTTTTCACATTGTTGTGAGATTAAAAAAAATAATAATAAAATAAAATAAAATATAAAAAACATTGTATACGAAAAACAAATACTTTACAACTCAACTCTACTAAAAAAAGTATAGCGTATTTGCAAATATAACATTATATCGAACATGAAACTACATCTATTTTATCCCATACATTTTATTTTTTGGTTATCAATTTAAATGTTAGACACCAAATTTTTTCCATAAATAAATGACCATACCTTTTAATTGGAAATGCGTCTCATAACCACCTGTCTAGCAAGAACAACGACAAGCAACAACCACTGCAACACGGCGGGCGTTTTCATCTTGTTTAATAATAATAACACACAAAAGAAGCGGTAAAGGTCTAATTAGGACTGAGTGGCCTAATTAACCCCTAATTCTTTGCCAAGGACCAGGCTTGGTGCATACCAGTATGCTTGTTACAAGATTGTTCAACTGCTTCTGTTAGCATGCTCGGAATTTCAATATATATATATTTTTTTAAGAATGAACTTTTAGATTTACATAAAGGTGGAAGGCAAACGGGCAACAAGCTGCGCCGCTAGCCTTTATTGGATTACAAAATTTATTCTTTTGAAAACTACATATGTGGTTCTAGGTGTCATAACATTACTATGCATAACACGTTGGACTATGTTGAGGAACTCCACTAACTCAGGTGCAAGGAAACCAAAAGTATCAAACGTGAAAGGAATAAAAACATGTTGATTTTCAATGCACATTTTCTCGTGTTTTGCCACTTTGTACGAGGCGGCTTTCAAATTAGTCTATCCTACTGTAAAACCCCGGCTACTCAAAACAACGAGAGGAGAAACCCCGGTTAGATCTATACACGCATGTTTCCCTCCGACCCATCCAAACACCAACACGTCTGCCGGTCTGAGTGTGGATCTTTCATCCAACGAGTCAGTCAAAAAGTTCGAGTGTGCTTCTTTCTTGGTGGAGATCCCAAACAAACGTCAAAAAGGACATCCTAACCATATAGTGTCTGTAATGCAACTATACAATATTAATCAGTTGATTATCTACATAATCTATAGGAAGGGCAGTGTGTGGGTTTGTCACTTACTATCGAGATACTCCTTGCCTATGGAAGATCCTGCTGAATCAAAAGGTGAAAAAGACTCGAATAATGTTGGAGGGACATGGAAGTATGCGATCAAAGATGCATATGATGCTACAGTCGAAGGTTTTCTTGGTGGGGAAGTTATTGCACACTTGATCACAAGTAAATCAGGCAGCTACTCCCTTAAATCATTAACTGTTATCAGTAACGTGTTCATGATATTTACTGATCTTATATAGAGTTGGCATCTGAATTTTAAACGCATAATCATAATGTAGCTTCGAATTCAGTTTTAGCAAATTTCCTGTTTGTACAACTACTTAGAATCACTTTAAAGCTACATGGTTCTGTTTATAATTATCATAAGATACAATTGTTTCCTCTAAATTTTATGTTGGTTCAACTCCAGTACTCCACGCGATTGTGGTTATCTACACCCAATAGTAAGATAATAAACAGATTATTTAAGGGTGTTTGGATAAGCTTAAGTACAATAACCCTCTCATAGAATGAGGTAACTTGATTGTTTACTTGTTTCCTAAAAAAGAATCGTATGCTATTTGAAATAAGTCCACCAAAACATCTTAATAAGCTTACTAGTTTTGTGTAAAATATGATAAACTATTAAGTTCCTCAAATATGCTTACCCAAACACCCCTTTAGAAGTACATAACAATATTACATATGACCCATTATTATTATTATTAAATACCTGCAATTAGGCCAAACCCCGGTGTAAAACATCGAGTATCAAGTTTTATTGGCAACAAGGATGCAGATTGGATAAGAATCTATGGCTAAAAGGGTGTTCGTTATCAGGTCAACCGGCTGTTGGCTAACTTTTGATGGCAGGGAGTTGGTGTTTGCTATCGGGTCTTATTGGCGGTCTGCATTACTTTGCGTGGGAATACAGGTACTTGAAAGTTGAAACTTTTAAAGGTCTTTTTCATATGTAAAAAGTCAAATGGTTCAGCAATTTATCAAAGGTTGAGCATTTGGTTTTTTTTATATTTTTTTTTTAGAAAGACAACATTTTTATAACCACGCAACAAACAAAATTACAAACCAAGGCATCCCCCTTAATTAATCAAGCCAATTAAGATAAGGAGGGACCCCAAAAAAACAACAAGCACACCAATAACCTAACAGGGCATATCCTACACTGTCCTAACCAAACAATACAGACAAGACACACTTGCAGCAAATCACCATTTTTTTCCTTTTAGAACAGATATTGCAACCACACTATTGTAGACAAATGCAAAGTTGCAAACACTTGAGCCTGGTACTCACTGCAGCATTACCACCAGATGGTAACCAAACACATAGCCAAACATGATACACAATATCAGTATCATAAATCACACCAGATGGCCAAAGAATCTCGAACACCGGTCCCGTAAGCTTGAGATACGATCTGAAGTTAAGCTAACATTAAGCTGACTCGACTCTTGTTCGGATCTCTTAACCATTCTTGCCAACACCAAGACCCACTTTTAGCCCGACGTGAAATCCAGTGAAAGCTTTTCAACTGAATATCTTGTATTATTTTGTTTACGTTTGTCACCTTATTGTTGAAAACCCGATTATTACGTTCTTTCCATATGAAATACCCGGTCACCCATATCACTACTTGCCACCACTTTTTGTTCTCGTTTGATTGTGAAGCAAATCCATTATGTGAAAAGAGCTCTCCAACTGTAAATACATCCACGTTCCCACCCTTCCACCAATCAAAGATTTTCATCCATATACTCCATGCCATGTTGCATAATAACAAGGAATGGTTAATTGTTTCCACGTTATCATCACAACACGGGCATAGAACTGTATGTAAGTCAAAGCCTCTTTTGTCTAATTCGCTACGAACCGGGAGCCTACCTTTCAAAGCTCGCCACACAAATATGTTCACCTTGTTTGGAGCAAGTTTATTCCACATTGTTTCTTGACCCGACCCATTCACTTAAAGCCACTTCTCATCCACTAGTCTTGATAAATCTTTAACGGCGAACTTTTCTTCCTTGTTGAGTGTCTACCTCCATTGATCCCTACAATCATGAGACAAGGTTATAGAATTTAAGATTCCTATCAATTCCTCCAATTCGCTACAACCCTTTCCCCTTGGTTCCCTTTCCCAGTCCCACACCCATGACCACACCCCATCAATCCAAACGCCCCTCTCCGCCACCTTTGCATCCTTTTTCCTATTCTAAGTGATATAATCTAGAAAATCTATCACACAATCTCCATTCACCTACCCATCTATCTAACCAAAAATATGTATTATCCCCACAACCCACCTTTTTCACAATAGATGAAGTAAAGCCTACACCCACTTTATTCATATCAAGCCCCACCCGTAATATATCATTCCACACACCCCCGCCCGTCCCATCTCTACGCACATCTACATTCCCCAACCCCCCATCACAAGCATAAATACTTCTGATTATCTTTACCCAACACGTGTCCCCCACCCCCCAAAATCTCCACCACCATTTACCCAATAAAGCCTAATTTTTTGCCCTTAGAGACCCAATATTTAACCCTCCCACCCCATAAGAAGAAAGAATGGTATCACATTTAACCCATGCCATTTTTTTACTCTCACCCACCCTTCCCCAAAAAAAATCTCTCCTAATACTCTCAAGTTTTTTAATAACACACGAAGGCACACGGAACATCGAGAAATAGTACAACGGTCAACTACCAAGGACCGATTTAATCAACGTCAATCTACCACCAAAGGACATCGTTTTAGCTCTCCATTCGTACAATCTATTCTTGAATTTCTCCACCACAGGTCTCCAAGTGTGAACCCGTCTCATAGATGCTCCAATAGGAAGCCCCAAATACATAAATGGAAAATCACCAACACTACATCCCATATATCGTGCCATACCCTCCACCTCACTCGATGAAACTCCCACACCATATAATCTACTTTTGTTAAGATTAATTTTTAAACCCGATACTTCCTCAAAGCACTTTAGAATACACATTAAATTTTGTGCATTTTCCTTATCCCATTCTCCAAAGAATATTGTATCATCGGCGTATTGAAGATGTGATACACATACCATATCTTCACCCACCAAAACCCCCTTGTAAATCTCCTATATGACCTTAAAACTATCATCTTTATCAAAAATATAAGCACTAGATGAAGTAAAGATAGTGACTTAATAATATATATGTGGCGTTAAGATAGATAAAGAGAGTATAAAGATGAAGAGAACTTTATTAAGAAACACACATACTTACATACACAAGCACACACCTCAAATGACTCATTTGAGGTGTATTTATACATGAAACATGAGATGCCCTAAGGCTTTCTATGGGCTTGGGCTTGGGCTTGGACTTGGTTACATGATTAGATAATGAGGCTTATATAACATAGCACATAACATATTAGCTTGTCAAGTCCAAAGCCCAATGACTATCCTATTCCATAAACTAAGACACATTACAAAGTTCCTAATATGAGAATGACCATCACTTCTCAATACATATTTTTAATGCTAACAATCTCCCCCTAAGGGGTGGTCATTCGAATGATGCTCCACGTGATTAGGTCTTCTGTGTTCTTTGTCTTGAACTTTGTGTGTCGTTGTAGAATAGTCTTTAGTCTTTGCTCCTTCATGCTTTGTGATCTTTGATGACTGACTTTTCATCGTTCTTTGTTCCTTTGTGATGTGGAGCAATCTGCCTTTCGTCACTTCTGTGTCTATGGTGGTTGTTCGCCATTCCAACATGCTCATACATCTTTGGACTTTGATATTCATATGCACGTAGTTCCCTTTCTTTCACTTTGATCTTTAGTCTTTATACTTTGTAGATTCTTTTTTTGGCATAGAATCTTTCTTTGAACTTTGTGTTGTATAGATCTTTTAGAGAGCTTTCTTTAACTTCCAGATGTATGTATGAGCATGCGGAATCTGTCGCCATGGAGATGATGTATAGCTGCAGGTAAACAGTTAGCAATAATCAACCGGTACTTACAGATAAGAATTAGAGATCGTTAACAGCATAGTGTGAAGACTCCTTCTAACCCTTACCAAGGCCGTTCCCATGTCAAATACTCCCAAAGGAGCTTACAAGACCTACTATGTAGCTCAATGACTGGGTGAGTCGTTGGGGATCACTCCACGACTGTAGACCGTTTGAAACCACCGCGAACACTAAGCGTAATCCATAAAGAATTACCGAAGTGACCTGCTGTCAGGGCTGCTTGATGTTGACCCTGGCAGGAATTTCCATTCAATCATTGAGAAATACATAAGTAAATTCTCTCATAAACATTCTGGCAGATTGCTAAGATCTGCGTAGGACTCTTAAGTTTACATCTGGCATCCTTAATGTTGAACAACCAATGTAGAAATATCATGTGTTCCTATTAGATCTTTTGATGAATCTCGGGGCTCTAGACTCGATAAGTGCACATTTGGTTTCCTATGCGGAGATTAGGGAGAGGTCTCCTGATTCAATATCAACCATCTCTAAGAGACAGGTCGATAGATTACACCGGTTCCCCGTGAGAATGAAACAAGCTCTTTTAAGAGGACTAGAGTGGTTAAGAAGGTTTAGTGCAGTGCGTCACTGGGTCCATGACGTCTTTGTCTTCAATACCGGTGTCACCTTAGTAACAACCAGTAGCATACGAATTGTACCCGGTGTCTGCCCTAAGGTTGAACATTTGGAGGGCTATTTCTTTTCACCCTTTTTCATAACTTTTCTTTTTAATTCTTCAACCCCTTCTTTCTCCTTTCTCATATTCTCCTTTTTTCAATCATACCTAAGGACTTCTAATTCTAATCTATTGGATTTGTCCTTGGGTAGATCCCTCCGGCTCTGGCGGATTATAGGACGGTTTTCCCTAACCTTAGTCACCTTATAACTCCATGACTATCCTATAATTGATCACATGCCATAAAACCTTTTTGTGAAAAATCTCTCAAAGTGTTTATGATAATAAAACACATTGTTGTTACCACTTTGAGAGTTTTGAAACTTTTGAAGGACTCCCCCTTCACATGTGATCATGGATTTTTAAGAAATTTGCACATGCGTGAGGAGTTTGTACTTTTGAATTGATCCACTTTCAGTGAACATGACCGATTCGAGACACGCTTACATCACTAGTAAGACTAGCTTGAAGTTATTACCCGTCCTGGTCAAGTCCAAAGAAAGTCTCTCGATATGGTACATTCTACTCAGACAAGTCCTATTCGAGACACGCTTACATCAGTAGTTAGACTAGCTTGAAATTATTACCCGTCCAGGACAAGTCTTTTCGATTACTGACATTTTAAGCTTCGTCAATTCATTGGTACTTTCTGAGTCGAGCTCTTTCGAGATTCAGTCACAAACTTTAAACATATTTGATCACATTTTAATCATGTCTTCTCCCCCTCAAAAATAGCATATCGTGATATTTTTGATATCAACTGATTAAGAAAAAGCTTTTTGGAGAAAAAGACAGATTTCATTTAGCATGAATTCGGAACATTTTAGTTTTTGTACTCCCCCTTAATGATAGTTCATTTTAAAATCACTTAAGGGTTTGGAGGGAGTTATCTTGAGCACTAATTTTGAGAGATTTTGAGAAATCTATTGAACAATCTTGAAAAAGTGCTCAAGAATTCTATTTTGAAAACGAGTTTATGATTGAAGTCTTTTTCGTTTGTTTAGACTCGAACTTTTTGAAAAAGATTTCGTCTTTGAACGTACGAGTCCTTGATTTGAAAAATAATCAGAAGTCATCATTTTAGTCCGGGTTTCGTACTGAAGTATACGAAAGCCATGGTGAAGAAATTTTTTAGAAACAACATGTTTTAGAAAACATTTTAAAGAACTCATGTTCAAGCATCTGTACATGTTCGTATCATTGTTGAATGACATTTCTAGAGACTTACAGAATATTGATTTATACGAGAGACATGTCGTGAGAAGAATATTTTTGGATTTTTTGATTTTATATTATTTTTGTATTTTTTTGAAATTTTATATTTTTGTATTTTGTTTTTGTTGGTTTTTCAAATTTTGTATTTTGTTTTTTCAAAAATATTTACAGCGAAGCGATTTTGAAAACATTTTTCAAGAAGATTCGAGAAGACGTTCTAACTCCTCAGGGGTTAGGCTTCGCATGCCAATTCGTCGAACTAAATAGTCAAACCGTTCTTTTGGAAGGGCCTTAGTAAATAGATCGGCGAGTTGGTAATCAGTCTTAACGAAAAATAATTCAACAGTACCCTCTTCCACGTGTTCTTTGATGAAATGGTAGTGGACTTTGATATGCTTCATCTTAGAGTGATGTACGGGATTGCACGAGATGGCTATGGCACTTTTTGAGTCACAATACATAGGTATTTTGGCTTCGGCAGTTGATAGTGCAGTACAATCCTGTTTCTTTGAAGACCAGCTTACTAGCTTTTCACCCAAAAATTGTGCTCCACCTGATGTACTCTTTGCTGTAACTTGATCACCGGCATGGTCGGCATCTGAAAAAGCTGTTAGATTAAACCCCGAATCCTTCGGATACCAAAGTCCCATGTTAATGGTGCTTCGTAGGTACCGAAAGATCCGTTTAACCTCTTTGAGGTGAAGTTCGGTAGGCTTTGCCTGAAATCGTGCCAATAAACATACAGCAAATTGAATATCGGGTTGACTAGCAGTTAGGTACATGAGAGAACCGATCATGCTCTGATATTTCTTCGGATCGATGGGTTTCCCAAACAAATCAGCACCTATTTTTGGTGAAGTGACCATTGATGTACCAACAGAATCACAATTTTCCATTCCATGTTTTTTCAAAATCTCTATTGTATATTTAGCTTGATTGATAAAAATACCACGAGGGGATTGATGTATTTGTAAACCAAGAAAGAATTTTAGTTCCCCCATCATGGACATTTCAAATTTGCTTTTCATGAGATTTTCAAAATGTTTTGAATGGTTAGGATTGGTTGATCCAAAAATTATGTCGTCCACGTAAATTTGAACGATCAAAATGTCATCTTTGAATTTTTTTGATAAACAAGGTGTCATCAACCGTTCCTTTGGTGAAATTGTTTTTGAGCAAGAGAGATGATAGTTCGTCATACCACGCTCTTGGAGCTTGTTTTAAAACATAAATGGCTTTCTTAAGCTTGTAGACGTAGTCTGGATGATCTTTGTCGATGAATCCCTCTGGCTGACTCACATACACTTCTTCTTTCAGAGTTCCATTCAAGAAAGCTGTCTTAATGTCCATCTGATAGACTGTGATGTTTTTGTGAGCTGCATAGGCTAAGAAAATCCGGACTGCTTCAAGTCTAGCTACAGGCGCGAATGATTCTTCGAAATCTATCCCTTCTTCTTGTGGATAACCTTTAGCCACGAGATGAGCTTTGTTGCGAATTACAGTCATTTCCTAGTCCAATTTGTTCTTCCACAACCACTTGAGATCAAGAACACGTTTATCAAGTGGTCGTTCAACAAGTTCCCAACTATCATGTAACTAGTATTGAAGAATTTCATCCTGCATCACTTCTATCCAAGGGTATTCTGCCATTGCTTCCCGAATGTTCTTAGGTTCTTTGAGGCTGATTAAGCAAATGTAAATGCATAATTCAAGATCAGTGGCAAGTTGTTTTCTCGTCTGAACTGGCTTTGAAGGTTCACCAACAACATGTTCTATTGGATGGTCTTTTGTCCATTTGAGTGTAGAAGGGTACCTTGGGTTTAACATATGTGTGTTAGACGGTTCTTGTAACCTTGAAGAAGATTCAACAGAGTTTGTTGCAAACGGGTTTTCAAATACTTCTTCTTCTTCTAACGCAACATCGTTAGAATTATTTGTAGGTTCTTCTGGAAAATTTGTGTTTTGGTTTTGCTCATCAACTCTTGGTAGATCAGTTTCAATAACTGAAGTTGCTGGAGTAGATGTTGATGATGCTGAGGGAGTTGGTGCTTCAGCTTCGATAGTTGTAGATGCATCTTGTGATGGTGGTGGTGGTTGATGGTTTTGAGCGGGTGTAGCGGAATGTTGTTAAGATGTATTTGTCGAAGGTCCACCATAATATTCATCAAACATTAACTCGATGAAATTTTCCAGTTCTTGTTCTGAAGGTTTGTCCGTGTTTGTTGAATGAGCTCCTTGAGGCACGAGTCCTGAACTGATGTGTCCAGAAGTCTGCGGGTTTGGTTCGGGTCCTAATCCATTTTGATTAGAAGCCATCGGATTGAGCGCGGGTTCTAGAGCGAGTCTCTCAGAAGCCATTTGTGAAATCTCGTCAAACTTCTCATTCATCGTCTCCATTATCCTTTTAGTTCTTCTATTATACACCCTGAATGCCCTCGAGTTTTCTGAATATCCAATGAAGATTCCAATATCACCCTTAGCTTTTAACTTCCCTAGATCTTCTCTGTCATTCGTCGGATAGCACAAAGCGCCAAACACGTGAAGGTAAGAGATATCTGGTTTTTGGTTGTTCACTAGCTCATATGGGGTTTTATTGAATCTTGGATGGATTAGGGATCGGTTTTGAGTAAAACAAGTAGTGGCTACAGCATCAGCCCATAAGAATAGAGGTGCACTAGAATAGATTAGCATTGTGCGAGCAGCTTCCACAAGTGTTCGATTTCTTCTTTCAACTACCCCATTCTGCTGTGGAGTTCTAACAACTGATGTTTGGTGTGTGATTCCAACATCTTCAAGGTAAGTTCTTAACTCCTGGTTTATAAATTCTGTGCCATTGTCTGTTCTTATAATCCTTACTGGAGCTTGAAGTAGAACTTGAATACGCTTCAGAAAGGTGATGATGATGCCTGGTGCTTCGTCTTTTGATCTCAAAAACTTTACCCAAGTATATCTTGAATAATCATCAACAATAACGAGAATATACTTCTTCCCATTAATGCTTTCAACTCTCATTGGGCCACATAAGTCCATGTGCAACATATGTAACCTTGCTTCCGAACTAGGTACGGTTTTAGGTTTATATGATGCTCTTTTGCTTTTTCCTTGTTCGCATGATGGACATAGGTGTTCCTTGGTGTATTTGAACTTAGAAAGTCCGGTGACGATGTTGTCTTTGGCTAACTTGTTGATCGTGTCGAAATTGAGATGGGATAATCTTCTATGCCACAGCCAGGACTTAGTTTCGGTTGCCCTTGTCATAAGACAAATTGGTGATGTAGAAGCCATTTGGTTGATGTCTATAGCATACAAGTTTATACCACGATTACCAGTTAAGAGATCATCACCAACCAAATTTCTAATAAAAACCATGTTTCTCCTGAATGCAACTTCTAAATCTACATCACAAAACTGCCCAACTGAAAACAAGTTGTGTCCCAACCCTTTGACGTAGTAAACTTGAGTGATTAAAAAGTTCCTAAACCGAAGATCTCCATAACCCTGAATAGCTGCTACATGATCATTTCCAAATCGTACAGTTCCCATGAATTTCCAGACGAATTGATCAGCAGCTTTAAATTCCCGGTCATGTGCTTGGAGCAACCCGAGTCGACGATCCAAAGACATATTTCAATAACCTGCCAAGAACAGAAGAGTTTGTATTTGGAAACCGTTTTGAATTTGGTTCCATGGGGTTAGGAGTAAAAGCAGAATCACACTCATCAAAGATTGCAACATTTTTATTTTGAACAACTTCCAATTTGCCATCCTTAAGAGTGAACTCTTTACCCGTCGGAATCCACATACAATACTTAAGATAGTTCCTAGGCATTCGACTAATAGTGGTAGACCTAAAGCGTGCAACTAATCTTTCTATAGATCTAGATCTAGCACTAGGTCTTTTTGGAACATTCTTCTATTCAGTCATAACATTCACATTCTTAGAAACACATTCATCATGAACATCATTAATTAAACATTTCTTGCATATTAAACAAACAGAGTCATTACATGCATTAGAAACAGTACTCTCGACATTACATTCAGATGAAACATGTCTCTTATTACAAAGGATACATTCCTAGGTTGTTCTTCTACTTCTTCAACTTTATTCTTGCTACTACTCTTAGATGCAGGCGAGACTCTATTGTTCCTTGTATTGCTCTTAGGATTTAGTCTGCTGCTCCTAGAGGTGCTTTCTAATCCTGTAGAAGGTAAGGCACACACATTAGGATTTATATTGTTGTCCTTTTTATCATCCCTAGATTCTTTAGAATTAGCCTTTATGCACTTGTCATTTATCTTAGAAGCGGAGGCAGACGCACTAGTGGGACTAATCCTAAAAAGGCCAGGTGCTATCACTTTTGGTGTTTCGACAACCGCTTTTCCTTTATCAACAATCTTTTCATTTTCACTTTTCTTGGGCAAGGGTGTTGGAGTGACTGGTTTTGTCAAATCCTTTTTCTCATCGACTTTTGGACCAAACCGTGAAATTGACATTTTTGGTTTATGAACCGTGTTTGAAACATCTGGTTACTCCGAAGTCGATGGTTTTGCAAACTTAGTTTCCTCACCCTTTCCTTTTTTACTTTTAAGCTGAGCCCTCAAAAGATCATTTTGCTCTTTCATGTTCTTTAATGCACGCTCATACGACAATTTGTCATACTTGCATTCTTCTCTTTTTCGATCAAGTTGTTTAAAATATTACACATTTTCTTTTTCAAGTTTTATAAGAGCATTTTCATATTTTGAAACAATTTCGGAGGTCTCAGCTCTCAGTCTTTCATCGTCTTGAACAGAATATGTTTGTAAAATGATGGACATAATATCATTAGACAGAACAGCTTCATAGAGAGAATCATTTAACCTTTCCATAACATTCATGTTTTCACGAGTATCATTAGCTTCGTTTACCAGGGATTTGTGATCCTTGACAAAGTCGGTCATTTCTTTTAAGAAAGCATTTTCAAAATGGATTACCCTCACACTGATGTTATTCAGTGGGATAGTAATTTCGTTTTCAAACACGTTTTTCTGTTCGATATGAAAACTAGAATGCCAGTCGTTAATACTGATAGTAGTTTTAGATTTAACAATATTTTGAAGTTCTTGAATTCTCTTTTTAACTTCATCAAGAATGTCTCTAGCCTCACTTGTATTAAAAGTGTTGTTAGAGGACATTTGTTCCATTTTTTAAAGAGATTTGAAAACAACTATCTTTTTAGAAAAGAATTTCGCGAATAGTCGTTTTATGGAAAACACAGATGGTTCTGTTTGTGGAACAAAAGTAATTCCCGAAAATTTGTTCAATTTGTTGTAATCAATGGGTTTCATATCGTTTTGTTTCATTTTAGTAATGCTCTCTTTGACAAGTTCCATCGTTTCCACAAAATCTCAACGTCTTGTTGCCCAATCTCTGTTCCATGACATGTCCTTCTAACTCGTTCCCACATATCAAAAGCAGTTTCACAGCTGTCGACCACAACAAAGATCTCGCGTGGTAATCCAAGTTGGATTAAATACATTGCCATATCATCAGCGGCGATTTGCTTCTTGTCTTCATCTGTGTAGTCTGCTTCTGTTTGTTCACGCACGAATGGTAGAGTAGGAGGTGTTGTATTCAGATTGCCTTCAACTTGAACCTGTCGTGGCTTAAATGGACCATTTGTAATGGAGTTGATCATTAGTTTACCATCAGGCTTTGTTTTGATGTAACGAAGCATGCGGCTTGTCCATGGAAGATATCCACCTTTTTCAAGCATTGGAGGTCGGTTTTCCGCACCAGCTGCATGAATGTCTTGCTGAGTTGCCATTGATGAAGTGTAGATGGATAAAGTTGATTCTTGGATCGTTCCAACGAAGTAGGAGTTGTGTTTAGTGTAAGTTGATGCAAGTTTTGATGGTGAAAAATTTGATCTACAACCTTAAAACCTCAATAACTTCTTCCCGGAGCGTTTTTAGTGTCCTTCTTCTCTGTCTCACGGTCGTTTTGACAGGTATTTCGTCGAAAACGGAGTTACGGTTCAAAAGTTATGGCCGTTTGAAGTTTGGTTGTCAAAAGTCAAAAACTTATGCGTAAACCTTGATCTTATGCGTAAACAGTAAACTTAAGCGTAAAGAGTAAACTTAGGCGTAAACAGAATCTTATGCGTAAAGCAAATGTTAGGCGTAAACAAAAAGTTATGCGTAAACAGTAATCTTATGCGTAAGAAAATACTTAAGCGTAAAATTAGATGTTTATGCGTAAACTGTGTGTTTATGCGTAAGATTTATGTTACGCGTAAGGTTTAGCTTATGCGTAAGATTTTTACGCGAAAGATATGTGACCAAATCTTTCACACTTATCCAAGTGAGTAAGATATCCCAAGTCGAAGTATTCCACAAACTTATCCAAGTTAGGGAAGTACTGAGTACAACTTCTGCGTAGGAACTCTTCTGGGTAAAACTTAAGCGTAGGAACCTCACTTATGCGTAGGAAATCAGACTTTTACATAGAAAAAGGGTTTTGAGCTTAATCTTACGCGTAGGAAAGTAACTTAAGCGTAGGAAGAGGGTTATATGCCAAAACTTAAGCGTAAACAGTACCAAATAGTACTTTTTCAGCAAAAATCAAAGATAGTGGTGTACTATTATGCGTAAGATGACCAAAAAGTGTAAAAATACGATTTTTTCACAAAAAAACTCGATTTTCACTTGTTTCTATTGATCAAATATCTTCCAAAACACTTATAATCACCAAAACTTCAATAAAAACAACAACTTTAACACTAAAAACACGTAAAGATCAAGACTTTTAAAGAAAAAGTACACGTTTTGTGATGAAAAAAAAACGCAACTTTTTAAAGAAAAACTTGATAAACACAATTTTCACACTCTCCTAAATCATTGTTAGGCGAATGATACCACTTGTATGACCTTAAAACTATCAACTTTATCACAAATATAAGCACTAGATGAAGTAAAGATGGTGACTTGATAATATGTATGTGGCGTTAAGATAGATAAAGAGAGTATAAAGATGAAGAGAACTTTATTAAGAAACACACATACTTACACACACAAGCACACACCTCAAATGACTCATTTGAGGTGTATTTATACATGAAACATGAGATGCCCTAAGGCTTTCTATGGGCTTGGGCTTGGACTTGGTTACATGATTAGATAATGAGGCTTATATAACATTGCACATAACATATTAGCTTGTCAAGTCCAAAGCCCAATGACTATCCTATTCCATAAACTAAGACACATTACAAAGTTCCTAATATGAGAATGACCATCACTTCTCAATACATATTTTTAATGCTAACATCCCCTTAGCAACCGCTTCACCAACAATCGCATTCAACCCCTCCGCTGCTAATATAAATAGAAATGGAGATAATGGGTCTCCTTGTCTCACCCCTCTCTCTAGTCCAAACTCTTTCGTTGGAGACCCGTTGACCAAGATGGACATCGATGATGATCTTAAACACGTCTCGACCCACATACACCACTTGTTACCAAATCTCATCCTTCTCATAATGTCAATCAAAAACCTCCAATTTACACTGTCATAAGCCTTTTCAAAATCTACCTTAAATATCAAACCCTACTTATTTTTCCTTTTCATGAAATCCACAGTTTCGTTAGCAATGAGTATGCCATCCAAAATAAATCTACCTTGGATGAACGCGTTTTGAACCTCGCCTACCACATTCCCGATAACCTTCTTAACCCTATCGGCTAAAATTTTGGATACAATTTTATAATAACAACCAATTAAGCTAATAGGACGGAAGTCCTTAAGCTCAATCGGGTCCGTCACCTTTGGAACCAGTGTTACAAAAGATGCATTGCATCCTCTCGAGACCTCCATCTTTTCCCAAAACCATCTCACGGCCCTTACCAAATCATCTTTAAATATATCCCAAAACTTTTTTATATACTTAAAATTGAAACCGTCTGGCCCGGGGGCTTTATCACCCCCGCACCCCCACACCGCATCCCGAATCTCCTTTTCTTCAATTGCTACTTCTAAAATTTCTGCATCCCTCTCTGAGAGCTTAGCCACCCTTTCACACCTAAAATAAGGCCTGGTCTTGTCACATTCTGTAAATATAGACTTGTAATAACAAAAAACTTCTTCTTTAATTTTCTCGGGGTGTTCACACCAACTTCCATCAATCATAAGACCACGGATATTATTTTTGTTATTCCTTCTTTTTATCACCGCATGAAAAAATTTGGAGTTCTCATCCCCGTATACATCCCATTTAACTCTTGCCTTTTGCTTTAACAAACACCACTTTTCTCTGTCTTTATCAATCCATGCCATTCTAGTTTCTAACCATTCCTTCATTTCCCTTTCATCAAGATCACGCGATTCAGCTACTAATTCCCATTCCATAGCCTTTTTTCTAAAGCAATCAATACTCTCATCCATACTCCCGAACCTCACTTTACTCCATTCTTTGAGCGCAATCTTAACGTTTTTTAGCTTGTCTCGAAATCTACAATCTGGCCGAAAGCTCTTAACTTCCTTACTCCATGCACAAGACACTACCTGATTTATGTCTGTTTCCTCAAGCCACACATCAAAAGCCCGGAATGGTTTCGGACCAAAATCAACGTCTGTATTTTTAAGTAAAATTGGACAATGATCTGATAATTTTCGATCCAATGCAATCACCGCAATACCTTAGGGTTTTTTTTATATTGTATGATCAATACAAGAAACAATATAAGTGTGCATATGTATTTTAAAAATAGTAGTTTCTATCAAGCGGGTCACAAAAAGAATAAGGTAAAATCACGTATCTTGCAAATAAAAGTGTGTGTTATTTGTTGTTTCTTGACGGAAGGTTGGGTCAATATTAATACTTACGGGTTGTTGCAACTGAACAAGAATAATATAAACTGGTAGTTGCTATTTATTTATTTTTCACTTAAAAATAATGCAATTCATTAATCTCCACTATGAGGCATTTTGGTTATTTTTCATACGTGTGTTGTTCTTGTTAACTTGAAGGGACAGTGAGCTAGTAAAATTGCTTGCTTGATGTTGGGTAATGGTTAGAAATAGGTAACTGTTGTGTTCTATTTCTTTCTTTTCATGATTCGTTTGACTTTATGTTTTCTTTTAGACTTTGACTTAGGACGAGGTGATGGTTACTTATATATGCTTACAGTGCATGTATGTTTTTACAGTTTCTAGTAAATTGATGTCTTTTGTGCATATGTGTTTTTATAACGATTGATGTCTTTTGTGCATAGGTGCGTTTGTGTTTTGTGTTTTGTGTTTTAAGGCTGGACTAATTTCTCAAAGAAGTCAAGAGGTCTCGAGTGCAAGTCAAAAATACATTGAATATATGTATTTTGTTAGTTGTTATGATAAAATAATTTGTTTATTAATTGGTGTGGTTGTAGGTACGAGTATAATGAACGATCTGAAGAGTGCACATGTGTTTTGTGTTTTAAGGCTGGACTAATTTCTCAAAGAAGTCAAGAGGTCTCGAGTGCAAGTAAAAAATACATTGAATATATGTATTTTGTTAGTTGTTATGATTAAATAATTTGTTTATTAATTGGTGTGGTTGCAGGTACAAGTATAATGAACGATCTGAAGAGTGCACATGTGTTTTGTATATACTATCCAGTGAAAAGATAGTTATCACAAAGATTTAAAGAGCAAAGACACAAGTGCATGCCGTAGATACAAGTGCACATATACATAGAAAGAAATTCAAAGTGTCCAACGAGGGAAAATACATGTGCATATACCGCAACATATTTTTTACTTTTAGAAATTTGTATTTAATTGTTTATCACATGATTCTAAATTTTGTACGTAATATTTTTGTTTTAAATTGTATACAATACATGTAAAATACTTATGTTTACCATTCCATACACTACAAACACACGTAAATTTACATTATCTAAAAGAAAACGTATGCATCTTACCAAATACACGTAAATTGAACACTCTTCTCATTTGATGTCTTAAAACATTTTTGAAAAAGTTTAGTTGTTAAACCATACCTAAACTGTTATGATGTGGTTGTGTAAGGGGCTAAGGGTAGTAACAATACTACATCTCTTGATCAAGTTAAGATGCCCGGAATAGACTCTTGTAAATGTATTAGAAGGGTACCCGCGCAATGCGGTGGCGGGTACCCGGTGACTATTTTTGTGGCGAACAAATGTTTTTCATTTTAAATTTTCTTATCTAGCATGCCCCAAATAGTATAAAGTATTAGAAATATGTTTTTCAAAAGTAGAACTTCTAAATTATTAATAGTGTAAATTGTTAACATTTTTATTTTTCAAATATTAGCATTAAATTGATGGTTAATAGTGAGTTTTTCTTATAATCACTTTCATTAAAATGTATCATTATTGGAGGGGAGGGGTTACATATGGCTTAAATTAGACTTAAATTTTCATATTTTACATTAATTTTTTACTTTTCCTTTAATAGTAATGTTTTTTGTCTTAAAATTTTAAGACTTCCTTTTGTAGTAAGTCTCAAATGCTTTATAATGTAGTATAGATTAGGATGGTTGAATGTTTTGTGTCATATTGATCTTGTAGTATATACGGTCAAAACATCATTATTTGAATCAATTGGAATTGTTGTTTAGGTCAAAACATCATTATTTGAATCAATTGGAATTGTTGTTTAGTGCTCTCCGACGCTGACATTTGCCCAACCCCAACCTTTGATAAATTGCTGAACCATTTGACTTAGACGTGTGAAAGAGACCTTTTTAAGAGTTTCAAGTAGGGCTGAGCATCGGGTCGGAACCGACTCGAATCGACCCGAACCGAAAAAACCGAAAACTGAAATTCATAAAAAACCGGAACCGAAACCGAACCGACTGGCCGTTGGTTCGGTTCGGTTTTCGTCGGTTCGGTTCGGGTTTGTCTGTCCATGTGTATTTTGGCATGTTTTTGTCGGTTTTAGGCCGAACCGGACAGAACCGACCCGAAACCGAAATTCATGAAAAACCGGAACCGAAACCGAACTGACGGGCCGTCGGTCTGGTTCGGTTTTTGCCGGTTCGGTCGGTTTCGTCGGTCCGGTTCGGTTTTGAACCTGCGGTGCTCAGCCCTAGTTTCAAGTACAGGTATTCCAACAGAAAGTAACTCCGACTGGCAATAAAACCTGATTGCATTGCAAACACCAACTCCCCGTCATCAAAAGTTAGCCGACATGAACACCCTATTGACCACAGGTTCTTAAAGACCATATTTGAAAAACTTAATATTTTATCGTATTTTCCTCAAAACTAGGCAAGCTTCTTTAGATGTTTAGGTCAACTTATTTCAATTAGCATGTGGTTCTTTTTTGGGAAATAAGTAAACTAGCAAGCCTAATTCATTCTCTCAAAGGGTTTATAAACTTATTAAATAATCTGTTTGTTATCTTACTGTTGGGCGTAGATAACCCCATATTGTGGAGTTGAACAAACATAAAATTTGGATAAAAATGTGTATCTTATGGTAATTATAATCGGCTTATGTTTAGTGAAACACAGAATCATGCAGCTTTTGAGTAATTCTTAGTAGCTGTACAAACAACACATTTGCTAAAAGCAAAATTCAACGCTACCTTAACGAATATGCATTCAAAATTCAGATACTGACTCTAAATGTTGCAAACTCGAGATCAGTAGAAATCGTTTGGTTTGCCGATCTTTATATTCTGTTCACTTAAATACTCGATGATTGCTTTCTTCTGCCAGCCTTTAAAACTCCTGCAATTTCAAGAAATTACGATACTTTTCCTGAAAAGAACGGGTTAGGGATATGTGTAACAGTTGATGATTTAAGGTAGTAGCTGATTTACTTGTGATCAAGATGGGCAATAACTTCCCCACCAGGAAAACCTTCAACCGTAGCATCATATGCAGCTTTGATCGCATGCTTCCATGTCCCTCCAACATTATTCGAGTCTTTTTCGCCTTTTGATTCAGCAGGATCTTCCATAGGCAAGGAATATCCCGATAGTAAGTGACCTACCCACACACCACCCTTCCTACAGATTGTACAAATAATCAACTGATTAATGTTGTATATTTGCATTATAGAGCAAGCCAAAAAGAGGCAGTTGAATAATCTTGTTACAAGCATATACTGATGTGCACCAAGCCTGGGTTAATTAGGCCAAATGGACCCTTGCCATTTTTGTGTGTGTTCTTATCATTAAATTATCACCTCAAACAAAAGAATAATCAAGTTAAACGAGTAAACCTATACGTTTTTGGGCCTAAAACCGGGCGTTCGGGCATATTTGAGACTGACCCTAACGACCCACATATGCAGGCTTTGTTTGAGTTTCGGCTTAACCGTGCCTAAGACCAGGCTTATGGGAAATATCCAATTTTAGCTTAAATGGTTACTTTGGCCTTAAGCGCACCTAGGCCAGGGCATTGGCGGGCCAGGCCTTTTCGGGCCTTATTTGGCTAGGCACAAGCCTGTTTATTAATCAGACAGAGTTGCACAATCTATTGTTACAAACATGACAAAACATATAAACGGATTTTACACATTCTGTGATGATTATAAAAGAAAAAGGTATCTAAAGAACGAGAAACTAGTTGGAATGTAGAAGCAACATACAGAATTATATCCATGTGGCGAGGTACATAATGGCCACCCCCTACACCGAGAAGGACTTTTTTGTTACTCGCCATACTGCAAGAAAAAGATGTAAAAAATATTGTTAGGTATGTAGCAGTTAAAGGGGTCACTTTAAAGGATCGACAATAGACATAATCATTTACTTTTCTGAGAATAAAAAAGGTTTTAACTTCAAAGACTTAATAAAACTGTATAAAATGCTTTCTGAATAATCCCATGAACCAAAATGCAAAAAAATCAGAAAGGCCATTGCAGGTATTGTAGTCTACAAGTACAACACCACAGAATAATAACATAACCAATAAGGGCACATTTATCCAAAATCAAAAACATGAACAAATAGTTGATTTATATCATGATACCTGTTCCAGTTTCCAACAGCTTCACCTCCTCCTATTCCAAGTCCTTCCCAAACTAACTTCAAAAATCAAAAAGAATGTTGTTAATAAACCTTTATGATGTGACATAGTATTTCTTGGGTCAACCCTATCGTGGCTGAGTTCAGTGGATCTATACAATATAGTATGAAGGAACAGATGACATGTAAATGGCATTATTCAGATTATAAGGGTACCAAAAATCAGACGATAATGCAAGTATGCAACAAACAGTAAATAACAGTGTTAGAAATGTAGTGAACCTGAGCAATGACTTGAGCAGCATCTTGCCTCTTCCAGCTACCTATCTCCACAAACATTGTTGGCTTAGTTGTAACAGGACCATGATGAGTAGCCTCCAGTGTAATCTACAACAGACCAGTTACACGATGTTTAGTACTGGTCAGGTGCTAAACAAAACAATCTCGTTTAAATTACCTCGGCATGATTAGGTATAATCTATATTATGAATTTCTTCTTAGAACGTGAAAAGCAAAGATTACCTCGAATTCAGGAACCAAGTTATGAGATTGGGCGATTTTCTTCAAGAGTATTAACCATGATGTCATCCGAGGACTAGGAACTGCCGCCCATCCAGGCTTCCCTCCTTGCGGCGGAACATCTCCATCTTTCAGATGTGGCACACCTAACCAAATATTTGTACAAAACTAAATTAAACAAACGTATCAAGTTAAGAAGGTCTTGGCCTTATGTTTTAGAAGTGAAGATGTTATATATAATCATCAGAATTAGATATGAACTCGTAACAAAAAGCCCTACAGCAGATAGTGTTTGGATGTGTTTTTTATGTTTGAAGTTATGATGATCAGTTGTTTGAGTGTTTGGTAGATTGGTGCGTTTACTTGTTTTACCTAATTCTAAAGTGACTATTTGACCCCTAGATAATAATATAAACCTGCACAAATTTTACTATACCCAAACACCAACAGCTGATTATTTCACAATTAGAAAACGCAAGAATCAGGTAGTCATTTTCAAAACTCAATCCCTCGACCCTCGCTAAAACTACAAAATCAGGCAATTACAGCTTACAATAACAGTTTCAGATATGTTAAATTTACAAAATGGGTAAGTTACAAAAGAGCCCAAATAGACCATTAAATAAAACATATAGACCAACCATAAGAACAGGGAGGAAAGCCAAATTCCTAAGATAAACAAAATTTGAAAGTGGCTTGAACATGATTTAATATTACTAACTTGAACACATGAATAAAATGCTATGAATTGCGGATGAGCGGACTAAGGGAGTTTTTGGCATTGCGTTGTAAAAACAATTATCTAAGATGGAATAACCACAATAAGTAATCAGTTGAATAACAGGTTGATTGGACGTGCTTCCGTTATTTTAACACCAAAACAACCTGCAAAATATTGTTAATACAATATTTTACCCCTACACTCTTAAACTGACTATTAGCCTCTAAACAATCAAACTAATATAATAACATAGCAAGCAAATAATAATCACATCCAAAACGCAATACCAAAAACACCTCCAAACTAATAACAACCTATCTTATTCATTAACAAACGCGTTCGAATAATACCAATGGGATGAATGGTAAGGGCGGGGCGATTAGTAACGGCGGTATGTTTACTCAAAAAAACAATCTCATCAACAACTTCACCAGTCACATCTTCCCATCTTTTATCCAAGTCATCTTCTTCCACTATCCCTTTATCATGCTCCAATAATCTCACTTCTCCATTCACTTTACTCCTAACACCCTTTACCCAAAAAAAAATATCACAAATCAAGAACACAACATACAAAAATAATAACAATAATAAACATTAAAAACTAGGATGTTTTTTAAGGAACATGTTTTGTACTTGAAAAGAGATGCCAGGTGTCCAGTTTCCTAAGGAAGTTAAGGCTGATGCTGGTCCAAATGAAGCTGGATCGGTGGTTGTTGAGACTACTAGTGTTACCATTTTTTTTTTTTTTTTTTTTAATTATTGGAATGATGGTGTGATTTGGGTTTTAGGTGATTTGTGGGATATTGGGTATCTTCAAAACTGTTGGCGGGTTTTTCTCGGTTGATTTAGGAAGTGAGAATCTAGTGAAAAAAATAGGATTATTTGAGTTGTGGGGTGTTTGGAAGTCAGTTTTAGGTAATTGGATTTTATTTTATTTTTTTGTTGTAATGGGATTAAATAATTACTTGTAGCGAAAAATAGTTATTTCAAATGTTTAGGATAGTGTTTGGTTTGTATTTGTGATTTGGTGATGGATGTAAATCTAACAAATTTAACTTCTATTTCAATTAAAACAATTATCAAAGTAGGACTTTAACGTCGTTTGTAATACTCAACGGTAGGGGTGATCATCGGTCGGAAACCGGACCGGACCGGCCAAGACCGGACCGGACCGAAGACCGAGAACCGGAAAACCATAGACCGAGACCGGACCGAATATGGTCGGTCCGGTCTCGGTCCGGTCGGTCTTCGGTCGGTCCGGTCCAATTAGGCAAGTTTTTTCGGGTTTTTGGTCGGTCCGGACCGGACCGACCGGACCGAGACCGAATTTGGCAAAAAGCTTAGACCGAGGACCGGACCGAATGTGGTCGGTCCGGTCCGGTCGGTCTCGGTCCGGTCGGTTTTGTCGGTCGGTCCGGTCCGGCCGGTCCATTTGCTCAGCCCTACTCAACGGTGTGTATATGACATTACATATATTTTGTATTATGTGTTAGCTGTATTTTCTAAACATCCATAAATAAAATAGTAAAATTATGACAATGATAGTCAGATATAAAGAGGAACCACTTTTTTTTTGGGCGATTATGGTGTTTTGGGTTTTGGGCGCTTCTCTTACAAAGAGGAATCACCTTTTTTTTTTTTTTTTTTTTTTTTTTTTTTTTTTTTTTTTAACCATGATTTCTGACCTTCTAGCCGATTAATCTATCTTTTTTATTCACAAAATAAACTAACTAAAACGAAATAATCTTCAAGCATAATGTAATGACTTTCATTTCTATCTATTGTAATCAGAACAAAACAAGCTTACATAAACCACACAACTTGATATTTTCTACGTCCTTGATAGAGACAACCGAAATCTTGCATGTTTGGTGAACATCACATGTCACAAATATAAACATAATTTATTAGTTTGACAAAATTAGTTGAAAATAAAGCTAAAAATTGTAAAATGATAAACTAGGAATAAAAAAAATAAATGTGTAATAATAATCAAGTAATAATATATATAACATAGTAAACATGTAAGTTTATCAAAGTTTGATAAGACTCGCAAACCGAGTATTCTTAAGATCAAATTCGATTTGGGTTCGTACGGTTCAATGAAAGTCGAGTCGATTTCAAATAACTCACTAATTGTCAACATTTGTTTTATTTTGGATGGAATTACATTTAGCAAAAAATATTAATAGAGAAAAAAGGTTAAACTTTCAAAAAGTCATAGGGCTTGTGGTCCAATTGGCAATGCTTATTCAGTTAAGCGTGTCCGGATGAGAGTAGTACCGGTTTGGGTGACCAACTGAAAAGTCTTCATTTGGGGACCACAAGCTTTAATGATACTAAACAATGAAGAGGAGAGTTTGTGAGCCATTAGTTGCGTAGGTTCGAATCCAAGCCGGCCCCGGTTTTCATCCGACCGTTACTCTAGCGAGTAATCTCGTGTGGAGGCGGTACGGTTTCCGGGCAGAAGCCGCTTAATCCCCACTGCGCCAGCAGGGGGCCCGGTTCAGACAACATAGTCATGGTATGTGGTGGATGAAGGTCTGCCATCTTGGCAGGTGCGACTCTAACCAAAAATTGAAATTCACATTAAAAAAAAACAAATATAATCATGAAAAAAAAAATAGTGCAATAACCTAGTTTTATGTTTGGGGTATAGTTTTAGGTAGGTAGGGAGCGCCAGATGTTGAACTGTTGGACATCCTCATTGCTACATTACAGGCACCTTCTCTTCCTTCAAATGGCCCCCAAATCTCACCGCATCCGTCAACGTACTAACTTTTTATTTGTTTCCTCCTTAAACCCTAACAACTTCTTATAATAAAACCCCTCTTCTCATTTATTTTTTAACATAATAATAATAATATTGAGTTGAATTGAATTGCAGTTGCAGATTCAAGTATGGAAGCAAGTGTGAAAAAACCAAGGTCACTCGCTACTGATTCTGCGAGTGCCACTGATTCTTCAATGAAGGATTCCTTTACCAAATACGCTGAATACTTGAATCAGTTCGTGAGTTTTTTTTTTTTTTTTTTTCCTTATATTTTTTAATGCTTTATGGAACTGTTTATTATGCAAACCTTCATTTCTATGATTCTGTTTTCTTTAGTAAAGTTGTTGAGTCTATGTTATTTTGTTTGTCAAGAGTGTGATAGTGGACATTTCTTAGGGGGTGCTTGTTTTAGCTTTTATAATGGGCTTAGTAGGTTATTGAGCAAAAATAAGTTGGGATTCAAGTGTTTGTACAATCTTATATACGGGGGTTTTGATAAGCCCTTTTTTTGTGGCTTACGGGCTTTTATGACTTTTCAAGATGCTTTGTCCACCTTTTTGTCATAAGCTAATCCAAACACTCAAACTTGGCTTATGATCTTATTTTATCAAAAGCCATAAGCTACTTATTAACCATAAGCTTAAGCCCAGAAAAATAAGCTTAGGGAAACACCCCCTAAAACTTTGGGCTTGTTTGACCTGTCTTATATTTCATACGCCCAATTTCTTTGGCTTATGTAGGTTTTATTTTTCTTATTTCAAGGAATAAGCGGGAAAAACATTTGGTTATGAAATATAAGCAGAGTCAAATATGCTCATAAGCCCAACACCTCCTTAGTGTTGCAATTGCGGCCTGGTATTCTAGTGATGGATGTTGAATGGATTTAATGTCTTGTAAATTAGATATGAAACTATATCCAAAATATTGAGATCATTTATTGATTTCTCTTCAATTTTACTGTGAACTTTGTTACATGAAAAGTAGGTTTATAAGTTTATTTGACTGGTTGGATCTTTGAGGAAATGGTATTAGGAGTGGGAAAGTATCGGTTGGCTTTGTTGTTGTCTTGGGATTATAAAGTAGGTCATGCGTGTAGGATGAAATTAAGAAATTTCACTTGAGATGGAACTTTAAGCTTAGCATATGTGGTTACGTTAAAAAGTGTTGAGGAACAGTGGAACATAGGTAAGGACGTGATTTTGGATATGAGCATGAAAGGGACATATATACTAAGTTTAGTTAGTATTTTGTATATATTTATCTTTTAGTATGAGTAATCAGTGATGTGTATATGGTTCAAGTGAATTTCTACTTTTCTATGTTTACTATGAAATCATGTTTAATGACTTCCGCATTAACCCAGTATGTAGGCATTTGCTTATTACTTTGTTTAAACAATGTTTATTGTAGAATGACAAGAGAGAAAGGGTAGTGAAAGCTAGTCGTGATATCACCATCAACAGCAAAAAGGTGATATTTCAGGTGCACAGGTAAATTACCATCTTTGGTTCCTTGAAATCTCAATTCCTGCTTGAGTAGGCTACATATCTGATATTTGTCTCCAGTATCTCCACGTTCATCTGTATTAGTACAACTCAATTGCGTGGGCAATATAAGCAAATCTCACCACAATATATATTAGCACTTCACTCATTCTGTATGCTCCCCGTTTGGAGTCTTAATATTACGGCATGAGTTAATGTCATTTATGTTACCAGTTTTTCTTTGTCAATTTAAGGATCCTTGATGTGTGCCAAACTTTTGTTTTAGGAAGTTTATCTTATTTTATTCTCTTCCTTTAACAGAATCGGAAAAAATAACAAAGACGAGGTATTGGAAAAAGCTGAAAGGGATCTTTCAGCTGTCAGGGATCAGCAGATTGCCCGGCTAGTAAATGAATTGCAAGGGACCGATTTCTGGAAGCTAAGACGCGCATACTCTCCAGGGGTAGCCGATTCATACAATTTTTACCTTATTTGCATATACATAAGGTTGCTGAACGACATAATCTTATTTGCATTTACGAGATATGCATCTGTGCAGATACAAGAATTTGTGGAAGCTGCTACATTATGTAAATTCTGCACTACTGGCAACCTGTTGAATCTAGAGGAACTAAACGCAATGTTGTTACCACTGAGTGATCCTTCTTTTGAGCCTTTGCAAATCAATATCCTTGATTATGTATTGGGAGTAAGTTCTTTTACATACTTACATGCCTATATTTAACCGTTAAGAGCATTATATTTATTTGTTTGGTATGTTGATTTTTTTGGTTTAGCTTGCTGACTTGACAGGAGAGCTGATGAGGTTAGCAATTGGGAGGATATCAGATGGGGAACTTGAGTATGCCCAGAAGATATGCAGATTCGTGCGGGAAATTTACAGAGAACTTACTCTAGTGGCTCCAAAAATGGATGATAGTTCAGACATGAAATCAAAGATGGATGTGATGCTCCAAAGTGTAATGAAAATTGAGAACGGTATGATTATGAGCATGTATATAGTCTACTATTTTTGGTCTGATTTGCTGCACTATTGTATGAGTGTATTATATTATACCTAAAGAAAGTTAATTAATCTGATATGTTATGATTGTGTCCGATAACTAGTAATAAGATTTTTATGTTTCTGCAGCTTGCTTTAGTGTTCATGTAAGAGGGTCAGAATATATCCCTTTGATTGGAACAAACGATGCAAACTACGGACTATTGGGAGTGTCTGATTTTGATTGACGAAGTAAGTTTTATTTGTAAAAACCCTTTTATGTTGATTGTCATTTAAATCAACATGTTCTTATATTATAACCCTTCTTGTGCAGTTCCCATAATGTTTCAAATAGGCGCAACTATTGAAGGCCACAAAACCATAGTTGACGTATCTGTGTTATGGGATGCGACTGTTTCTTTAGGATAACATGGACAGCAGAGTAACATGAGTGAACGAATATCTGAACATAAACATGTAGTATCAATCCACATGTCAATGGTGTTTTGATGATGTTTACTTTGGTTTATGTCAGTGTTGGTCTTTGAGCAGACATGCTAATGTTCAATTTTTGTCATTTGATAGGCCTATTGGTCTGTTCTATTTGAATGCAATTAAGAACTGTAGTAGTTAGCATGGATACAGTAAAAAAATACTATAGTGCTATAATTTTTAAGTTCTGCACACTTTCAACTTTTTACGTTCAGGGTAAGCGTTCAAATAAAAATTATAAAAAGCAGCATTTTTTTACACGTACCCTCTTCTTTTCCTTCTCATCATCTTTCCCTCTTTCACCCATGTTTGATTTTCTTCGTTCTTAATTTCTTAAACCATATTTTAATTTGACATTTAATTATTTTAATTTGTGTTTTAATTACAGCAATTCAGGATCTAATTCTTTCAATTCGCGATCTAATATCTTTAATTACATGATAGACTGTTCATGTTTCTGAAGTTTTTATTTCAAATTAAAACCAATAAATATAAACTCATCATTAATTCTTAATCTTTCATTGTTATTTCAAGTTTTTCTTTAAAAAAATTCAAACGGATAATGTGTTTATATTTTTAAAATGTCTACAAAGTGTTTGATAAAATACCTCAGCGTTAGTCTTAGAATTTGTTTATTAAAAATAGCAGTGAGTAGTAGAATGAACAGTAGCGATTTAAGGTTTGTTTATTAAAAGTAGCAGTGAGTAGTAGAATGAGCAGCAGCCACAACTCATCGCTCAGCTTCTTAAAGAAGCATTGAAAAATTAGCCTTTCTAAAAATTAGCCAAAGCTCACCGCTTTTTTGCCAAACAAACCAATGAAATTCAAAATGCTTATTGTTCACCGTCTCAAAAAAATCCACACCGCTCCGCGTCAAACATACTCTTAGAATTTAAAAGTGTTAATCACGTAAAATAATGATTTAGGGGGTGCTTGGTGTAGGGTTATATGGCATAATCAATGGCAAAGGTAATGAATGATGGTGCTTGGTGTATGGTAATGTAATGGCCCATTACCCAGTAGTGAGTAATGAGGCATTACCCAATAAATTAGGGGGAAAAGGAATGCATTGCTTTGCATTCCTCACCATTTGAACCAAGCGGGCCCTTAGTATTTCTTATAAAGACCAATATTTTTTATATTGATGAGCTTTAACTTCATTCTACTATGAATATCACAACGTTCATTAGTTAGATCACGTTTTTCATCAGTTTCCGTTGTTTGTTCACCGGTTTTCTTTTTAACAATTTTTTTAATCATAATATTCATCAGTTTTCTTTGATTGTTCGTCAGAACACCATTAGTTTTCTTTTATAATGTTGTGAAAGGAAAAAAAGAAGGCAAAAGTAAAAAGAGGACACCACTCCTCATTATGTGGTGAGTTTTTATACTTTTTAAATGTTCTCCCTTTTCTATACAATCATAAATTCATAACCCGTAAATTCAATTGTGTTAATATTTTATGTCCTGGATTAATTTAAAGGTGGATTTTGTTATTGGGTTTTCGGTAGCAGGATTATGGGCCGGCCCAAGAATTACTTGAACGAATCTAGATTTAGTCTAGGGGTGAGCAGAAAAACCGAAATATCCGAATAAACCGAAAACCAAAACCGAACCATACTGAAAATAACCGAACTTATAACCGAACCGAATTTGCCAAAACCGAACCAAACCGAACTTTTAATTCGGTTCTCGGTTTGGATATGGTTTTGGTAATCAAAACCGAAAACCGAACCGAAAACCGAATTCATATAAATTTATATATATTTTTTATATATTTATATATATAAAAAAATCAATAAAACGTTATATATATATTTATATTTATATTTATATATATATAAATAACAAAAAAATTCTATCCTAATATTAAAAAATACTTTTTATGTTTGAAATAACTTTTTTGGCAAAATATATTTGTATATTTTTCTTTTTTTTTTTAAATAAAGTGTGTAATTTGGTTAAACCGAAAACCGAACCGAACCAAACCGAACTAGAATTTAACCAAACCGAACCAAAAACCGAATTTGAATTCGGTTTGGTTTGGTTCACGGTTTGACCCTAAAATTTTTTTTAACCGAATTAACCGAACCGAATTAACCAAATAACCGAAAACCGAACCGATCAACACCCCTAATTTAGTCACAAAGTTCTTTTTGTTCTTAGTTTTTGAATATCATCATTTTCAATTCTTTTTGTAAAAGGCATAATTTTCATTTGGCACAAGAAAAACTTGTCATGGTTGAGCCAAAAGGCCGTCTCATGGATTTCGGTGGTCCCATGTCATTACCACAAAGAGACTCTTAAACACATAAAAAATACACATGTATCACTAGTGCATGAACTAATTAAACTCAAGCCTCATGTTGTGTATATACATATAATAAAGTGCATGGAATTTTGCGGCCCTCGTTTAGCGGTGGCTCTATGCAATGACACCTATTGCACTCCTTTAAAGCCGGCCCTGTTGAGCCAGCGTACTTTTATTTTGTAAGAGTCCCGGGTATGATGCATCATAGCCTCGTTGTACAGCCTATGGCGGCATCGTATGGTACTATGACCCGCACCATAGCCTATAGGCTTGTTATAAGGTCATACATCATATCGTTAACATCAGTTATTGGGCTTTTTTCTGAAAAAATGCAAAATAAATAAAAAATTGTTGTTAAACCTACAACTAGTAAGGGTGATTTTTGGTTGTGTGTATAGAAATATGTTGTAGAGTAGTAAAAGTTGACGTCATGATGTTATGACATATTATAACACCGTATCAGACCCAACACTCTAAGGACTCCTCCAACCTTTTAGTTAATGTAAATCATCTCGTTCCGGTTCAGTTTTGGTAAAAACCAACCCAAAATACATCAAAATTATATTTAATAATTCCTGCACTAATTGAAAATCACTTATTAACGTTGTGTCTTTGTCAACTTCTTTTGATCAGTTTTTTTGTCCCAAACCAATACTACATATGACATATCAACATTTCAAAGTCATCTTTGTACAGTTTTTTTGGTCTAGTTTACTTCCACCTATACACAACAGAACAACCAAACAAGTGTTGGTCGTTTCATGCATAACAAGAAGTTAATGTCCGATTGTTGTATTGGTCATTCGAGTTATGGTCAGGCACAAGATACGTGGAAGAAGAGGGTCTTCAAGGATGGAGGTCGAGGGAATGTGGTTGTGAAGGATGCACATGGATTGTAGTACACATTATGGTACAAATATTAAAAGCTTGCCCGTTACATTATTTGTATAACTAAATCAATAAATAACCCCTACTGTCAAATTGCATGGGCTACTGTTTAGCGCTTTAAGTACATAATAATTAGCAACGTGCAACTAATGTCTTTTAGAAATTCGAAAAAGTGGTTAGGATTGGTATTTTTTATTACATTTTTAATATAAAGATATGGGTTTAAAGTGTCTTATACGTAGTATATATCGTTTTCCATTGTGTTTATAAATCATATCAAATTTACCAACATCGTCTAGTACAAACGTATCTAGGTAGCTTTAGAGTCTCATGAAATACATTAGACCGTAAAAGATTAGATACATGTACAAAATAGAAAAAGGCTTCAAGGTTTTGCGTTTGCTTTCGTACACATCGGATCACAAATGAGTTAATAGGTCAGCTCATGGGTATAGAATTCTGAGTTTTACTACGCAAATTATTGAAGCTGTCTTATTTAAGCGACATTTTATACATCTTTTTATTAGAAAACCATTTGAAATATACATATTTTGACTTTTTTTCTTAGAAAAATATCAGTACATCACCAACGGTTTTAATAGTCGTTTAATAGAAAAGGTAACTACGGAATATAAATAATGGCATGTAGTAATAGAGACATTTCTTTAGACATGCACATAAGAAATAGGTCGATCGAATTTATGTTATGTACTAAATAGTTATCATTGGTAGGTGTAATGCATGCAATAAGCCAATAACCATGCAAAACAATAATGGAGTAGTATTAGTTATCGTTTTCATTATTGACTTTTGAGGTTTAACAAACGTGGATCTCTTTTAGACATGTGTGCTAATTAACCAACATCAAAATAAAGAGCGTTGCGTCTCTAAATCACACAAACTCCATTGGTCCTAAAAGGGCGGTTAGTAGCTAACTCATAAGTGTTAAATACGTTATTTTGATTCTAAAATTAAGGTGTTGTTGAATTCGACTTAATAGGTTTACAAATCAATATGTTTGTGTTACATGACTAATTTATAAACCTTTTCAAAAGTTTATAGATGCTTTTAGTTTTAGAAAGTATGAAATGATCGCATCATTTCAGCTTTCAAAAATCAGAAAAGTTTATTTTCTAGGTTTTCTAGGTAGTTGAACATATATCGAATTGTCATCATACCATATTTCGAAATTCGAATTCTTATACGTCGTCTTAATTATTGTTGATTATCATTATGTATGTGCGTAACAAAAGGTCTAATGTCATCGTCACTAGCCATTATCATCTTGGTGGTGGTTGGTCTATCATAGAGATACCTAACATGAAACATAAGTTTGTGAGCTTGCACACATTAAACGGGCTATATACATAGACTAATAGACACATAAATACACAACTAAAACATACAACGTCTTAGCTGTTAAAGAAATAGGTAAAAACTTTTACCTAAGCTACCATCTCATGTTGCGGAATGTTGTAACTCACAAACTAATTGTTAAATTGTAAATAGTTATATCATTGATTGTTTTTGTGTGTGATTGCATATTGAAATTTCATGTCTATTTGTAATAGAATATGACTTAAAAAATAAGATAACATAATGTACCTTAAGCTCACAAACGGATTTGAGCCAGTAACCTAATCATCTAATAGTAATAACCGTTTCTTTGCGACATCTTAAAGTAATTTTATGATAACGGAAGTGGTCATAAAGAAAAGTATATGCTCAAATTTTCTTTATGAAATATTTTATTTGTGAAGCTTGTCACTAATTAAGAAGTTCATGTCATGTGACACAATTTGTCTTCATAAAAAGTTAGTTACATACAAATCTTCCTTATAAAAAAAGCCTGTGTGTGTTTGAGAAATTTAATCAACGATACTATAAGAAAAACTATACGCATTAATGATGTTGTATAAATCATATGTAAACCATGCATAACATAATCCTAATGATTCGTAAAGTAAAGTGTCTCTAGTAAAAATAGACAATGGGAATGCATTCAAGCAATATGTTATACTGGAATGTTGGATGCATACAAGTCTATGATTCTTACAAAAAGTTACTCTTAGATATATAGGATTCTCAAGAGAATCATATGATTCCATACTTTGTTTTTGCAACTTTAAATCACGTGATTAAAATTCAATGAGGGTACAATAATTCCTGGTTTTTTTTTACTGTAAAAGTATTGTGAAAGGTACAATAAGGAATGGTTTTTGTTTTTCAAACCTAACTATCAAAAAGTTTCTCCGGACATAGTCATAGAGTAATTAATCGTCACCAAGCCATTGTACCATAAACTAACTTTGTAGAGAAAATAGCAGCACACACATGGTACTAAAAGGACCATAATACAATATTTATTAGGTCTTATTAATTTTAAAGACTTATGTTACAACGTATCTTTTATGTCAATTTAACAAGTTTTTCAAATTTGATCAAGCAAGTTTTTATAACGAGGGTCCATGGCGATACAATTGTGTACCGGTTAACAAGACTTAGGTGTAAGAAACCCTTATATAAACTCATTTAATATTATTATTTTTTTAAAAATGATCCTTTATTTTCTTTAGTTGATTTATATCCACAAGGCATGAATTACAATACTCTCCCCCAACAAGTGGATCATATGGATGTGGACCATCTCTTAGCAAAAAAAAAAAAAAAAAAAAAAAAAAAAAAAAAAAAAAAAAGACTAAGCTTGATATTGTAAGTTGGAGACCTTAATTTAAACAACAATTTTTTAAAATAGACTAAAAGTTGAAACGTTAAAAAAAAAAATAACTTACCAAAATAAATCAAGGCGACTAGGGCGATTTTCCTTGAGCGACTGACTTATACTTTATTAATAAAATATGTGACATGTGTCAAAATTTTAGTAGAGTCGTCAATTCGCTCATGTACTTTAATAAAATATGTGACACGTGTTAAAATTCTAGTAGAGTCGCTTAGTCACCCTGTTCAATTTTGTGATACACTTGGACTAGACTCAAATTTTTTTCTTTTTACCAGTGGTCATTACGCCGTAATGGCTGCGAGGCCATTACGCCGTAATGGCTACTGAACTAGTCTGCACAATTTCCGTAATACTCACTTTGACCCATTTTCGCAAATAATAAATAATCAAAACTTTAACATAACACATACACATATATTTATGACTTGAAAACATATGTGTACATAATCACGACAAATGGAAACGTGCTACTTGCAAAATTAGGGAGTATGCCAAACGCTTCTCCATACGACCCTTAACTATATAACTTGTTCATAAACTTGGTAATCGACTCGATACTGTTCACAAGCTGTTTAGACACTAACGTTTGACATCTGAAAATACATGGGGCGTTACAAGTAATATCAAAGTGCTTGTAAGAGTCGCTCGTGACCTATTGATGATGCGTTTTTTAGTGCGTATCAAATTAATACAAAGTAGACGTGAGTGAAATTTACCGATCAACCCTTAGGAAAAGGAAGACTTGTAAAGACTCGTGAATACAATATATATTTGATACCGGGTAAGTGATTACCCGGGTCATGTCCCAACGAGGTGTGAATGGGCGATATCGTGTCCGATTTGGAGATTAAAATGCTTGTATGAATGATTGAGAGATTATTTGCTTGTTGTTGAATAACGAGAAATTAAAATAACATACGAAGAATAAAATAAACGAAATTAAAACACGAATACAAACAAGAAATGCTAAATAAAACTTAAAAACTACCTAAAAGTCTATGGGAATAATAATTGGGAGCTAGGGAACCTTAAAACGTAAGCTAAGTTTAAAAACGTAAAAGTTACTTTGAATAAAACGTGAACGCGCAACATAAAACGGAAAATGAAGCTACACTGGTCCTACGGGTGTAAAAATGATTTCCTACGTACTAAATGACAAAAGAAAATTTTTTGGAAAAAGAAAAATATTTTTTGAACTTTTATATTTTTTTTTTATCATGAATTAAAAACTAAATTAGTAAAATAAATGAATTAAAATTAGTAAAACGATTTAGAAAATTATGAAAATTTTTGGGAAAGTTTATTACACTAAAATGAGACTAGGAAAAATAGAAAGTTAAATAAGCAGTTACAAATAAACAGTAAATAAGCAACAATAAGGGCTGAACTAGTAATAAGCAATTATGACTATACTACTATAAATATCAAATGAAAACAAACAACAACAATAAATACTAGGGAGCTCAGTTGGTGGTGTGTCGTGTTTGTGTGAGGTGGGAGACCCGGGTTCGAGCCTGGCTCCACCCCTTTTTTCTACAGCTATTTTTTTTTTTTTTTTTTTTTTTTTTTTTTTTTTTTTTTTTTGCAAAATATTTTTACAACAAACTCAAGCAACTTTTGTAAAAAGAGTTTCACTAAAAAAAACTTTACAATAGCTTATGCCTACTGAAAATTGCAAAAGATTCTAGTCTTGAACCAAAGTGAGTTTTTTGAGATATAGAAGCCAACAAATAAGCAAAAGCTATAACGCCCTAACCCGACACGGGTCAAAATGCCACATTATGGTGTCCATCAGAACATACAAACACAAGCGGAAGACTTATAAATATAAAAGTTACAAAGGTATTCTAAGATAATAAAGAAATACTAACTCTATACAAGATGAGTTCCAAAACCAAACTAATCTAAGTGAATTCAAATCCAAGTCTAATCCAGAGCAAATGGATGTCTAATCATCAGGGTGGTCCACTAAGCACTCCTATGCACTCTTCACTCAACCCAACTTCCAACCTATAACCTGCCGCATGAAAAGAAATGCGGCTGAGCTTAAAAATCCCAGTGAACAGATATATAACAAAATGGATAATCAATATATATATAATTTTAGGAAAAGGAAATCATAAGCTCCTGCTGAAATGAATATCATCTGTCAAATGCATAAGAGATCAACGATAACTGAACAAATATCATAAGTCAAATGAATAATGTGTATGAAGAGGCAAATGATAATATGAATCATATAGTAACCAGAATCAAAGAGCACGTATCAACAAAGGCTTGTCCACCAGAGACACTCGAATGGACAAAAGAAATAAAGGAAAGCCACGAGCCGACCTACCCGAGACACTCGAATAGATCTCAAATCACATAATCTCATATCCGTCAATTCATAGGGTGTACATAGAGTAGCTAGCTCCAATGTACCAGACGTGAAAGGGGTACAAGGCACGTACAGCCAGTCACCAAACCAAATCGTATCATAGCATATCATATCAAAACAAATCCTAGGATGCATCCATACGCCCCCCACAAACAAATCATATACAAAGTGGCCAAGAGATCTCATATAATATCATAATCAGACGGGGACGCCGGGGACTAATCACAACGCCCCAGATAGTGTCATGCCATTGGTGCCTCAATGACACGCCCATGGTACCTCCATGAGTAGACTAAAAACTCGGGCATCAGAACAGAACATATCAGAACAACAAAGCAAGGCTATCCATAACAAAATGCTCCCAGAGCATGACAGAACAGAATGCTCCCAGAGCATAATATAACAAAATCTCGCAATCACATAATCATAATCAAAGTGGATAGCAAATCAGAATCAAATCAGAGGTATCATAGCAAGGCTCATATCAAATAGATCATATCAACGAATCATATCAAATGGATCATATCAATCATATCAAATGGGGAACATAGCAATGGCATAACTGAAGGGAATCTTAGCAGTGTCAAGGATCGAAAGAAAGTCATGAGAAGTCCCTACTAAAAAGGGATAGAATATCTGTACCTTAAACCGCAAATGAAACCATATCAGAAATATGAGGATCGAAAGTTACTCCTTCTTCTGCGAATCTACACGAATTAATGATTGTCTTAATACTTATAATCTCATTTTAAATCAGATTACTCATTTTAGGTTTCTTTCTATTTTAAAAACTTTCATTTTTTAGTAACTTGCCATATTTAGTAAGTTTCCTGATTTAAGTAAGTTTTATAGATTAGGGTCACAATGACAATTAAATAAACTTAATAGGTTTAATATGATCAATATAATAGTTTAGGGTTAATTATGACAATTTGGTAAAGTTTAGGGTCAAAATATAAATTATCAAAAATTAAATACTGTATTAAATTGTCAAATAAAATTACTTTAAAGTATACACTATAATTTTATATCAAGATGATAATTTTATTCCCCGTCGTTTTATAATAAAAATAAACGTATTCTCAACATTAATTTATACCGTGACGACCAAACATAATTTACATACGAATACCGACACTACTCTCCTATTTGTACACGCGACATCTCAAACATACATACCAGTTCACGACCTTCATCATAAGAAGAAAACGTATGCTCCAATTTGATTCGACACAGTCACCATACACTCACACGACACACCTTTTTAAATCAAACCTGTATACGTTTTACCTTTGATTTAAAAATAAAACTCTCCATGACACACACTAATATCTCATGCACAACCATAAGATAACGAAACACATATTGATGACGTATAGCCTATATCTGGGCCACAAGCCCAAATGATAGACATTACTCACACCTAAGCCCACCACGAATGGGCTACCATGACAATGGTATGGGCCGCACTGTTAACGCTTTGGGCTCATGAAGCCCAAAGGCCCAATCTAACCCACCGGGTACACGATAAGGATTATCTATTCAAGGAATAGATATCCTTACCTCGGATAAGCACCACGCGTGCGAAGAGTAAGGAGCAAGAAACACGTTTTCTTAGCCCCTATATATAGAATCATACGATTCTCATTCAAGGTACGACATACAAACCCTAACTCTTCACGAGAACCCTAAATCGATTACTTACTCTCACGCCGGAGTCTAATCGGGGGAGACAATCCCTCGATAAGCCTAACGGTGTTGTTTTATTTTCTTAGTACGCAGGTAACAAGTGCTAAGGATTGAATTGGTACGAAGAGTATAAGCCCATAACCAGGTACGCCCAACTTTTGTATCAACAAGTGGCGCCATCCGTGGGATCCGACTAAGAACTAGAATGACGAAACATAAGAATTCAAGCCAGCGGACTCCGCAGTCAGAAAAACGTGACCATCAGAGGAAGAATCAACAAGATCCAACCTCCAGACAAGTCGCTGGGACAACCAGTACACCTGGTCACCACGAGGCAGGAACAACCCCCCTCGCCTAGCAGTAGAACTACCTATAAGAACTACTCAAGTCACACCAGTGGTCCCAAGCGTTGAGGAACTCCAACGCACCCTCTTCACCACTCCTCATCAGGCTACACCCGCAGTTAACAACACTGCGCCGCCAGGCGCGCCTGAACGAAACAGGGCGCCAAACACTGAGGCAGAGATTCTTGCAACAACTGAGGACGCACCTAATCTAACTTTGGGAAACTTTGTATCCCAAAATTATGAAACCCTAACCGCCCTCATGCAAGAAGAAGCAACAAGAAGAGCAAGCGCGGGTTTACAAGCCCGACTCAATTTTGGTCCTCAACGCGAACCATCACCATCGCGTCACCCACGAGGAAGACGCGCAGAACGTACCACTATCCATGATAGATTGGGTACGATATCTGATTCACAATACTCAGGAGACAGCGAGAGGCGCACCAATGTCCACTCCAGACTTGGCAGTCGGGGAATACAAGATCGATTAGGGCCTCAACATTCCCCAAGCCAAGGATCTTCCAAACCTGGGAGTAGGAGGATTCAAGACAGGTTGGGGAGAAGAAGATCCCCAAGCAGAGATCCCTCAAGCTCTTCTTCTGAAAGAAGCCGGCGCAAGCGCCGAAAAAGAGACTACTCTTCTTCCAGCGACTCCTCGGACAACGAGGATAAAGAAACAGGATACTGGAAGTCAAGAGGAAGACGTCGCGAGGAAGAGGATGAAGATATGTCTCTCCCATGGCGACGCCAGAAAATCGATGCGTTTACACGGCGCATCAGCAATTACTCAGACCACAAACGCAGGCGCATGCCCGCTAACGTGAAAACATATGATGGAACAGGTGATCCTGACAATCACCTAAAGATTTTCGAATCAGCCGCAACTATCAAAAATTGGCCACAGCCTGTGTGGTGCCACATGTTTAATTCTACGTTAGTAGGAAACGCGCGCACATGGTTTAGCAAACTCCCACGTAGGAGCATCGGTGGATTTGAGGAACTACGGAAAGCATTCCGCCTCAACTTCACCCAGCGAAAGAAGTGCGCTAAAAACCCTGTGGAACTAGCAAGAGTGAAACAGCGTCAAGGGGAATCAACCAGTGCTTTTATGGAACGTTTTAAAGATGAGTGCATACAAGTCAAAACATGTTCTAAAATCCTAAAAATTTCAGGGTTCATGAATGGGATCAATAACCCAGAACTCATCCGCAAGTTGAATGACAAAGTTCCACAGACCTTTGACGAATTAACAAAGCGCACCAGATCCTTTATACAAGGAGAAGCAGCTGCTGCGGATAGCAAAAAAGGTTATTCAAACTATAAGCAACAAGAACAGCCGCGGAGATAATCCAACGATCAGAATAACAACCGTAGCAGGAATTATCGCAGTGGAAGAGACAACGACAAATATACTCCTCTCACTAAGACTCCGAGAGAAATATTTGTAACAGAAGGTGCGAACTTTCCAAAACCACCACCAATGCGCACTGCAGAAGAAAAGCGCCTAGGTAGTGGATACTGCGAGTACCACGGCCAAAAGGGCCATACAACTAACGAGTGCGTCCAACTAAAACAGCTAATTGAAAAGCTAGTTAGAGAAGGGAGGATGGACCACCTCGTAAAAAACATCAAGGAGGGAAAAGATAAACAGAGAAACGGGGGTAAGAAAGAACCCCCAAAGGAAAAAGCTGATACTATATACATGATACAATCATGGCAACGCAGGATAAAGCAAAAAGTCAGCCAAAAATTCTCCCCAGAAAAAGAGATATCCTTCCCTACTATAGCTGCGGACAACGCTGTCGTGGAGCCCTTAACCATTGAAATACATAAAGGGGGACATGACATCCACCGCATGTACATTGATGGAGGAGCATCCGCAGACATCCTGTACGATCACTGTTTCAAAAGACTGCGACCGGAAATCCAAAGTCAGTTGATACCAGCTACAACGTCATTAACAGGATTCACAGGAGAAAAGATTTGGCCTATGGGGCAGTTACGCTTGTTGGTGGTTGTAGGAGATGAACAACACTCAACCGCAACATGGATAAACTTTATGGTAATAAAGTCTCCTTCACCATACAATGGTATCATTGGAAGACCGGGAATATCATCCATGCGTGCGGTACCATCCACAGCGCACGGAATGCTTAAATTCCCAGTGGAAGGAGGAGTTGTCACTCTCTATAACACAACAATACCACCAAGAGAATGCATCGCAGTAACAACTGAAGCAGAGACTATTCCAGAACAGCGCACGGAAAAAACGCCAAATTTAAAAGTCGCTATTCACCCAGATTATCCAGAGCAACAAGTTTCGATTGGAGGATCTTTATCTGACAAAGGTAAAGCAGCTGTATGCGCACTCTTGCAAAAGAACCTAGACATCTTTGCATGGGAACCAAAGCATATGACGGGAGTACCGCGCTCTATCACAGAACATAAGCTACAAATCCGACAAGGATACCCTCCAATACGACAAAAGAAGCGCGGCCAGGCCCCAGATCGTGCAAAGGCTATTCTGGAAGAAGTACATAAGCTCGTAGACGCAGGCATCATGCGCGAGGTATACTATCACGACTGGCTTTCTAACCCAGTTATGGTAAAGAAGAGCGATGGCAGTTGGAGGATGTGCGTGGACTTCACGGACCTCAACAAAGCATGTCCGCAGGACTGCTATCCACTGCCAGAGATAGACTGGAAGGTCGAGTCCTTATGCGGATACCCCTTCAAATGCTTCCTAGATGCATATAAAGGGTATCATCAGATCCAGATGGCAGTGGAAGATGAAGAAAAAACAGCTTTCCACACCAGTCAAGGAGTATACTGCTACACAAAAATGCCTTTTGGCCTGAAGAACACAGGCGCGACATACCAACGACTGGTGGACACAGCCTTCGAAAAACAAGTAGGCCGCAACTTGGAAGTCTATGTTGACGACCTTGTCATAAAAAGCCATACAAAGGACGAACTGGTGCGCGACATCGAGGAAACATTCCGAACGTTGGGGCGGATCAACATGAAGTTAAATCCAAAAAAGTGCACCTTTGGCGTGACCGAAGGGATGTTCCTTGGATACCTAATAGAACCAGATGGAATCAAGCCTTGCCCAGAAAAGACAAAGGCCGTTATTGATCTCCCCTCCCCGCGCACACTCAAAGAAGTCCAATCACTAAATGGAAAATTAGCAGGGCTGAACCGCTTCTTATCTAAGTCAGCAGACAAATATCTTCCCCTCTTTAAAACACTCACGAAGTGTATAAAAAAGGGAGACTTTTGCTGGACTACCGAAGCGGAAGAAGCTTTCCAACAACTCAAAAACCATCTGGCATCTCTTCCCAAACTTGTCGCACCGCGACCAGGGGAAGAACTAATCATGTACTTGTCGGCAACCCATGGAGCAGTCAGCGTCGTTCTATTGACAGACAGGAACTCCGTCCAGACACCCATATATTTCGTAAGTAAAGCCCTAAAGAAAACAGAGACTAACTACAGCGCTATGGAGAAGCTGGTCTAGGCTCTAGTGTTCGCAGCCAAAAGGTTACGCAGATACTTTCAAGCGCATCCAATAGTTGTAATCACTGATCAGCCAATCAAACAAGTTATCTCTAAGCCTGACGCATCAGGACGCTTACAAAAATGGAGTGTACTGTTAAGTGAGTATAACATCTCATACAGACCGCGCACTGCAATCAAAGGACAAGTCCTAGCCGATTTTATCGTGGAGAAGCCAGACAGCGACAGCCCGACATCTGCAGCTAAAACAGATTTACAGGAACCCTGGATTCTGTTCACAGATGGATCTTCATGTGTAGAAGGATCAGGCGCAGGCCTTATTCTTACAAATCCAGAAGGTATGGAATTCACCTATGCGCTACGCTTTGAATTAACAGCCACAAACAATGAGGCAGAATACGAAGCCCTACTAGCAGGACTACGTATTGCAATTCAAATGGGTGTTCGCAACCTAAAAGCAAACGTAGATTCGCGACTGGTCGCTAACCACGTGTTAGGTGAATATGAGGCCAAGGATGAACACATGACCCAATACCTGGAAAAGACAAAATCTTTGATCAAAAACTTTGATAGGTTCACAATAAAACAGGTGCCTAGAGGAGATAACAAGAAGGCGGACGCGCTCAGTAAGATCGCATCCACAAGCTTCGCACACCTCTCAAAACAGGTATTGGTGGAAACCCTAAAAAACAAGTCAATCTTGGAGAGGGAGATATCAACGGTGATAGTGGAACAAGATCCTACATGGATGACACCTATCATCGAATTTATTAGCAAGGGAGTCCTACCCCAATATCATAAAGACGCTCGAAGAATACGCCGCGCAGCGCAACGATTTGAACTATGCGACAATGTACTCTATCGAAGGTCTTTTTTACAGCCATGGCTCAGATGTGTTGGACCTCTTCAAGCAGAATACGTTCTCCGCGAGATACACGCTGGATCATGTAGTATGGACTCGGGGCCACGATCCGTGGTGGCAAGCGCTCTAAGGTCAGGATACTATTGGCCAACAATGCATCGTGATGCACGCGATCTGATAAGAAAATGCAGCAATTGCCAAGTACATAGACCAATTCCGCGCCGACCACAACAAGAGCTAACACCAATTACCTCACCATGGCCATTTTACAAATGGGGTATTGACATCGCAGGACCTTTCCCTGTCGCAGCTGGAGGAGTAAAATTCCTCATCGTAGCCATAGACTACTTCACAAAGTGGATCAAAGCAAAAGAGGTGGTGAACATTACGGGAAACCAAGTCAAACGCTTTGTTTGGGACAACATTGTCTGTCGCTTCGGCCTACCGGGCGAGATCATATCAGACAACGGAAAACAATTCTGTGATAACCCATTCAAAGATTGGTGCGCACAATTGAACATCACACAACACTTTGCTTCAGTCAAACACCCACAAACCAATGGCCTAGTTGAGCGCGCGAATCGCAGTCTAGGCGAAGGAATAAAAGCGCGCCTTGACAGACACAAAGGAAAGTGGGTAGATGAGCTCTCGCACGTCTTGTGGGCACATCGCACGACAATCAAAACCAGTACTGGCGACACGCCATTTTCCCTAGTCTATGGAACAGAAGCCGTCATACCAGCCGAGATAGGAATGCCAACTATACGCACAGCAGAGGTCAACGTCACGACAAATGACGAAGAATGGCGCATAGACTTAGACATACTGGAAGAAAGACGCGAACGCGCAGCTATACGCGAAGCAAAGGCTAAGGCAAAAATGAAGAAGTATTATGATGCAAAAGTCAAACACACTTCATTCAGACCAGGAGACTTTGTTTACCGCGCCAACGACGCGAGCCACGCAGAAGACACAGGCAAGCTCGGACCTAAATGGGAAGGACCTTACGAGGTCACAGACGCGCTCGGCAACGGCGCATACAGACTGCGCGATATGGAAGGTCACGACCTAGCGCGCACTTGGAACATCTGCAATCTCAAAAAATGTTACTTTTAGGCTACGGCCCTTACACAAACACCCTTGCATCCTACGAGGTGCCCAATAAGCGCATTTTTACTTTATTGCATATATGTCAATATTGTTTATCTTATATTTCTGCCTACATGGCGTGCATGCACCACTTAAAGACCCACGAAGGCATAAAGGATAAGTTAACCTACTAATTTACTCGTTGAATAAGAGGGTTGCAAACCCATCAACATTGGATCACGCATCCTTGCTAAGCGCCTTACTCTCGAGACGTCGAGGTAAGTCTCGCGTGCGCACCCCACAACGGATGCACATATACCAAGTACACCGTACGAGCTTAGCAATATAACGAGCCAAGACACTTAAATAATAAAAATTCGCAAACAATGCAAGTATATTTAAGTCACGAACTTAAAACAAAAATGTATCTTACTCCACATTTATTAATAAAAATTACAAGGAAAGATACATAAATATACAAAAAGCCTATATACTATGGCGATGGTCAGGACTCTCCTCTGGAGCGACGGAACTCCCCGCTTCCTTAAGCTTACTCAAGGTTATGGCATCCTGCATAGATACGGTCGGAACGCTTACAGCCACGCCATCTGATCTAGGAAGGTGTGCAGCACCGATGCCGCACATCACGGCCTTGCCCTTGATACCCTTCTTCACAGCAACCCTCTGCTCATGACGCTCTAGCACCTCTTTCAAAGGAATTTCCTTCTCAAGAGCAAAAGGCTTAAGGATATCGCGAGGCCGCGCGAACACAGGGACTTGAAGTTGCGAGACATCAGGTTTTAGATAGTAATCTAATTCCTCTTCCGCGTTCTCCACAAGATGGCGCTGCAAAGTCAGACCCGCCATCAACACATCTATGGGGTCATCTTGATCGCGCTCCAACTTCCCTATGTGCGGCAACTCAAGAACCTTCAGCCCCGCCATTGCCTGCAGCAGCTCATCATAAGCCGTAGGGCTGTAACCAGGGACTTCCGCCAAGTCCTTCTCTAGCAGCTTGGCCTCATGAAGGTCCTCCATGGCCTGCGATCGACCACGCGCAATCGCGCAGTGCACAACCTTTCCAAAAGCTTCCACTACCTCAGCGGACTCTAGTGTGCTCAGGGCTGCCAGGCGCAGCCCATGGCTAATCAACCATCTGCATTCACAAAGAAAATTTGTGTAAGTAAACAACATGGTGGTAAAGTAATTATAATGACAAAGTAAACGAAAATACCTGCGCTCGGCTATAGTGGACATCAGATGGGGGTACAACTCCTCGTCGTACTCTATGCTGAGGGCGTGCAGTTTTTCCTCTTGCATCGCAATCGCCTTCTCGATGCGCCCCTGAAACTCCTGGACGCTAGCATGATGCTCCGCCCTCTTCTCTTCAAGATAAGACACCGACCAGGAAGTCTTAGCCTTTATTTGCTCAAGCTTAGCCCTCGCGTACTTAAGGTCAGCTAACATGCTCACCTTATCTTGAGCGATCTTTTCAGCATATGCCCTCGAGGCTTCCAACTCCACTTGCGCATTAGCTAACTGCGCACGGAGTGTCACTAACTCCTCCTCCTTTTGGGCAAGAGCACGGCTCTCCCCAGCATACCTTCCTTTCAGCTGAGCCACAAGCTCAGCTTGGCGCGCAGTGGTCGCAGCCAGCTCATCCATTAGCTGCTGCGCCTCACCACCATCAGCAACCTTGGTCTTTCCCTCCCTGTTTTCATTCTGCAGAGAGGAAACCTCATCATCCTTCGCGGCGTCATCCCTACGCAACAGAAGTAGAACAAATATTACAACAAGTAATATGATAAAAAAAAAAAAAAAAAAAGAGAAATGCACACTTACAGAAACGGAGAAACACCCTTAACCTTCAACCGTGCGCCGGAGGTAGAGGTCTCTTCCGCGTTCGACTCTGCGTCTCTGATGACGTGTCGACGCCTCTTCCTGGTGCCACTGGCTCCAGCCTCTCCCTTGCGCTTCGAATTCTGCGCAACCTCCTCCCTCAGCACCTCTTCAGGTTTCAGGATCTGGATGCTGTCAGACGACCCTGATCGCGCCTCCTCATACGCCACTTCCACATTTGGCACCACCTCCACAGTGGGCGCCACCTCCGCGTCGGGCGCTACACTCTGAACGGGCGTCACCAGGAGTGGTGGCGTGTCCTCTGGGACCGTCGCAGGCAGAACGGTCAAGTGCCCCGCGGTCGCCTCCAGCAAGGGCTGCTCTCCTTCCTTCAGAGGACGCACCCCTATGGTCACCTGCTTTGGCTTGTCCAGCTTGACCACCGCGAACAGATCCATCTCTGCGCACATCAAATGAAGCAAGAAAAAACAAAAGGGATTAGTTATTAAAGGTGCGAAGACAAGAATAAAGGACTTACAAAGAAGGAAGTATAAGGGATGAACACCCACCCCGGCCATCCTCACTCAAGAAAGTGGGAACCTCATCTGCAGCGCCAAAATAAGCGCGGCTCAACCCCACATGTACCAAAAACTCCTCCGGAAAGGGGTTAATGGCCAGTCGATTGGCATCTAAAGTTTGCGCGTCAGCAAGCCTGTAGGAACCTGGTGCGGGGCGCCCATCCCTTGGTAAGGATTCCTGAGTATAAAACTCAAATGGAGAGGGAAAGACTACGTCATCCACCCAAAAGAAGTACTCCCTCCAATTCTTGAGGGCGTCAACTTTCTCCGTATAACACTGAAGCGCCCCCTGGCGCTTCGCAAAGGAAACCCAACCATTTGACCACGTCGTATGGTAAAAGGAGCGGAACAAGGCCACACGAAATTCGATTAGATAAAAACATGATTAGATCGAGTATCAAATGTTCAGGACCAACGTACAGATTCGAGCAGCCATAAATCAAGAACAACGAATATGTTTTTATCATCATTACATGCAATAATTTTATCATCCTTTCGTGTGACAAATTCTATCATTCCATGTGATATATTACTTCCATACGTATTCTTATTTAAATGATCAGAGACTAGCTTAGGTTTACATGTTATATACGTTTATATTTTGATTACATGACGAGCAGAAAGAAGGACGAGACGAGAGATACCTTCGAAGCTGAGAATGACGAGACCAAAGAAACAAAATACAGAACCCACGAAGCAACTCATTTCGAACCTAATACCACCCACGAATCAACCTCGCAATCACGCCAAGCTACCACGATCAACACCACCTTAGCGAATACCCACGTACCTACACCTTGCTAGGACAAACAGGACTCGGTCACCACCTTGAACCAAAGGACCACGATCAGCACACCACTTTTCCTATGCCTCGTACCACCTTTTTCTCATGATCGAATAGAGGAAGATAAAACTATGCCGGCCACCTTTTTGTTATCAGGGTTTAGTAGGTGAAATGATGGTGTAAATTGTTGTTGAAGAAAAATGAGGAGAATGAGGAATAAGAAGAGTAGGTTCGGCCGAGTATAAGGGAGGACCAAAGACCACTTCAAGTTTTTAATTCTTCACATGTACTTGTACTATATTTCATGTTTTATATGTTGTGTAAAAAAATTCAGCCTATAGAAGACTTGATACGTGTGATATATCTTGGCTAGGAAGCATGTTGTGTTGATTATTATTTTATAAGTTAACTGTTGTGCACAAAGTTTATATAAGTTTGCCCATGTAAACCTCTTAACGTGTGATTTATAGTTTAGGATATCATGTGGTGTCTATTTATACATCTCATATAAGTTAAACGTTTAATACTTGTTGCTTTCAAATTTTGAACTTCCACTACTTAGGTTAAATTCACCAAACTTAAGAAAAATTCAAATTATATGGAATTTTAGGAGAAACGGATTTTTAGGGTTTTACAATTCTTCCCCTCTAAAAAGAAAATTTTTGTCCACGAAAATTGAAGTCGCCAAAGTTAGACGAAGACGTAGCAAATCACAAAAGAACGTCACAATTAACCTCATGCTCAGGGAGGTCCTTCAAACAGAATCTTCACAAACAGAAGATTTTTCTCATGACTCGATCCCGACAACAAAAATAGTCCCAGGCTCTCCACAGAACACAAATCGTAACAAATATGATCCAGCAAAAACAAAACAAATGCGTAGCAAATGACAGATGACAAATGATAGATGAAATCTCACAAGGAGATACATGAAGCACATGTTCCTACGAGGCAAGGACAGAGATAGTACTAAACGATAGATCTTCATCAACTCCTACCGAATTCTGAACGAACAAAGGAATTTGCTAATAATCAGCGAAGCACAAATCGAATCATCAAACGTATCAAGAGTCTCACAAAGAGATGGATAAAAAATTCGTACCGATGATCACAATCACAAATCAGAGTATCAAAACGTATCAGAAGAAGACATAACAGAATATGTAGAATAATCGTACGGATAAGGATGAATCAAAGAACTAACGTTTCGCGAATCAAAACTTTCTCAATGCCAAGATGTCTATCTCTTCTGTGCAGAATAATCATACTAAACACACAACTCCCAGTCTAAATTCCAAATTTCTCTTCCACAATAATAACTAATCCATTAGTTGATGTAATCGATTATGAACCTTCAGTAAGTAGCTCTCTAACCTTATTCCAACCAACAGATATTCCACATCTTCATTCATACCAAATCCTAAAAGAACCTCTTATCACTTGTATGCCATCTTCCTCAGTGAGTAAACACCACCAAACGCGATTCTCTCTCACGATCACTGCAGGTGCGCCATGTAGCTTGAATGATCTTCTGCCAAAAGAAATCTCTGCCGATCTTCCAACCTAGCCGCCCTAGTCACACGATCCACTGCAACTCAATTCGCATTGTTCTTCCTCCTGTGCACGAAAATCTCCAACGTAGTCACCATCGTCTTTATACCATCTCGTCCAGCTCCTGCTACAGGACTCTATACATATTAGTACAACTAAGATGAATAGAGTTGATAGAACTATGTGCTTCACTTCAAAACTGCTTCCTTCCATCCTCTAACGTAGCTAATCTTATACCGTCTTGCTCCTGAGCTTCTTCATGTCAGCCACAATTCACTCTCAGTTCATGTGTCGGACAGTCCACCTCCTACTGTGCTAGCTGAGATGATGCATAACCAAAAATCTTCCTGTCTTGCATAAGGACATAAAAAATCCTCCTCCTTAAGTAGAAACAAATCTCTTTCCAGCTTTTCCCACTTCTCTCCTCATTCTTCCTCCTACAAATGTTACTCTTCGAAACATTACATGGAGCTTCTTCTGACGTAGAAATTCCAACGAAATTTAGGAAGATGATTCTCGTGTTTCTCTTTCGTCTCTGAACTTATTGATTTCATAGGAACAATCAGAGTAGTAGCCAATATAACTGGAATTACTTATACTCATAAAGAACATAACAAATACGAAAAGGAATTCTAGGAATATCTCGCTCTTCACCAAACATGCTACGATTTAGTTTCCAGACATCCATCCACAACTTCATGCTATCATCATTCTTCTCCACTATTAAAACATAAGCGCATCAAGGATACACACTTGCACAGATGAAACCACTTCCTAGAAGCTGGTTCTTTAATTCTTTTCCCCTTCAATTGATGTTGTTCACAACGGAGTTTTCAGAATTAAGCAAATGTCACTCTTATATGGATAAAGTTCCCGAATCCACCATCTTACTGTTCTCAGGCACTGTTCAAAATATCATATGATTCCAATAAGTTCAAGTTATATGATGTAACTATTATCACGTTGGCCAGGCGTCATAATACTTGCATCATATATACATGCCTTTATTGCAATCACATTATATCTTGAGTCGTGACTAATAGATTCTCATAACCAAATCAAAGCAACTTCACATTCGGATGATAATCTCGGTAGTTCATTAAGGAATCCATTGCGAACATCTCAAACAACTGAAAAAAAATTCTCAAGGCGAGTTTCATCAAATGAAGTATCTTCAAAACCGTGAGGGATTAGCAACGAGTTTTCAAAACAAAGGTGATCAAAATCGATTATCAAGTGGGAACAAGTTATAGAATTTTGAATTTCTCAAATCGCCAAAGATGACAAATTTAATATGACCGTTTTTAGCATCTCAATGCTCAGTCAACAAATCTACATCCAGAATAATATCCAATCGAACATTTCCATCAGAAACAGATCAGCAGAACGAACTCCTCTTCAAATATTTTCAAAACGCATCAAACAATTCCGATTCTCGTGATGGATAATCACAAGATTTCTCAAAGAGATAGAATAAGTAGGGCAAAAACCAATAGTGTCGAGGGAACCTTGATATGCTTAACAAAGCAAGGAAAACCACAGAATGTGTCGAATCGAAGTCATACCTACGCGAATTCTCCGAACGGACGAAAAGGCATCTAATGAATCAAAGATCGAAGTTCAAAAGAAAGTGATAATCCTCAGAAATGAAACTTATAAGGCATTACTACAAAGTCTCAAAGCATTCTAAACTTATGTTGCTTATCCTGATAAATCTTCTAAATCTCTGGAACAAATGGTCTTATAAAGGCTTAACTAAAAGCAGAGACATAAATCAGAGTGATGCGGAAGCAAGATGACTAACCAACTTCTTATCATATAATCTACCCAATCCTCACCGGTCATACAAAAGTTCCCAAGGGGAGAACCTAAAGCAAATCCTTCAAAAGTTATTCCATGAGCTCCTAAAGTGCAAACCTAAGGGTCTAAGTTTCCACAGGTCATAACTTATGTACTACAAGTCGCAGCCTGAGATCTGATACCATAATTGTAACGCCCTAACCCGACACGGGTCAAAATGCCACATTATGGTGTCCATCAGAACATACAAACACAAGCGGAAGACTTATAAACATAAAAGTTACAAAGGTATTCTAAGATAATAAAGAAATACTAACTCTATACAAGATGAGTTCCAAAACCAAACTAATCTAAGTGAATTCAAATCCAAGTCTAATCCAGAGCAAATGGGTGTCTAATCATCAGGGTGGTCCACTAAGCGCTCCTATGCACTCTTCACTCAACCCAGCTTCCAACCTATAACCTGCCGCATGAAAAGAAATGCGGCTGAGCTTAAAAATCCCAGTGAACAGATATATAACAAAATGGAAAATCAATATATATATAATTTTAGGAAAAGGAAATCATAAGCTCCTGCTGAAATGAATATCATCTGTCAAATGCATAAGAGATCAACGATAACTGAACAAATATCATAAGTCAAATGAATAATGTGTATGAAGAGGCAAATGATAATATGAATCATATAGTAACCAGAATCAAAGAGCACGTATCAACAAAGGCTTGTCCACCAGAGACACTCGAATGGACAAAAGAAATAAAGGAAAGCCACGAGCCGACCTACCCAAGACACTCGAATAGATCTCAAATCACATAATCTCATATCCGTCAATTCATAGGGTGTACATAGAGTAGCTAGCTCCAATGTACCAGACGTGAAAGGGGTACAAGGCACGTACAGCCAGTCACCAAACCAAATCGTATCATAGCATATCATATCAAAACAAATCCTAGGATGCATCCATACGCCCCCCACAAACAAATCATATACAAAGTGGCCAAGAGATCTCATATAATATCATAATCAGACGGGGACGCCGGGGACTAATCACACCGCCCCAGATAGTGTCATGCCATTGGTGCCTCAATGACACGCCCATGGTACCTCCATGAGTAGACTAAAAACTCGGGCATCAGAACAAAACATATCAGAACAACAAAGCAAGGCTATCTATAACAAAATGCTCCCAGAGCACGACAGAACAGAATGCTCCCAGAGCATAATATAACAGAATCTCGCAATCACATAATCATAATCAAAGTGGATAGCAAATCAGAATCAAATCAGAGGTATCATAGCAAGGCTCATATCAAATAGATCATATCAACGAATCATATCAAATTGATCATATCAATCATATCAAATGGGGAACATAGCAATGGCATAACTGAAGGGAATCTTAGCAGTGTCAAGGATCGAAAGAAAGTCATGAGAAGTCCCTACTAAAAAGGGATAGAATATCTGTACCTTTAACCGCAAATGAAACCATATCAGAAATATGAGGATCGAAAGTTACTCCTTCTTCTGCGAATCTACATGAATTAATGATTGTCTTAATACTTATAATCTCATTTTAAATCAGATTACTCATTTTAGGTTTCTTTCTATTTTAAAAACTTTCATTTTTTAATAACTTGCCATATTTAGTAAGTTTCCTGATTTAAGTAAGTTTTATAGATTAGGGTCACAATGACAATTAAATAAACTTAATAGGTTTAATATGATCAATATATTAGTTTAGGGTTAATTATGACAATTTGGTAAAGTTTAGGGTCAAAATATAAATTATCAAAAATTAAATACTGTATTAAATTGTCAAATAAAATTACTCTAAAGTATACACTATAATTTTATATCAAGATGATAATTTTATTCCCCGTCGTTTTATAATATATATAAACGTATTCTCAACATTAATTTATACCGTGACGACCAAACATAATTTACATACGAATACCGACACTACTCTCCTATTTGTACACGCGACATCTCAAACATACATACCAGTACACGACCTTCATCATAAGAAGAAAACGTATGCTCCAATTTGATTCGACACAGTCACCATACACTCACACGACACACCTTTTTAAATCAAACCTATATACGTTTTACCTTTGCTTTAAAAATAAAACTCCCCATGACACACACTAATATCTCATGCACAACCATAAGATAATGAAACACATATATGTATACGCATGTCCTTTATTTATTCCTTAGGTTTATTTCAGATCTTGGTCGTATATATTTGAGATCAAGGGATTGTTAGATGACCAATTATAAGTATGCCCATGACTACAATTTCAAAAAAAAAAGAAAACAGAAACTTGACATGCGTAGTATCTAGTTCATCATTCCATGTGACCAACACAGATTACATGTAAACACACATACTTAACTCTCTTTTCCACGTCAATAATCATGCATGCCAATTCTTTTATTTCTTATGTTTATATCCAGATTTTAACCAAGTCTTCTACTCATATTCGATTAGATAAAAACATGATTAGGTCGAGTATCAAATGTTCAGGACCAACGTACAAAACAGATTCGAGCAGCCATAAATCGAGAACAACGAATATGTTTTTATCATCATTACATGCGATCATTTTATCATCCTTTCGTGCGACAAATTCTATCATTCCATGTGATATATTACTTCCGTACATATTCTTATTTAAATGATCAGAGACTAGCTTAGGTTTACATGTTATATACGTTTATATTTTGATTACATGACGAGCAGAAAGCAAGGACGAGACGAGAGATACCTTCGAAGCTGAGAATGACGAGACCAAAGAAACAAAATACAGAACCCACGAAGCAACCCATTTTGAACCTAATACCACCCACGAATCAACCTCGCAATCACGCCAAGCTACCACGATCAACACCACCTTAGCGAATACCCACGTACCTACACCTTGCTAGGACAAACAGGACTCGGTCACCACCTTGAACCAAAGGACCACGATCAGCACACCACTTTTCCTATGCCTCGTACCACCTTTTTCTCATGATCGAATAGAGGAAGATAAAACTATGCCGCCACCTTTTTGTTATTAGGGTTTAGTAGGTGAAATGATGGTGTAAATTGTTGTTGAAGAAAAATGAGGAGAATGAGGAATAAGAAGAGTAGGTTCGGCCGAGTATAAGGGAGGACCAAAGACCACTTCAAGTTTTTAATTCTTCACATGTACTTGTACTATATTTCATGTTTTATATGTTGTGTAAAAAAATTCAGCCTATAGAAGACTTGATACGTGTGTTATATCTTGGCTAGGAAGCATGTTGTGTTGATTATTATTTTATAAGTTAACTGTTGTGCACAAAGTTTATATAAGTTTGCCCATGTAAACCTCTTAACGTGTGATTTATAGTTTAGGATATCATGTGGTGTCTATTTATACATCTCATATAAGTTAAACGTTTAATACTTGTTGCTTTCAAATTTTGAACTTCCACTACTTAGGTTAAATTCACCAAACTTAAGAAAAATTCAAATTATATGGAATTTTAGGAGAAACGGATTTTTAGGGTTTTACAAAAGCCCAGGGCTAAACTAAGCATATACTAGCAAACACAAACAACACACAAGCACCAAACACAGCTAATGACGACAATTCAAAGGACAGGAAGCTCAAACAAGAAATAAATAAGCTTAATTCAATCTGAATAGCAGCAGCAAAAACCAGTATTGGGGCAACTTGGAGGCTCAAATTAAGCTAGTACACAAGCACTTAGGGGCAAACAAAGAAAAGAACTAACAAGTCAGTACATTAGGCTTCTCAAAACACCCAAATTTAAGAAACAAGTGCAACAAATGAGCAAGATATGACCATTGCAAAACACGTCAGTAGGCCAAAAACTTTGGTGCATGGGGGGTACTTTAGACTAGGAAAAAGTTGCTAAAAAAATCATAAAATAAAATAAAAATAGAACCTTATAAACAAGCTGATAAAGAGACTTTATGTCAATTTTTAGGGTAGTAGGTTAAGAAATTGTCAAATAACAAGTTACCTATTGAGGGCAGTTACTAACTGATGCAAAAACCAGGTGGGTACAAAATGGTGGATTGCAGGCACCGGATTTGTAAAGCGACTGAGCTTCTAAAAAAACAAGTTTGGATTAGTGAAAATAATGCTACTAACTAATTGTCTACCTAATTACAAACTCTAATTCTCACTAAATCTAAATTAAATATTAGATCAAAAGGGCCTGTGTGGAACAATTTAGCAACTGATGCAACTGGTAAAGAAGTGGGTTAAAATGGCCAAACATTGTGCTATGAAAACTCGCTTAAAACATATTCTAACTATCCTAATACCTAAATCTAATAAATCATCCGAGGCTTATTCTAGAAAACTTATTAGAATGCAATTTTGGGTAGCTAAAATTTGGGACAGGGAAACTAGTCAAACAAGCTTAGACAAACTTCAAAACCATTACAATGGCTGAACTAAGGCAATATAAACTCAAATAAAATGACCAAACTAACTACATCACCAAAATGAAGCTAGAGCTCAACACCCTATATGAGGCTGCTGTTAGAATTTTTGAAGAGAAACAATGACAAAAGATACATTAAATTTAATTAAGACTAAAGAAGCAAAAGTAAATGGTAATTAATGAGATCCTTATAACAGAAAAGTAGTTCCAATAAGCAATAAGCAATATAAGTTAAAACTAAACTCTGATTTATTTTTAGTTAAAAATACAATGTTTGAAAACTTAAAAAGACATTAACCAGTTAAGCTAAGACTACTCCTAAAACTACCTACTAAAACCTAATTGCCCTTGAAGGCTTGCAACACCATTCAATTTATACTAGAACTATACTAGGGTTTCACTTTTCTTCTCTTATCTTTTTCCTCGTGTTATCTTTTGAGAGAAAAGAGGCCTGGATGACTTTGTGTGCTTCTTGTGATCAATTCCCACCATTGGATTAAAGTGGAAGCCATCACAGCCCTAAACTTCAATTTTGGCGCCATAGATTTGTGGATTGATGACCTGGAGTTGGTAACCCGTGAGGAACTGGGGAGCTTTTGAGGAGGGGGTGGTGTTTGCGTGTTGCAGGTTCAAAGGTGGAGTGGAGATGGGGTTTGATATGGTGGGTAAAAGCAGGGAAGGGGGGGGGGGAAGAAGGTATCGTTACCTGTGTGTTGACTGGGGGTGGTGAGGGGTCAAACAATAAAACGTGTTTTATTATTAAACGTTTAGGGTTAGGTATTGGGCTTATGTGGTATGGTCTGGAAGGGATTGGAGGTGTGGTGATGGTAAGTGGATTTGGGCTGAGGTGATGTGTTGGACCAGGTTTAGGATTAGTTTAAGTTGGGTAGTAATTTGGTTTAGTAAAAGAATTAGGTTAAGGTAGTTAATTAGTTTAGGGTAAATTAGGTTTAAGGTAAATGGTAAAAATGGGTTTTTGGTTTCGGATTTGTTTTTCTATGCTCACTCCATTGCCATATCCCGGGGTTGACTTCAAACTTAACTTTTTGTATTTTCTTTGTTTTTCTTCAAAATCGTGTCAAGTCGGTCCGGTAATGCTCCATTATGCTCCTATTCCCATGTAAGCTCCGTTTTCCATCACATTTGCCTTATTTTCAATTCATTTGTACCTGAAATACACAAAAACACACTCCAAGGATATTTGTGATGTTATTTGACCATTTTGAAGTGTTTTTGATCGTTTTGACTCGAAAATTGGACGAAAAGATATGTGTAAAACGACACATATCAAATCCCCCACACCAAGCAATTGCTAGTCCCTAGCAATTTTTTTGTGAAAATTTAATGGATTTGAAGTCTCTTTACCAAAAGCCATTACTTTTAGAGTAGCCAAATGTTTCGGTTCAAGTAAGAACTATGGTACACTGATAACCATATTATTTTGAGCAAATCACCAGCTGTCAACGGATTTGATTTGTCTTTACCAGAAGCCGTTTGCTTCTGGACTAGCCAACTCTTGATGAACATAGTCAACATCTTGGTGAGTTGATTACCAATTATGGTTTTCCACTACCTTTACCACAAGCCATAATCTTGCGGGCTAGCCAACTCTTTTACTTTTTAGGATATGGAGAGTTGAGATACCATACAATTTTGGGCAAATTGTCAGCCATAAACGGATTTGATATATCTTTACCAAGAGCCGTTTGCTCCTGGATTAGCCAATCCTTTTGTCGTTAAGACATGGCGGACTGATAACCACAAAAAAAAATTTGAAGCTCAAGTGAATTTTTTTTTTAAATTTTTGCCAAAAACGGGGGTACTAGATGGTAAAGTGTGATAAAATTTGCTAGAACACCCCCCCCCCCCCACACACACACTTAGGATTGAATATTGTCCTCAATATTCAAAGTCCCGGCTATTATGCCGACTCTTTGAACATAAAAGGGCAACATTACAAGCTAAATGTGGAAACACCATTTTGTTTTTCACTTTATTGGTAACCACAGCAGGGGTAACTCCCCCACACTTAGGGTGAAAACCCCATATGCATGCTACTGTTTTTGTTTACCGAGTCGCTAGCTTGACTCGACCCCGAATTCATTGGTTCTTGGGGAAGCAAGATGTGGAATAGACAATCTCCATCGGACTTTCATTCAAGATGTTTGGACAAACATTTGAAGCACGTGAAAGTTCCACACCGATGAGATAAGTACCCGGCTCAAGATAATGGTAAATGGAAATGCCGGGGTCAAAGATAGTGTCTTCATTCTCGAAGGAGTGAAGAAGAGAGGAAGTCACCAAGTAGGTGAAGAAAAGAAAGAAAATCATGATAACAATCATGACTAGATCTTCTTCCTCAAGATCAGGCTCAGTTTCCTGAATTTGGATTTCATAGGTTAAGCTCTTTGGTTTGGACAACATCTCGGGAGGGAGGGTGGAAAAAATTGTCATAGGAATACAAACTCTCATGGTTGAGACTCTTTCCCCCCGATCATGGTTTTTCTTGTCATCCAAGTAATCATACTCCGGAGGAGTCATGATATGAGTAAGTTCATCGGAGAACTCCTCGTGACGAGAATCAATCACATGATGTGAATCAGTGAACTCTTGTTCCACTATGGACTCATCACAATCCTCATTCTGAATATCAAAGAGTGGATTATCATAAATCAAAGTAAATTCGGATTCGAATTCAAACGGAGGATTAGTGACAGTTGTTTTGAATGTTTCGGGAACAAAGTGATTAACATTCTCTTATGGACTGTTGGGATAAGAAGTGAGTGAATGATCGTGATATAAGAGATTTTCAATTTCTCTCAGATCGGCTTCGAAATCAAAGAGACCATCATCACTTCCCAATGGAAGTGGATTGATGTGAGTGAGTTCATCGACGAACTCATCAAGAAGAGGATCACCATCAGAATGCGGAAGTGATGCCTCAACATACTCAATGTCTCCATAAGATGTATAATCATCGCTAAAATCGGTGAAAGTCTCAAATTGATCTTTAGGACACTCAAGAGGGGAAGTAAGATCACACATATGCTCAAGAATTCCCTGTTACTCTCCTGGGATTGGGACAAGGTTCTCAGCAGTAGACTTTATGAATTCGTCCTATTCCTTTTTAGGAACAGTGCTAAGATGCTCGTCCCCTATGATTAGAGAGTGAGTGGGAACTTCGGGTGTGATAACAACAGACTGAGTGAGTTGAGAAGGACTAGCAGACATGGGTCTTATAAATTTCATTTGTTCTTCTGCTAGTAATTTCATCATAGTCATTTCTCCCTGCGATTTTTGGATTGGCAGGATTTCAACTGATGTACTCGATTAACCTTTTTGAATAATAACAACGTTATCTTCATCATCATCATCATCACTGTCATCATCGTCATCCAATAGAGCAGCACTGCGAAGATTGGCACGTATTTTAGCTGCTCGTTGCTCAGCCAATAATTCTTCCATGCTTTTTCCAGAATCTCGTTCTTCAGCAAGTAATTCTGCCATAGTTTTCCCACGAGAATTTGGAATGAGTGGAAATTGTGGGGGTGTGGATGTGTCAAAACCGGAAGGTTGACATTGAAAATCATCATGAGGACCCCCACAATATACACAAGAAAAACTGTGGGCATTTTGAAATGCTGTGCTATTTAACTCCTCCTTAAGTTCTTTTAATATTTCAAGAGCCTTTAGACAAAGGTCTTGTTGAGTTTCTTGAGGAGTTGTGTGAATCATTTGGTACTGTGGAGGTTGGTCATGATACAGATAGTCATAATTGTTACAAGGAAATGGATTCCTTGTTTGACGATCCGAGCTAAAGTGAGGACCTCCACAGTACTCACAACAGTTGAACTGATGTGGCTGTAAGTCATATGTGCCGTAGTCATAATTTTCATCAGGAACCTGCTCATAGAGAAGCGTGTTTCCTGATTGACAATCAGAGCTGTAGTGTGAACCACCATAGTACTCACAACAGTAAAACTGCTGAGTCTCATAGTGTGGTAGCTAATGGAATAAGTCAGTTGTGTCATGGTAGGAATAGAGATTCTGGTTATAGACAGACCCGTTTCCTGACTCTACCATGCCACAACTGGGGCAATTACCACCATTATAAAGACCACCACGTCATTGACAATCAAGAAGGTGTGGATGAGACATAAAAAGAATCAAATGGTTAGAGGGGGTAAGGGATAAAGAATCAAACCGATAAGAGAGATAAGAAGAATATTTTTGGGATTTTTGAAATACATTTTGTAAAAACAAAGAAGGAAAATATTTTTGGTTTTTTTCGAAAAACACTCAATTAAAACGAGATCGAGACACGGAACTTAAACCAATAATCACGAATGAATGGCTTCTTTAGAAAAGGTACACCACTCACAAGGATACAATGACAAGTTTTAATCTTTTGTTTGGGAACTTATTAATGTTCACACCCCCAGTTGGTAGGTGTTCTGCCTTAGTTCTCGGCGGTGTGTTTAATGCTTATTTTATTTAAACAAAGAAAACCGGAAAATCTTTTTGTATTTTTGTATGATAAATATATATACAAAAGAAAAGGAAAATATTTTTGTGTTTTATGAGTTTTTGAAAACGATAACTTCTTGACGAAGGTTCTACAAGTCACTAATCGTTAAAATCGTAACGATATTGTCGCAACACAACTTCCCGGGCAGCGGCGCCATTTTGATGATGCGTTTTTGAGTGCGTATCAAATTAATACAAAGTAGACGTGAGTGGAATTTACCGATCAACCCTTAGGAAAAGGAAGACTTGTAAAGACTCATGAATACAATATATATGTGATACCGGGTAAGTGATTACCCGGATCGTATCCCAACGAGGTGTGAATGGGCGATATCGTGTCCGATTTGGAGATTAAAATGTTTGTATGAATGATTGAGAGATTATTTGGTTGTAGTTGAATAACGAGAAATTAAAATAACATACGAAGAATAAAATAAACGAAACTAAAACACGAATACAAACAAGAAATGCTAAATAAAACTTAAAAACTTCCTAAAAGTCTACGGGAACAATTATCGGGAGCTAGGGAACCTTAAAACGTAAGCTAAGTTTAAAACATAAAAGTTACTTTGAATAAAACGTGAACGCGCAACATAAAACGTGAAAATGAAGCTACACTAGTCCTACGGGTGTAAAAATGATTTCCTACGTACTAAATGACAAAAGAAAACTTTTTGGAAAAAGAAAAATATTTTTTGAACTTTTATATTTTTTTATTATGAATTAAACACTAAATTAGCAAAATAAATGAATTAAAATTAGTAAAACGATTTAGAAAATTATGTAAATTTTGGGAAAGTTTATTACACTAAAATGAGACAAGGAAAAATAAAAAGTTGAATAAGCAGTAAATAAGCAACAATAAGGGCTGAACTAGTAATAAGCAATTATCACTATACTACTATAAATATCAAATGAAAACAAACAACAACAATAAATACTAGGGAGCTCAATTGGTGGTGTGTCGTGTTTGTGTGAGATGGGAGACCCAGGTTCGAGCCTGGCTCCACCCCTTTTTTCTACAGCTTTTTTATTTTTTATTTTTTTTATTTATTATTTATTTATTTTTTGCAAAATATTTTTACAACAAACTCAAGCAACTTTTGTAAAAAGAGTTTTACTAAAAAAAGCTTTAGAATAGCTTATGCCTACTGAAAATAGCAACAGATTCTAGTCTTGAACCAAAGTGAGTTTTTTGAGATACAGAAGCCAACAAATAAGCAAAAGCCAAGGGCTAAACTAAGCATATACTAGCAAACACAAACAACACATAAGCACCAAACACAACTAATGATGATAATTCAAAGGACAGGAAGCTCAAACAAGAAATAAATAAGCTTAATTCAATCTGAATAGCAGCAGCAAAAACCAGTATTGGGGCAACTTGGAGGCTCAAATTAAGCTAGTACACAAGCACTTAGGGGCAAACAAAGAAAAGAACTAACAAGTCAGTACATTAGGCTTCTCAAAACACCCAAATTTAAGAAACAAGTGCAACAAATGAGCAAGATATGACCATTGCAAAAAACGTCAGTAGGCCAAGAACTCTGGTGCATGGGGGTACTTTAGACGAGGAAAAAGCTACTAAAAAAATGATAAAAATAAAATAAAAATAGAACCTTATAAACAAGCTGATAAAGAGACTATGTCAATTTTTAGGGTAGTAGGCTAATAAATGATCAAATAACAAGTTACCTATTGAGGGCAATTACTAACTGATGCAAAAACCAGGTGGGTACAAAATGGTGGATTGCAGGCACCGGATTTGTAAAGCGACTGAGCTTCTAAAAAAACAAGTTTGGATTAGCGAAAATAATGCTACTAACTAATTGTCTACCTAATTGCAAACTCTAATTCTCACTAAATCTAAACTAAATCTTAGATCAAAAGGGCCTGTGTGGAACAATTTAGCAACTGATGCAACAGGTAAAGAAGTGGGTTAAAATGGCCAAACATTGTGCTATGAAAACTCGCTTAAAACATATTCTAACTATCCTAATACCTAAATCTAATAAATCATCCGAGGCTTATTCTAGAAAACTTATTAGAATGCAATTTTGGGTAGCTAAAATTTGGGATAGGGAAACTAGTCAAACAAGCTTAGACAAACTTCAAAACCATTACAATGGCTGAACTAAGGCAATATAAACTCAACTAAAATGACCAAACTAACTACATCACCAAAATGAAGCTTGAGCTCAACACCCTATATGAGGCTGCTGTTAGAATTTTTGAAGAGAAACAATGACAAAAGATACATTAAATTTAATTAAGACTAAAGAAGCAAAAGTAAATGGTAATTAATGAGATCCTTATAACAGAAAAGTAGTTCCAATAAGCAATAAGCAATATAAGTTAAAACTAAACTCTGATTGATTTTTAGTTAAAAATACAATGTTTGAAAACTTAAAAAGACATTAACCAGTTAAGCTAAGACTACTCCTAAAACTACCTACTAAAACCTAATTGCCCTTGAAGGCTTACAACACCGTTCAATTTATACTAGAACTATACTAGGGTTTCACTTTTCTTCTCTTGTCTTTTTTCTCGTGTTATCTTTTTGAGAGAAAAGAGGCCTGGATGACTTTGTGTACTTCTTGTGATCAATTCCCACCATTGGATTAAAGTGGAAGCCATCACAGCCCTAAACTTCAATTTTGGCGCCATAGATTTGTGGATTGATGACCTGGAGTTGGTAACCCGTGAGGAAGTGGGGAGCTTTTGAGGAGGGGGTGGTGTTTTCGTGTTGCATGTTCAAAGGTGGAGTGGAGATGGGGTTTGATATGGTGGGTAAAAGCAGGGAAGGGGGGGGGGGAAGAAGGTATCGTTACCTGTGTATTAACTGGGGGTGGTGAGGGGTCAAACAATAAAATGTGTTTTATTATTAAACGTTTAGGGTTGGGTGTTGGGCTTATGTGGGATGGGCTGGAAGGGATTGGAGGTGTGGTGATGGTAAGTGGATTTGGGCTGAGGTGATGTGTTGGACCAGGTTTAGGATTAGTTTAAGTTGGGTAGTAATTTGGGTTAGTAAAAGGATTAGGTTAAGGTAGTTAACTAGTTTAGGGTAAATTAGGTTTAAGGTAAATGGTAAAAATGGGTTTTTGGTTTCGGGTTTGTTTTTCTATGCTCACTCCATTGCCATATCCAGGGGTTGACTTCGAACTTGACTTTTTGTATTTTCTTTGTTTTTCTTCAAAATCTTGTCAAGTCGGTCCGGTAATGCTCCATTATGCTCCTATTCCCATGCAAGCTCCGTTTTCCCTCACATTTGCCTTATTTTCAATTTATTTGTACCTAAAATACACAAAAACACACTCCAAGGATATTTGTGATTTTATTTGACCATTTTGAAGTGTTTTTGATCGTTTTGACTCGAAAATTGGACGAAAAGATATGTGTAAAACGACACATATCACCTATCGAGCGTAGCCGTTTTTCTACAAAAATGCACTCCTATTTGCTATCTACAAATGCCATCATCTATCTACATTACCTACATAAGACATGAACTAAGAACGGTAAATCCTTGCGACTTAGTGAGTATACGGAACAAACATGAGATAATACTTGCAAATTCTAATATAAACATATTAGTCTACACATGTTATGAAAGGTACAAATTTTAGTCTTCTTGCCACTTGAACATGGTATAAATATGATCTTGGTTCTGAATTACATAATCAATACATAGTATCAGAGCACGTGCTTCTGACTAGACGATGCTTAGTCATCTTGCTAAGTGAGAACTTCCCTAACCGACGGGTACTCTTCTTGGGGTTCTAACTTGTCATTGTTCTTATCTATACTCGGAGTCATCTACAAAGGATGTTTGATCATATATGCTTGACATGCTAGTTCTAAGCATAATTCATCCACATCGGATGTAAATACTATAATTAGCAAGGGTCATCCACAAAGGAAGCTTCGACGGTAGTTCTATATAGTGCACTTCTTAGGCACACTACATGATTTTTAGTGTCTTTCTTAGACACCTTAAACTTGACGAACAACGCTTCTTGTGAGCATTATAAACATGGTTTGTTTTCGGCTATATCCGAACTACACATAAGTTCCAACATCATGTCGAATCTAGTAACATGAAGCTAATAATCATTTACTCACCTCTAAGTGTTATTTAGCCTTCCGTAAGCTTATTAAGAGCACCTAATCATATAATAATCATTCTAATGCTATTAGAACTTACTAGTTCATTTATCTAACATATATTGGGTCTAAACTTAAACATGATCACATAATGTGCTATTTCAATTTTAAACACACTTTTTCAATAAGGCTTTTTCTGAAGAATTTCTAGTAGTCTGCTGAAATATGCAGATCTGACCCACTTATACTTGGAGTTAGGACTTGGAATGAATTGGATTGGAAAGTTGACTCAGACGGCTAAAATTTGGTTTTTAGCACAAGCCAATACGATAAACGATCTATCTACGGCCATTTAAAGTTTGCACAAATTTCATCACAGCATGTTGTCTTACTTTTTAAATGTGTCCAAACGACCCAAAACCCATCATAAGCTATTCTACTCTTTACCAAACTTATACTTCAGTTTATTTAACATGTTAGACCATTTTACAACAATTCTATAAGCAATCCTATTGATTTAAGCACTTTATAAGCTAGTACTAAACACCCCTTAACTCATTATCCTTAAGCATAAACACAAACAACTAACATGAATTCTTCTACACTAATAACCACAATCCATCCACATAAATGTTGACATGTTCATAATATAACAAAGCTTGTATTATCATGTTTCATCATAATTCACCATAACTAAAACTAGGTTTACATAACATCTCAAAATAGCATAAACTTTTTTGGTAAAAGGTCTTCCACCCGGTAAAATATATAACACCAAAAAAATATTAAAGTACAAAGGATGTGAGTGAATCCCACATCATAGCTTGAACAAGGCTAAAACAAATACACTACAAGTGCATCAAACAAGCCTAACAAGCTAAGACTACTAGATTAAAGAAACAAGAGAATATGATTATGAGAGGCCATAAACATAAAAACCAACTACTTCTTTTTGTGACCTTAAACCTTGAAGTCTCTCATAGGACTAACATTAACCTTAGAACTTATAGAATTCATATAACTTGTAATGTCATTGTAGTACTCATAAACTTCATCCTCACTATCCGTATCCACTTCCACCAACGGATCACCATATTTGCTAGTACCCGTATGCCGTATCCACTTCCCTATGAATCTTGCTAGAACTCGAAGCCTTGCCATCCACATTACTCTTTTCAAAATCAGTAGAAAATTCATCGGATAAGACATCATACTTGTTGGATGTGTTAATCCTATTATTAGGTGCTGAACCAAAAGTTTTTTTCCCTTGTTTGATGTATTCGACTTCTCCTTAGTGTTTACATGCTGAGTAGCATTTGCCTTTGATTTCCTACTTTTAGAAGTAGCCTCATAAGAAGGGTTAGTGTACTCTTTGGGAAGATATTGAAACTTGGGACCAACGGTTATACCCGTTCTACTACTTCCTTTCACATCACCAGATTTATCAATTTGGCGTTTACCTACCTTTTAAAGTCCAAACCTTGTTTTCTCAACATTAGGGGCTGATTTAGGGACCTTCATTAGGCAAGAATCATTAGTGAGGCCGAAAACTTTACATATATCAAACCTAGGAGGTTTTCATTCATATTTGACTATACCGTTTCAATGGTGAAGCCCTCACCATTAAGCAAATGAATAGCCACAGTAATACTTTCCTTCAACACTTCATTAACCCTTACATCAATTAAACAACGAGCAAAAATACATCGACCCCAAGATTCCATGCACGTCGTACTAGTAAAAGAGTCTAGCATTATAAGCTTACCAATAGTTGTCATGATAAGGCTAAGACCATCTTCCGAAAATGCAGCCATAGGGACATAATGGAGTTTAACCTAAACCGGAATATGAGTAAGATCCTCCTTCAACAGATTTGTATTTATCGTCCACTTTTTAAGAATTATAGGAATATTCCTAATCAACTATTGTCCTTTTTCGAGGACATCATCTAGGCCTTTTTCGGCATCAAATTTGAAGAAGAAGAAGTAGCCTTTGGAGTTCATCATAACCTTGTTAATCCCAAACTTAGCCCATGCATTCTTAATATAGTATTCCATTACCGGGAATGCAAGCCGCTTACCAATAAAATACCCATATAAAGTGTATCCAAAACGGTTGCTAATCTCTTCAATCACTTTAATTGGAATCAAAAGTTAGTTTTGTATTTTCTAGCTTTAGGCTTTGTTAATACAAATATCACCTAAAAACGTTATTTATATTTTACGATCTTTGCTAAATTTACTTAACGACAAAGTATAAACTTTAGTTAGCAAAACATGAATATAGCTTAAGTCTTGTGTAATAAGACTTATTTCAACTTGACATCACTTTTGCTATATTTACATTTCACATAATACTTAACATTTTCATATTTCTAAAAATGGAAATTGTTGTATGACATCATGTCTTACATCATTTGCAATCTTGGAAAGATTTCCAAATATATAAGTTGACTTTCCAAAAGATTACATGCATATTTGGAAAGATCTTCACTCTAACATATCTTGTGGTTGACTTGAAAGATCTTGGTTAGACTTGACAGTCTCTAGAACCAATAGGAACCCATTTTCCGCCAAAAAACAAATTCAACCATAACTAACTCAAGGAACCCTTCTCTATAAGGCAAGGAACCCTCCATAAGGTTCCTTGGAATCCGTGGAACATCTGAACCATATCATTAGACATGACCACATAGCATTTAGTGCATATCTTGGTCTTATTACTCCTCCACTATCTATTGGATTGACTTTCAATGATTTGACAACCTTCATAAACCATCCAAATCATTAGAAACCTCAAAATTTGTATGGTAAAACTTCAAATCCAAACACCCCTTCCAACATCTCTTCAACTCTATAAATGTGATCATCTTAGAACACTTCCAAATCACACCATCACCATCATAATCTCTGATCTTTAGTCTCTAAACCATCATTTTGACTATGAAAAAGTCAACAAACACCTCTCCACCATCAAGAACTATTAGGAAAACCGCCCGCATAGTGTTAAACCATGTTGTTTCAACACTACTATCAACCTAAGCTCCTCATCTTCAAATGAATCACCACTCATCATCTCTTCACCCATCAAAGATGAAAACTTTTTAAACCTTGCAACTCCCACACCATCACCAAGGCTTAACAATGTGATCACCATTCCACCTCCAACTAAAACTCCCATTGATCCAAGTCCACCACCAACTCTAACTCAACCATCCAAATCTCCATCACCACCCAAATCACCAAAACTTGAACCAATGGAGCTTTTTGACACTCCACCAACATCTCCACATCCTTTCTTGCAAGACTTAGATGATCTTCCGCCAAGATCAACCAATCCACCACCATTGCCTTCGTTTGGCTCAATTGAACGAATGGCATACCATCAAACAAGGGAATTCTTTGAGCCCAATGAACCCTTTAAACAAGAACCATCCTCACAACCACAACCATCCCAACCAAAACCATTGTTGTTTCACCCTCTCTTCAAAGATATCCATGGCCCTCTCTATGGAGAACCCAACTTTGAACACCATGATCAACCACCACCTCTAGCATCTCAACCACGATCACAATCCTAACACTTTGAGTCTTTCTTTCCTCATATGAGGAAATAGAAGCTTCTTTGTGGAACAATCCATCCAACACCCACGAGGAGATCAATGATTGACTCGACAACCTCTATGCTTTCAAAAGTATGGTTGACTCCCATCTCCATCAAGCAATGGAGTTCCAAACCAACTTGATCTCCTCCATGGCCAACCCACCTCATCTCAAAAAACCACCAATGTTCCACCACCACCACCACAACCATCAACAAATGGCCCAATCCTACCAAATCCTCGCCATAGGTGCTCACATTGTGAGATGGCGGCAAAAATAAGTGAAAGCATTATGATAATGCTTCACCAAGTCCAAGATGAAACCCACTTTGCTCTGCAACACATTCTTGAACGTTTGGATGCTCTTTCTCGCCCAAACCAATCCTAGAGCATACTATGGAGGCTTTGCCCCATTTAATAAAATGTTGGTGACTTCCTTTAAAGAAGTAGGATTTTTATTCTATTTTATTTTTATTTCTTTTGTTTTTATTTTTAGAAGTAGGATGTTGTCTACTCCATTTCTTGTATTTGACTTTCTAAAAGTCAAATTTTACTTGAAAGGAATTCCATTCTATTATATTGTGTGCATTGTCGGTTGACCATTTCGTGGTTGTGATTGTTTTTGTTCTATAATTGTGGTTGTATATACTTGTCCTTTTTGACAACTAACTCTACTTTTGTAGGATCAAAATCCATGTCTCCTTACTTGGCACCCCAACTAGGGGGAGTATTGTCCAACGGGGAGCGTTTGGCTTGCACCATTCCGCTACGTTACTCTTTTTTTTGTTTAGATAAAAAGGGGGGAGAAGATACATTTAAACTTAAACTAAATCTTTAAATAAGTTTAAATATAAATCTTTGAAAAGACTTAACACTATATTTAGTGACTTGCTTAAAAATAAAGTTTATGTTTTGTCCTCAACAAAAAGGGGGAGATTATTAATACAACGCTTAAAAACGTTATTTATATTTTACGATCTTTGCTAAATTTTGTTAACGACAAAGTATAAACTTTAGTTTTTAGCAAAACATGAATATAACTTAAGTCTTGTGTAATAAGACTTTATTTCAACTTGACATCACTTTTGCTACATTTACATTTCACGTAATACTTAACATTTTCATATTTCTAAAAATGGAAATTGTTGTATGACATCATGTCTTGCATCATTTGCAATCTCGGAAAGATTTCCAAATCTAGAAGTTGACTTTCTAAAAGATTACATGCATATTTGGAAAGATCTTCACTCAACATATCTTGTGCTTAACTTGAAAGATCTTGATTAGACTTGACATTGTTTTGGAAAGATTTTTAGTTCTCGGGACGTTCTATGACCTCAATAATCTCAAGTTATATGACATAACTATTATCACATTTATCAGGCGTCATAATACTTGCATCACATAAACTTGTCATTATTGCTATCATATTCCATCCCTGTCATAACTAAAACGACCTATCTAACATCATATTATACTATCATGGCATTCTATTGAATTATTTTTGTTCTGATCATGCTATAATGTTCATGTTCATCACATCTAATAGTAATCTGCTATTATCTATATGTTTCTAATCATGGTCTAATAAGGCATGCTATAACTATTTCTGACATGATATTCATACTCACTACATCTACAACTGAATAATAATGCATTCCTACAAGCTTTCTACTGGGCATGGCATTCTATGCATGTTAAGTTTAACTAAACATGGCAAAACATGGTCACTAGTCATAACTAAACATGGTTCTAATCAATTCTACATAGCATATAATAAAGTTTACATGCTCTGTGGTCAATACTAAGCTATAGTTTAAGTCTAAGTACCCCCTAATAATGGTGGATACTTAAATCCCTCAAACCGACACTTTGATACCAACTTGAAACGCCCCGACTGGACTCAATTTTTTTACTAGTGGTTATTACGCCGTAATGGTTTGCTAACCAGTCTACATAATTTCTGTAATACTCACTTTGTCGGTGGTGCTTGTGATTTTAGGTACTTTTGGAGTAAATTCCGGAAAAGGAAGCATTTTGGACGTTTTTGGAGCATAAAAGTGAAGAAAACGGCAAAGTCTTAATTTTCCTTGCTGGGAACAGTACTTGACGGCATCACCAAGTTCTTAATGATGGCGTCAAGAGGAAAACAAGAGGTGAAGAGGATAGAGTCCATGACGATCCAGAATGTTTTTGCACTAGGGCATGACGGCGTCACCATAGGCCGTCATGGTCCCTTTACACGTGACGGCCCAGAGGAAATTTGCTCTTGACGGCGTCAGATCTGGATCTAGGCAATCCGATATTATTATGGGCGACGGTTTGACGGCGCCAGAATTCTCTTCTTGACGCCGTCACATTGGAAAATCTGTATATAGTTTTGTAATTTTCATTCATAAGGGAGGACAATTTTAGGGATGACTTGGAGAAACCCTAGCATGATTTTATCAGTATTTTCAAGGGTTTTCACCCCTTGAAACCTTTCATGTTCAATTAAGATAAGTATCCTTTTGTAGGACCGTAGAACAACCTATTTCACATATGATTCAAGCCTAAACCTAGAGAGAGAAAGTAAGTAGAGAGAGAGAGAGTGGATGGGAACTCTAGTGTGTGAAAATAATAACCTTGTAATTACTAAGAGAACCAACTAGAGAACCAACCTCACAAATGAGGTTTACATGAGTATTTATACTCAAAGTCTAGGGCTTCTCTAATCTTTGACCTTATTACATAACTAGCCCTTAGACTTTATAAAATCATGAATAATACACATAAACTTCATCATAATGATATTCTAAAGCAACCTATAACTACACGTTAATGACCGACACTTTTTATAAATAAAATACGATGCTAACAATCTCCCCCTAAGTGTTGGTCATTGAAGGTTGCGCGACGTCATCATCTTTGTCTTCATACTTTAACATTCATAGCTCTTGACGTCTTTTAAGAATCACTAGATGAGTCAGTGTACATTGTTCATTGTTCCTTGTTTATTGTTGATGAAGTGATACAATGATGTCATCTGCCTTTCGTCACTTCTGTGTTTGTGGTGGTTGTCTGCCATTCCAACATGCTCATACGTCTTAAGTCTTTGTGATACATGCATTTGTTGTTTCCGTTCTTTCACTTTGATCTTTGTCACTTTACTTTGTAGATTCTTCTTTTTGGCGTAGAATCTTTCTTTGACTGTTGCTATCCTTTGATCTTTGTGAGAACTTTCCTTTGACTTTGTGATGCATGTATGAGCATGTGGAATCTTTCGCCATGGAGATGATATATAGCTGCAGGTAAATAGTTAGCAATAAAACAACCGGTACTTACAGATAAGGAATTAGAGATCATCAACAGCATAGTGTGAAGACTCCTTCTAACCCTTACCATGGCCGTTCCCATATCAGATACTCCCGAAAGAGCTTACGAGACCTACTAAGTAGCTCAATGACTGGGTGAGTCGCTGGGGATCACTCCACGACTGTAGACCATTTGAAACCACCGCGAACACTAAGCGTAACCCATAAAGAATTACCGAAGTGACCTGCTGTCAGGGCTGCTTGATGTTGACCCTGGCAGGAATTTCCATTCAATCATTGAGAAATACATTTGTATATTCTCTCATAAACGTTCTGGCAGATTGCTAAGATCTGCGTAGGACTCCATAATTTACAACTGATGTCCATTGATGTAGAACACCAGTTGTAGAAATACTAAGTGTTCCTAAGAGATCTTTAATGTATCTCATGGCTCTAGACTCGATATGTGCACACTTAGGTTTCCTATGCGGAGATTAGGGAGAGGTCTCCTGCTTCAATATCAACCATCTCTAAGAGACAGGTCGATAGATTATGCCGGTTCCCCGTGAGAATGAAACAAGCTCTTTTAAGAGAACTTGAGTGGCTAGAAGGTTTAGTGCAGTGCGTCACTGGGTCCATGACGTCTTTATCTTCAATACCGGTGTCACCTTAGTAACAACCAGTAGCATATGAATTGAACCCGGTGTCTGCCCTAAGGTTGAACATATGGAGGGCTATTTCTTTTCACCCTTTTTCATAACTTTTCTTTTTAATTCTTCAACCCCTTCTTTCTCCTTTCTCATTTTCTCCTTTTTTTTTTTTTTTTTTTTTTTTTTTTTTTTTTTTTTTTTTTTTTTTCAATCATACCTAAGGACTTCTAATTCTAATCTATTGGAATTGTCCTTGGGTAGATCCCTCCGGCTCTGGCGGATCATAGGACGGTTTTCCCTAACCTTAGTCACCTTATAACTCCATGAATCCTATAATTGCCATGAAACCTTTGATTGAAAATCTCTCAAAGTGTTTATGAATATAAACACACTTTTGTTGACACTTTGAGAGTTTTTGTTTCTTTTGAAGGACTCCCCCTTCACATGTGCTCATGAATTATTTAAGAAATTTGCACATGCGTGAGGAGTTTGCACTTTTTGAATTGATCCACTTTCATTGAACATGACCGATTCGAGACACGCTTACATCACTAGTTAGACTAGCTTGAAATTATTACCCGTCCTGGTCAAGTCCAAAGAAAGCCTCTCGATACGGTACATTCTACTCAGACAAGTCCTATTCGAGACACGCTTACATCACTAGTTAGACTAGCTTGAAATTATTACCCGTCCAGGACAAGTCTTTTCGATTACTGACATTTTAAGCTTCGTCAATTCATTGGTACATTCTGAGTCGAGCTCTTTTGAGATTCAGTCACAATCTTTAAACATCTTTGATCACATTTTAATCATGTCTTCTCCCCCTCAAAAATAGCATATTGTGATATTTTTGATATCAAACTGATTAAGAAAAAGCTTTTTGGAGAGATAGACAGATTTCATTTTGCATGAATTCGGAACAATATTGTTTTGTACTCCCCCTTAATGATAGCACATTTTAAAATCAATTAAGGGTTTTGAGGGAGTTATCTTGAGCACTCATTTGAAAGATTTTGAAAAATCTTTTGATGAATCTTGAAAAAGTGCTCAAGATTACTATTTTGAAAACGAGTTTTTGTATGAAGTCTTTTTCGTTTGTTTAGACTCGAACTTTTTGAAAAAGATTTCGTCCTTGAAAATACGAGTCCATGATTTGAAATAATCAGAAGTCATCGTTTAAGCCCGGGTTTCGTACTGAAGTATACGAAAGCCATTGTGAATAAACTTTTGAGAAACGACATGTTTTAGAAAAACATTTAAAAGAACTCCCGCTCAAGCATCTGTACATGTCCGTATCATTGTTGAATGACATTTCTAGAAACGTACAGAATATTGATTTAGACGAGAGACATGTCGTGAGAAGAATATTTTTGGATTTTTTGATTTTATATTGTTTTTGTATTTTTTGAAATTTATATTTTTGTATTTTGTTTTTGTTGGTTTTTCAAATTTTGTATTTTGTTTTTTCAAAAAATATTTACAGCGAAGCGATTTTGAAAACTTTTTCAAGAAGATTCGAGAAGACGTTCTAGCTCCGCAGGAGTTAGGCTTCGCATGCCAATTCGTCGAACTAAATAGTCAAACCTTTCTTTTGGAAGGGCTTTAGTAAATAGATCGGCGAGTTGGTAATCAGTCTTAACGAAAAATAATTCAACAGTACCCTCTTCCACGTGTTCTTTGATGAAATGGTAGCGGACTTTGATATGCTTCGTCTTAGAGTGATGTACGGGATTGCACGAGATGGCTATGGCACTTTTTGAGTCACAACACATAGGTATTCTGTCAAAAGTAAAGCCATAATCTGTGAGCTGTGTCCTCATCCAAAGAACTTGGGCACAACAATCAGATAGAGACACATACTCGGCTTCGGCGGTTGATAGCGCAGTACAATCCTGTTTCTTTGACGACCAGCATACTAGCTTTTCACCCAAAAATTGTGCTTCTCCTGATGTACTCTTTGCTGTAACTTGATCACCGGCATGATCTGCATCTGAAAATGCTGTTAGATTAAACTCCGAATCCTTCGGATACCAAAGTCCCATGTTAATGGTGCTTCGTAGGTACCGAAAGATCCGTTTAACCTCTTTGAGGTGAAGTTCGGTAGGCTTAGCCTGAAACCGTGCTAACAAACAAACAGCAAATTGAATATCTGGTCGGCTAGCAGTTAGGTACATGAGTGAACCGATCATGCTCCGATATTTCTTCGGATCGATGGGTTTTCCAAACAAATCAGCACCTATTTTTGGTGAAGTGACCATTGGAGTACCAACAGAATCACAGTTTTCCATTCCATGTTTTTTCAAAATCTCGATTGTATATTTAGCTTGATTGATAAAAATACCACGAGGGGATTGATGTATTTGTAAACCAAGAAAGAATTTTAGTTCCCCCATTATGGACATTTCAAATTTACTTTTCATGAGATTTTCAAAATGTTTTGAATGGTTAGGATTGGTTGATCCAAAAATTATGTCGTCCACGTAAATTTGAACGATCAAAATGTCATCTTTGAATTTTTTGATAAACAAGGTGTCATCAACCGTTCCTTTTGTGAAATTGTTTTTGAGCAAGAAAGATGATAGTTCGTCATACCACGCTCTTGGAGCTTGTTTTAAACCATAAATGGCCTTTTTAAGCTTGTAGACGTAGTCTGGATGTTCTTTATCGATGAATCCCTCTGGCTGACTCACATACACTTCTTCTTTCAGAGTTCCATTCAAGAAAGCTGTCTTAATGTCCATCTGATAGACTGTGATGTTTTTGTGAGCTGCATATGCTAAGAAAATCCGGACTGCTTCAAGTCTAGCTACAGGCGCGAATGATTCTTCGAAATCTATCCCTTCTTGTGGATATCCTTTAGCCACGAGACGAGCTTTGTTGCGAATAACAGTCATTTCCTCATCCAGTTTGTTCTTCCACAACCACTTGAGATCAAGAACGCGTTTATCAAGTGGTCGTTCAACAAGTTCCCAACTATCATGTAACAGGTATTGAAGAAATTCCTCCTGCATCGCTTCAATCCAAGGGTTTTCTGCCATTGCTTCTCGAATGTTCTTTGGTACTTTGGTGCTTATTGAGCAAATGTAAATGCACAATTCGAGATCGGTGGCAAGTTGTCTCCTCGTCTGAACTGGCATTGAAGGATCACCAATAACATGTACTAACGGATGGTCTTTTGTCCATTGAAACGTAGAAGGGTACCTTTGGTTGAACGAATGTGTGTTAGATGGTTCTTGTAACCTTGAAGAAGATTCAGCAGAGTCTGTTGCAAACGGGTTTTCAAATACTTCTTCTCCTTCTTCTAACGCAACATCGTTTGAATTATTTGTTGGTTCTTCTTGAAAATTTGTGTTTTGATTTTGCTCATCAACTCTTGGTGGTTCAGTTTCAAGTACTGGAGTGGCTTGAGTAGATGTAGATGATGTTGAGGTAGTTGGTGCTTCAGCTTCGATTGTTGTAGATGCATCCAGTGGTGGTGGTGGTGGTTGATGGTTTTGAGCAGGTGCAGCGGAATGTTGTGGAGATGCATTTGTCGAAGTTCCACCATAATATTCATCAAACATTAACTCAAAGAAATTTTCCAGTACTTGTTCTGAAGGTTTGTCCGTGTTTGTTGACTGAGCTCCTTGAGGCACGAGTCCTGAACTGATGTGTCCAGAAGTCTGACTGTTTGGTGCGGGTCCTAATCTGGTTTGATTAGAAGCCATTGGATTAAGCGCGGGTTCTAGAGCGTATCTCTCAGAAGCCATCTGTGAAATCTCGTCAAACTTCACATTCATCGTCTCCATTATCTTTTTCGTTCTTCTATTATACACCCTGAATGCCCTCGAGTTTTCTGAATATCCAATGAAGATTCCAATATCACCCTTAGCTTTCAACTTTCCTAGATCTTCTCTGTCGTTCGTCGGATAGCACAAAGCGCCAAACACGTGAAGGTAAGAGATGTCAGGTTTTCGATTGTTCACTAGCTCATATGGGGTTTTATTGAATCTTGGATGTACTAGGGATCGGTTTTGAGTGAAACAAGCAGTGGCAACAGCATCAGCCCATAAGAATAGTGGTGCACTAGAATAAATCAGCATTGTGCGAGCAGCTTCCACAAGAGTTCGATTTCTTCTTTCAACTACCCCATTCTGCTGTGGAGTTCTAACAACTGATGTTTGGTGAGTGATTCCAACATCTTCAAAATAGGTTCTTAACTCCTGATTTGTGAATTCTGTGCCATTATCTGTTCTTACAATCCTTACTGGAGCTTGAAGTAGAACTTGGATACGCTTCAGAAAGGTGATGATGGTACCTGGTGCTTCGTCTTTTGATCTCAAAAACTTTACCCAAGTATATCTTGAATAATCATCAACAATAACGAGAATATACTTCTTCCCATTAATGTTTTCAACTCTCATTGGGCCACATAAGTCCATGTGCAACAAATGTAACCTTGCTTCCGAACTAGGTACGGTTTTGGGTTTATATGATGCTCTTTTGCTTTTTCCTTGTTCGCATGATGGACAAAGGTGTTCCTTGGTGTATTTGAACTTAGGAAGTCCGGTGACGATGTTGTCTTTGGCTAACTTGTTGATGGTGTCGAAATTGAGATGGGATAAACGTCTATGCCACAGCCAGGACTTAGTTTCGGTTGCCCTTGTCATAAGACAAATTGGTGATGTAGAAGCCATTTGGTTGATGTCGATAGCATACAAGTTTGTACCACGATTACCAGATAAGAGATCATCACCAACCAAATTTCTTATGAAAACCGTGTTTCTCCTGAATGCAACTTCTAAATCTGCATCACAAAACTGCCCAACTGAAAACAAGTTGTGTCCCAACCCTTCGACGTAGTAAACTCGAGTGATCAAAAAATTCCCAAACTGAAGATCTCCAAAACCCAGAATAGCTGCTACATGATCATTTCCAAAGCGTACAGTTCCCATGAATTTCCATATGAAATTGATCAGCAGCTTTAAGTTCCCGGTCATGTGCTTGGAGCAACCCGAGTCGACGATCCAAAGACATATTTCGATAACCTGCCAATAACAGAAGAATTTGTATTTGGAAACCGTTTTGAATTTGGTTCCATGGGGTTAGGGGTACATTCTGAATCACACTCAAAGACAGTTTCTACATGTTTATCTTGAACTATTTCAAATTTTCCATCATTGAGTATAAATTCTCTACCCGTTGGAATCCAAACACAATACTTAAGATAGTTCCTAGGTGTGCGACTATTAGTGGTGTTCCTAATTCTTTTGATTAGGTTTCCAACAAATCTAGATTTAGCACTAGGACCTTTCGAAACACTCTTCTGTTCTGGCGTACCATTCACATTCTTAGAAACACATTCATCATGAACATCATTAATTAAACATTTTTTGCATATTAAACAAGCAGTATTAGAACCAGTACTCTCAACATTACATTCAGATGAATCATGTTTCTTATTAAAAAGCGATAAATTCCTAGGGTGTTCTTCTACTTCTTCAACTTTATTCTTGCAACTACTCTTAGAGGCATGCGAGACTCTATTGTTCCTTGTATTGCTCCTAGGCTTTAGTCTGCTGCTCCTAGAGGTGCTGTCTAAACCTGTAGAAGTTGAGGCACACGCATTAGGATTTATATTGTTGTCCTTTTTAGCATCACTAGACTCTTTAGAATTATCCTTTTTGCACGCATTTGTCTTAGAAGTGGAGGCAGACGCATTAGTGGGACTAATCCTAAAAAGGCCAGGTGCTAGAACTTTTGTTGTTTCGACAACCGCTTTTCCTTTATCAACAATCTTTTCATTTTCAATTTTCTTGAGCAAGGGTGTTGGAGTGACTGGTTTTGTCAAATCCTTTTTCTCATCGACTTTTGGAGCAAACCGTGAAATAGAAATTTTTGGTTTTTGAACCATATTTGGAACATTTGGTTTCTCCGAAGTCGATGGTTTTGCAAACTTAGTTTCCTCACCCTTCCTTTTTTGACTTTCAAGCTGAGTCCTCAAAAGATCATTTTGCTCTTTCATGTTCTTGAAAGCACGCTCATACGACAGTTTGTCATACTTGCATTCTTCCTTTTTTCGATCAAGTTGTTTAAAACATGACACATTTTCTTGTTCAAGCTTTATAAGAGCATTTTCATATTTGGAAACAATTTTGGAGGTCTCAGCTCTCAGTCTTTCATCGTCTTGAACAGAGTATGTTTGTAAAATAATGGACATAATGTCAGTGGTCATAACAGCTTCGAAGAGAGAATCATTGAGGTTTTCCAAAACATTCATGTTTTCACGAGTATCATTAGCTTCGTTTACCAGGGATTTGTGGTCCTTGACAAAGTCGGCCGTTTCTTTTAAGAAAGCTTTTTCAAAATGGATTACCCTCGCACTGATGTTATTCAGTGGGATAGTAATTTCGTTTTCAAAAACTTTTTTCTGCTCAATATGAAAACTGGAATGCCAGTTGTTAATATCGATTGTAGTTTTAGAAGCAACAATGTTTTGAAGTTCTTGAATTCTCTTTTTAACGTCATCCAGAATGTTTCTAGCCTCAGTTGTATTAAAAGTGTTGTTAGAAGACATTTGTTCCATTTTTGAAAGAGATTTTGAAACAATTACTTTCTTAGAAAACATTTTTGAAAATGGTCGTTTTATGGAAAACACATATGGTTCTTTTTGTGGAACAAAAGTAATTCCCGAAAGTTTGTTCAATTTGTTGTAATCAATGGGTTTCAAATCCTTTTGTTTCATTTTAGAAATGCTCTCTTCGACATGTTCTATCGTTTGCACAGAATCCCGAACAACGGGAGGATCATGTTTAGTGTAAAGCACATTACCATTATACAAAACATTCTGTTCTTGCTGAGCTTTCTTGAGATTACTGGGGGTGTTGTTACCGAGAGCCACTTTATGTTTCGTATGGTAAATCGAATTAGTTTGATTTGAAATCATTTTCATTGTTTGACTTGACTGACCCGACTTAACCACTAATTCTTCTAAATGTGCAATCATGTGTTCTGACTCTACGATTTCGGCCAAAAGTTTGTCTTCTTTCTTTGCAAAATCCTTTTTCAACTCATCCCTTTCTTTTTCAAGATTGGTATAAGCTGTTTTTTGTTTAGAAAGTTGGTTTTGTAAATCAGAAATTTCCGCGTTTAAAGCTTTTATCTTCTTGAAAGAATTAACATCAAGTGTATCAAACTTGAGTTGCAATTGTTTTTCCCTTGAAAAGGAATTTTGATAACCAGTTTCTAATTCAGACAATCTTTTGTTATGAAATTCAAAAGCTTTAGCGTTTTCCATGTAACTCTCAAGCTCAGCGGTCAATTTAGCATTCGCGGCCTTAACATCGCGATTGACCTTTTTCACATTTTTGATTTCAATACCACAATTATTTAATAATGATTCAAATAAAGCACGTGTTTCCTCATCATTCACAGCATGCTGTGAAACGAAGCCTCCATTATGATTCACATCTGGATTCGCTGAAGGAGTATTGCTACTACTTGGCGTGTCCAGGAATATATCATAAGTGGGTGCTTGCTTCTCAAAATGCTGTTCCTCATGAGGAGACATATCAAATATATCATTATTGTGGCATGTGTTGAAATTTGATACCTCAGAGACTGCATTGATGTCATAGACCGGAGGTGTGTCAGAATCTGTGTCATACTTTGCCTCCTGAAGATTTGCCATAAAAATGCAGTTCGCATCGATATCCTCTATGTCTTCCATGTCATCCATAAGAGCCATAAAGTCATTCTCCTCTGCGTTCAACTGAAATCCTGCCTCTTTCTTTTGTGCCAACATCACTGCTTTCTGCAAGTACGCTGAGTCTCTTTTGTTCGGCTTAGTAGGACAGTTCCTTGCCATATGACCTACACCCTGGCAGTTGAAACACTTTACCGGATTACCCTGATTCACATTTCCCAAATTCCCAACTACTGGAGCTGGAACATTTCTATTCTGATTACCCATAGCCTGATTACCAACATTCTGACCCCTCTGATTTCCAACAAACTGACCCAACTGATTCCCTGCATACTGACCATACTGATTCCCTGCAAACTGACCTGCATTCTGATTCCCTGCATTCTGCATATTCTGATATCCCTTCTGATTCCCATAAACTCCAACCATTTGACCTTCATTGCCCATATTGAAATTCGGCTGAGCAAACTGCTTGTTGCGAGTGTTCGATGAAATCCTTTGGTTGTTGTTTGTTGGAGCAGAATAGCGTCCTTGGAATGCTTTTGTCAGAAGAGCAAACGCTTGTGTCAAGGCTGCAGTAGCTTCATCATTGTCAGTGAATTCTGGTTCTTGGAAATGTGGGTATTGCTGTTGTGGAATAACTTGCTGTTGTTGTGGGTAGAACTGTTGTTGGTAGACCGGTGTTGGTTGTAGAATGCATGATGGTTGCATGTAGTTGTGAGTGGAAGATGATGATGGTGGTTGAGTGTTCACTGGTAATGGTGTTGGTGTATTAGCAATTAATGCAAGAGGATCATGATTCTTTGCCAATCTTTCTTTCCTTACTTCATTAGCCTCAGCTTGGTTTTGCTTCAAAAAGTCATAGAGTTGATCATAATTCACCTTATGTAAGTCCTTTGTTTGATTGACAATTGTAACATAACGACCCCATTCTTCTGGAAGGTTATTGATGAATTTGATGTTTGTTGCAATTGGTCGAGGTGTCAACTTGTTTCTGATTAACTCATTCATCAAAGTGCAAAACCTGGTGTAGTATGATTCAATTTGTTCACCTTTATTGGATGTGAAATTCTCCCATTCAGTAAGAAGTTTGTTCTCAACATCTTGTTGTCCAATCTCAGTTCCATGACATATCCTTCTAACACGTTCCCACATAGCATAAGCAGTTTCACAGCTGTCGACCGCAGCAAAGATCTCCCGTGGTAATCCAAGTTGGATTAAATGCATTGCCATGTCATCTGCAGCGATCTGCTTCTTGTCTTCCTCTGTGTAATCTGCTTCTGTTTGTTCACGCACGAATGGTTGAGTAGGAGGTGTGTCATTTGGATTACCTTCAATTTGAACTTGTCTTGGCTTGAATGGACCATTTGTAATGGAATTGATCATTAATTTACCATCAGGCTTTGTTTTGATGTAACGAAGCATGCGGCTTGTCCATGGAAGATATCCACCTTTTTCAAGCATTGGAGGTCGGTTTTCGGCACCGGCAGCATGAATGTCTTGTTGAGTTGCCATGATTTGAATGCAAAGTGAAACGTTGTTCTGAGGATCTTTTGAAAGATAACAAAGGTTGTTGTTGAAGATTAGATGTTTTGGTGAAGATGAAAGTTCGTTCTCGGTTGATCTGATTGATTTCGTAATTTCCCGCCAAAAATCGAGTATGAAAATTTTCTTTCTCAAAATTTGAAAATCTCAAAGAAATACAATTCTAAGGTTACCTGAAAAATTTGAGATTTTGAAAATTTTTCGCCAAATTTTACCGAAATTTTTTGAATTTTGGCCAAAAAAATTTGAATTTCGGGCCAAAATTTTCAACGTTATACCAAAATTTAAATCTCGCGTAAAAATTGAACGTAAAGTCTAGTGTGAAAAATAAATTTTACTCAAAATTTCCCGCCAAAAAACTCGGCAAGGTTGGTTAGGGTTCTAACTCGGCAAGGTTGGTTAGGGTTCTAACTCGGCAAGTTATTTAAGGTTCTAACTCGGCAAGATTATTTAAGGTTCTAACTCGGCAAGTTTAGGTAGAAACTTAACTCGGCAAATTTAGTTAGGTACTTAACTCGGCAAGTTTTAAGTTAGGTTCTAACTCGGCAAGTTTAGGAAATTTTGGCAGAGTAACGTTAAGAAGATAGCAACACTGGTCCTAACTCGATAAACGATTAGGAAGAAACAAGGCTAACTCGCCAAAAATCCCAAAATTCCAAACTCGGCAAAAATCTTAGTAAACTCGGCAGAAAGTTAACTCTTAACTCGGCAGAAAGTGATACAACTAACTCGGCAGTATAAGATTTTACCCCTAACTCGGCAGAAAAAACCACTTAACTCGGCAAAAACAAGAATAAAACCTAACTCGGCAGTTTTCGTTTTCCCCCTAACTCGGCAGAAAAAACCACTTAACTCGGCAAAAACAAGAATAAAACCTAACTCGGCAGTTTTCGTTTTCCCCCTAACTCGGCAGAAACACGATGAACAGTAACCTCGAATCAAAACAACCACTTTTATACCATGTTTATTCAACCAAATCAATCCTAAAACAACCTATATTATCCCTAGGCGATTGATACCACTTGTAGGACCGTAGAACAACCTATTTCACATATGATTCAATCCTAAACCTAGAGAGAGAAAGTAAGTAGAGAGAGAGAGTGGATGGGAACTCTAGTGTGTGAAAATAATAACCTTGTAATTACTAAGAGAACCAACTAGAGAACCAACCTCACAAATGAGGTTTACATGAGTATTTATACTCAAAGTCTAGGGCTTCTCTAATCTTTGACCTTATTACATAACTAGCCCTTAGACTTTATAAAATCATGAATAATACACATAAACTTCATCATAATGATATTCTAAAGCAACCTATAACTACACGTTAATGACCGACACTTTTTATAAATAAAATACGATGCTAACACCTTTCAATTCATTCAATATGTCTATGTGCTGTTTGAATATATCTTACGCTTGTCTTGATTTTAACATGCTAGGCTAGATCTCTTGTGTGTTTGCTTAGATGTAGTGAAACCTAGATGTTCATTATGGGTTGATTGCTTGTTTATAATTGTTACGGATGAATGATTTCGATGTTAGGCTTAAGAAAACTGGAAGACTTCCATAGTGTAACTTGCTTGAACGTCTTAAGAAACATGAACCAATGCTTACTAGGTTTTTATGGTTGTATTTAATGCATGAGCGAATTCTAATGATCCCATGTTAGGAGCTTCTTGCAGGCTCGACATAGGAGTGAAGTAGGAGCTTATAGAGTTGGGGAAGTACGTACGCCACCCCACGATTGGTATTAAGGAATATAACCCATCATCCACACAACTGTAACAAACTATGAACCTGTAAAAGATATCTAGGGAGTAATGAAATCTAAGTAAACACAATTTTCTCATTTATTGTTCACACCACTAGTTTAATTAGTTTATTTACAGTTTTGTTATTTTATTTTGATTGCATCTTTAGTTATTGGGTTAGTCGACTAGCAACTAATTCCGCCCACTCTTCCAAAACCCGAGATTTTAAGTGCTTTTATAAAAATATAAAAAATACAAAAAGAATCATCTCTCGGATCTAGACTTAATTTTTAGGCTTTCTAATCCTAGCGATACTATTCCTGAGTTGAACGATCAATCCCCCGATACTTGTCACTATACTTTACTACAACGATCAGGTACATTGCCTGGTGGGGGTTGTAAGCTTCTCGAGATCCCTCGAGAGGTAAAGCCTGGTGCAATTCCCGCGCATAAAGTCTTTGGCGCCGCAGCCCGGGGAATAGTTATTGTCTAGGTTAGGATTTCTTTTTAATTAGGTCTACTTGCTAGATTCCTTTCTAGTAAGATTTTATTTTTATTTTTAGGTTTTCTCTAGTCTATCTATTTCTTCGTGTCTTTGTTCGTAACTTTTATCATCCGACATCATGGAAGGTGGTAACATCTTTGAACCCATCAACCCACCACAACAAGACCACCCACAAAACCCACCACTAGCAAACCAACCTCTTAGCCCCCGAACCCTAGGAGAGTATTCCCGACCTAGCCACCAAGGCTATCGAAACACTATCGAGCTCACTCAAGGAGCCAATGTGTCCCCCCTTGCGATCCGACACCATCCGGTTGGTGCAAAGCGGATGTGCATTCCATGGACTTCGTTCCGAAGATCCTAATCAACATCTCAAGGACTTCCTTAAAATCGTAGATTATATAGACCTTGATGTTACAACTAGAGAGTCGACCCGATTACGCCTATTCCAATTCTCTCTACGTGATGAAGCTAGTCAATGGCTTGAACATTTACCTGTGGGATCCATCACCTCATGGGATGATCTCACCACTCGTTTCCTTGCTTAATTTTTCCCACCGGGGAAAACTACCAAGCTTAGAAATGATATCTTGATGTTCCAACAACGTCAAGGTGAAACTCTATATGAAGCATGGACTCGTTTCAAGGACTTACTCCAAAAAGTCCCTCATCATGCCATAGATCTTTGGATCCAAGTCCAAATCTTCTATGACCATATCGATCTCTCCACAAGGTGAACCATTGACCAATCGGCCGGTGGCAAGCTACGTGATCTAAGTGCGGAAGAGTCATGGGAACTCATAGAAGATCTTGCTCTCTATGACAACGAAAGTTGGAATGATCCCCGTGATTTGAACAAAACGGTCAAGGCAATATCTTTGCCTTCGAACAATTCTAGCACTCCCGACCGTAGGATCATGGAACTTGAGGACCAAGTCAAGTTTCTCATGAAATCTTACGAAGCTCCTAAGCCTTCAAGCCAAGTGAACAAAATCACTTCTTCATGCGAATTATGTAGTTGTCCCCATGACACTCGTGATTGCGTGGAACTCCCCGGAACAGCTTTTGCGGACTACGCATCCTCGCGTACCGACGAAACGGGAGATAAGTGGTACACTTTCAAACCCGAGCAAAACCCTTACGGTGATTCCTACAACCCTTCTTGGAAAAATCACCCGAACCTTAGGTGGAAACAAAACCAAAACAATTCTTCCAATCCGCCTAATCGTTACCAACCAAACGGTCCACCTTCCAACCGCACTTTCAACAACAATCCTTCTAATAACTATGATAGTACCAATAGTCTTGAAGGATTAATTTCCAAGTTTATGGCATCTCAAGAAGCTTGCATAGCTAAGTTTGAAACCGAATTCAATCAACAACAAACGGAGATGACCAATAAGATTGACAACTAGTTGAAAGCCCTCAACAACCAAGCGCTAACTACACCTAGGAAGGACACTAGGGACGCAAATAGCGGAATCCAAATTAAGGACCCCTCGTTATCCAAATACGTCTACTTTGTCAATGTTGTCACTATTAAGCCAAAAGATATAGATATAGAAGAAAGTGACAAGGATGAATTTGGAATAGAAACCGAGACTAGGAATGAAATTAAGGAAGTTGAGGTTGATAAGGGAGAGAAGTTAGAGGAAGTAGAAAACATAGAAGAATACTTTGATAAGTTGCCCACCAAGGAAGAACGGGAATATCACAAGGATTTATTTGATGATCCCGAGACACCATATATCCTTGGTTCATCCCTTATTAAAGTAGGTGATCCCTCTAACATCAACATACCATGCAACATTGGGCATATGCATGTATGGAAAGCTTATATCGATCCTAGGTCTCCTATAGACATCATGACTAGGACTTATTATAATTGGGTAATGAAGAAGCAACTTGGTTATAGGATGATGCCCAACAAGAATTTGATAAGTAATTTTGTAGGAAGAGTGAAAGGATTGCATGTGATTGTTGGAAACTTCACTTATGAGACCGACTTTGTGATAGTGGAGGATACTCGTCCGGTGATAGATGATTGCCTAAGTCAAGTAGTGTTCGGAAAACCGTTCGTTGAGGCCTCTAAGATGAGTTATGATCCGACTCTAGGGATAGTTAGATTCAAGGAAGTGAATGATGAGATTGCTTACCAAATGCCCTATAAGATTGAACAATACCGCCTCCTACCAAACATAGAAAAGGAACACAAACAAGCGGTTTACTATAGGAATGATGAGGATAGATGTAGAGGAGTAGAGTATGTTATGAATAGAATACTTGGCTTCTACAAAGAATGCTTGCAACTAGGTCCGGAGTACAAAATTAATATAGGAGATGACCTAGAAAGTGAGACCAACGATGAGGTCACGTAATAACCCAAGACCTTGAGTCTAGCTACAAGACTCATAAATAAAGAAAAGCGCTTCTTGGGAGGCAACCCATGCTTTGTGTGATTTTTATTTGTTTGATTGATTATTTGTTTCCGTATGCATGCTTTATTTTTATTATTGGTAGATCATGTTTCAAAAATAAAATGGTGAAAATACTTTATTTTGTCTTTTGACTTAGTCTTAACTTCATCCAAAGGTATTTCGCAAAAGATAAGTGTAAGTGGAAACCCCAAATATGTTTTTAAGAAACAAAATTGATCATGACTCTCGACAATATTAAATGGACATGTATATTCATATTTGTTAGAGTCAAATGCTTGTATCGAGTCATAATGATGTTTTGTAGGATTTTCCAGGAAGTAGGACATAAGTTTTTCCAGAAATTTTCCGGAAACTTAACGTAAAGATTTCTGCAGGTCAATTCTGACGGCGTCAGGAATTAATTCCTGACGGCGTCATGTGTAAAATTCTTGAAATTTTGCTAGTTTTGTTTTTCTAGCGAAGTCTTAAAGTTTTTGTTAAATCTTTATGTTGGGAATAAAATGCTCAAGTCAAAGAGTCTGCCAGAAGAGCCTGCCAGATGATGAGTTAAGCCTATCTATTTTGTTTTGTTGAAGTTGAAGATATACTAACAGTACCTTCTGGGTGAGAAGGTACTGCTAGTTGATGAAGGTCCTGCCAGTTTAAACGACAAGTTGTTATATATTTTATTTAGAGATATTTAGTTGTATTATTAGTCTTTGTACAAAGTTACACGTTAAGTAGAAGTAGTACAGAGGTCTCAGTAGATAATATGGAGTGTTTTACCTTGAAAAGTGTAATATTAGGATAAGATAAAGTCTCTAAGTATATTATATTATGCAACTTGACAACTTGTAATAAGGGTTCCTTATACTATAAAAGGAACCCTTAGTCACCTTCTTAGATATCACTGCATGCACAACTACAACCATAAATTCCTTTTCACGTATTAAAAGATTCAAGGTTACATTTGTAATCCCGGTGATAGTTTAGATCACCCGTATTATCTCATAAATAATATTGAATCGTTTTGTGTTATTCATGTTGTGTTCATTACTCTAAATTATTCACGTTTACTTATTCACCACCTTTGTTCCTTTAGTGTGTTCTAGTAAATTCCGCGTAATAAATCATATTCATTCATAAATATCCCAAACACATTATTAAGACTAACATCCCAAGTGTTTGTATAATCCTTCCACATGTGGTATCAGAGCAAGGCTGATATTTACGACATAAAAGAACAAAGCAAAAATGGATCTTGAGTACATTCAAACCAATGTGGCTGCAAAACTTCCATTACTCAAACAGAATGAGTTTGAGATGTGGAGACTGAGGGTTGAGCAATACTTCCAAGTGCAAGACTATGAACTTTGGGAGATTATTGAAGAAGGAAACTCATTCAAACCAATAACCACCACCTCCACAGTAAACGATGCACTTATCACAACTGTGCAAGTAAACCCAACAACCGTAGAAGAAAGAATCCAAAAGAGAAATGATATTAAAGCCAGGAGTATGCTTCTCATGTCTATTCCAAATGACCAGCTCTGAATCTTTAACAAGTACAAATGTGCTAAAACCCTCTTTCAAGCTATTGTGGCTAGATTTGGTGGTAATGATGCCACCAAGAAAACTCAAAAAACACTTCTAAAACAACAGTTTGAAAACTTTTCAGCCACAACAAATGAGTCTTTGGATAGCATGTTCAATAGACTACAAAAGCTTTCCAGTCAGTTAGCCATTCATGAGGTGATAATATCTCAAGAAGACTTAAACTCCAAATTCCTTAGAAATCTACCCTCTGAATGGGCCATGCATGTCATTTTCTGGAAAAACAAACCAGATATTGATTCCATGAGTCTTAATGATCTTTACAGCAACTTCAAAATAGTAGAGCATGAACTAAAGAAGTCTACTAGTTCAAGCTCAGGAAATATGGCCTTTGTGTCATCTCATGGTACTTCCAAGAAAGTTGATGAAGAAAAAGATGGTAGAGAAGAAGGTACTGCCAACACAAATTTTGGTACTGCCAATACTTCTAGCAGTACCAAAACCATTTTAGATGAAACAATTGGTTGTGCTCCTAACATCACAACACAATGGTTCCATATTGACCTTTGAAGATCTTCAAGAGATCAGTGATGATGATCTTGAAGAAATGGACATAAAGTGGCAGCTTTCACTTCTTAGCATGAGGGCTAAGAAATATTTGATGAGGACTGGAAAGAAGATTGTCATCAATGGTAATGAACCTGCTGGGTATGACAAGTCTAAAGTGGAGTGCTACAACTGCCACATGAAGGGTCACTACTCAAGAGACTATAGAAGACCAAAGAAGCAGGGTGATAAGGGAAGAGGTTTTGAGAACAAGAACAGGGGAAACAATGAGAACACGAGCAAGGAAGTGGACATCACTAAAACAAAAGCTATGGTAGCTATTGATGGGCTGGGTTTTGATTGGAGCTTTATGGGTGAAGAAGAGTCAGCTTCAAATGAAATGGCTTGAATGGCTTTCTCCAATCATGAGGTACAAATTACTAAATGTTCTGCTACTTGTGAAGTTTTTAAAAAATTAGAAATTTTAAGAAAACTTTATGATGAACTGAAAGTAGAAGAAAGAAAAACTCATCAAGACCTAGTTAATCATAAGTGTGGTATGGCCAAACTTGAGAAGCAGATAATTCACTTTAGAGAAAATGAACTCACCTTTTCTGACACAAAAGCTATTCTTAATAGAGACATATTTTTAAAAGATGCTGAAATAAGCCTATTAAGAACTGAGTTTGCTAAAGTGAAACAAGCAAAAGATAATATTCAACTAACTGTTACAACGTTAGAAAATGCTTCTGCCTGTACTAGAAGTATAGTTGAAAACCAAATGAACAAGAAAATCAAATCTGGGATTGGATACAACACATGTCCACCTCCTTATAGAGGAATTCCCTATCCCTCAGGTATAGATCTTGATGAATCAGGTTTACATGAACTCACTCATAAACCACTAGAAAATGTAAAATTTGTAGAAAATAGTGAACCTTTTGAGAGTGCAAGTGATACTTCACTCTCTAAAGAAAAGGTGCTCACTGATAAGAGCTCAGATGATACATCTATTGAAGATTGGACATCTGATGAGAATGAAAAAGAGACTGCTTCAAAGAAAGGAAACAAAGTAGGACCAACCAGTCCTAAAAGTGTAGATAGTATGACAAAGACTAAAGTTGTTCTGAAAACAGTTGAATGTTGTGCTAAATGTGATAGCAAACCTAGAGGTAGTCAGAGAAATTGGAGCAATCTTAAGTCACACCAACTTGGTGATAATTTTGTTATGTACAATAAGGCATGCTATTACTGTGGTAGTTTTAATCATACTCATGCTTATTGTAACAATTGGGTTTCTGGGAGTACATCAAGGTCTAAAACAAACCCCAGAAAAGGTTTTGTGAAATGTAACACACCAAAAGTCAATCATAAAGTTAGACCAAAGGAGCATGTTTACCCAAAATTCACTACTAAGGGTGCAAGTAATATTTTCAAACATACACCAAGAGTTGTGAAAAGTCTCATTGAAAGGAATGATGTGGTTAAAACACAAGACTGGAGACCAAAACCAAAAGGTCCTACTAGACCAAATGGTACTGCCAAATTTGGTGCTGTCAGACCAAAAACCACAAACTGTGTTAAGAATGAAAATGCTGTTAAGTCCTCAGCATGTTGGATTTGGAGACCACTCCAATCAAATGGTGCATCAACAGTCCTAAAGAGGTTTGCTTACATTGATGCACGAGGCAAACCCAAGTCAGTCATGGCTTGGGTACCCCAAGGAAACTAATATGTGTATACATGTGCAGGAACATTCAAATGATATTGCTGATCAAGGATATGTAGATAGTGGATGTTCAAGGCACATGACATGCATCATGTCTTACCTCACAGACTTCAAATCATTTGATGGAGGATATGTTACCTTTGGGGGAGGAATCAAAGGAAAGATTACTGGTAAAGGTACAATTAAAACCAGTAAATTTGATTTTGAAAATGTGTACTTTGTGAAAGAACTTCAGTTTAATCTCCTAAGTGTCTCACAAATGTGTGACACAAAGAACAATGTTCTTTTTACTGACACTGAATGCATTATTCTTTCTCCTGATTTTAAAATTTCTGATGAAAGTCAGATTCTTCTTAAAATCCCAGGAAAGAATAATATGTACATTGTTGATTTAAAGAAAATTGTTCCTAAAGAGAGTTTAACCTGTCTAGTAGCAAAAGCCTCATTGGATGAATCTATGCTTTGGCATAGAAGGCTTGGTCATGTATACTTTAAAACAATCAATACAATTGCAAAATATGATTTGGTTAGAGGTTTACCCAAAAAGATTTTTCAAAATGACCAAACCTGTGTTGATTGTCTAAAAGGCAAACAACATAGAGCTTCTTGTAAGCCCAAGACCCATAACTCAATTTTTCAATCTTTATACATGCTTCATATGGACCTCTTTGGTCCTACATCTGTAAATAGCTTGAATGGTAAAAAATATTGTCTTGTAGTTATTGATGATTACAGCAGATTTTCTTGGGTTTTCTTTTTGAGAACTAAGGATGAAACTAGTAAGATCCTTAAGTCATATATTACAGGGATAGAAAACCAAACTAATAAGAAAGTGAAAGTAATTAGATGTGATAATGGGACAGAATTCAAGAATAGAGTTATGGATGAATTTTGCAAAGAAAAAGGAATAAAAAGAGAATATAGTGTAGCTAGAACCCCACAACAAAATGGAGTAGCAGGAAGGAAAAATAGAACTCTTATAGAGGCTGCTAGAACAATGTTAGTAGACTCTAAGTTGCCTATTTCATTTTGGGTTGAAGCTGTAGGTACTGCTTGTTATGTGCAGAACAGGGTTCTTGTGATTAAACCTCATAGAAAGACTCCTTATGAACTTTTGTTTGGGAGAACACCATCTCTAAGTTTTATGAGACCTTTTGGATGTCATGTCACTATTCTCAATACCAAAGATCTTCTAGGAAAGTTTGAAGGAAAAGCTGATGAAGGCTACATGATAGGGTATTCTTTGCAAAGTAAGGCCTATAGGGTGTATAATAGTTGCACTAGGCTAGTGGAAGAAAATATGCACATAGAGTTTCAAGAAAAACTACCTAATGTTGCAGGCATTGGACTAGATTGGTGTTTTGACATTGATAAGCTTTCAGAATCTATGAATTATGTGCCTGTCACAGGTACAAATACTAATGATAATGCAGGTTTTGAAGACAATGTTGAAACACCTGATGATCAAGATTACATCTTAATGCCAATTTGGAAAGGATTGGATTCATCTTCAAGTCATGGAGAGCCTTCTAATACAAAAAATGAAGGTGTTGGAGATAATCATGGAACTTAAGGTCAAGGGAATCAAGAAAATTCTGCAAATGAAAATGGTACTGCCAATTCACCAAATGGTACTGCCAATTCACCAGATGGTACTGCCAATTCACAAGTTGGTCCTTCTGAACCATTAAATGTTCTATCAGATGATTCCTTACCAGAAGATGTAGGGATTGGCAATCTTCACTTACCTATGATGTTCCTACAACACACAACACAAGAATTCTCAAAGATCACTCCATTGATAATGTGATTGGCAGCATTGATTCTGGTGTTAAAACAAGAACTCAGGTCTTATCTTCAGATCAAGAAGGGTTTGTCTTAGCTATCTATGAAGAAAAGAACCATGAAGTTGCCCACATATGCCTGTTTTCATGCTTTCTCTCACAGGTTGAACCGAAAAACATTACAAAGGCCTTAGATGATTCAAGTTGGGTTGAAGCAATGCAAGAAGAGCTACTTCAATTCAAACTTCAGAAGGTTTGGATACCAGTTGATTTGCCCAAAGGTTACAGGGCAATTGGAACCAAATGGGTATTCAGGAATAAGAAAGATGAAAGGGGAATAGTGATAAAAAAAACAAAGCAAGATTGGTGGCCCAAGGGTATACTCAAGAAGAAGGAGTGGATTATGAAGAAGTTTTTGCTCCTGTTGCAAGAATTGAAGCAATTAGGCTATTCTTGGCCTATGCTTCTTTCATAGTCTTCACTGTTTACCAAATGGATATCAAAAGTGCCTTTTTATATGGTACTATTGAAGAAGAGGTGTATGTTTCTCAACCTCCAGGCTTCATTGATGCAAAATATCCAGATAAGGTGTACAAGGTTTCCAAGGCTCTTTATGGTCTACACCAAGCTCTTAGGGCATGGTATGAAACATTGGCTTTCTATTTATTGGAAAATGGATTTCAAAGAGGCAAGATTGATCCAAGTTTGTTCATTAAAAGAACCAAGAAAGACATCTTGCTGGTGCAGATTTATGTCGATGACATTATCTTTAGATCCACAAACCAGGAGTTGTGTGTGGAGTTTGAAAAACTTATGCATAGTAAGTTTGAAATAAGTTCCATGGGGGAACTTACTTTCTTTCTGGGTCTCCAAGTGAAACAATCAAATGAAGGTATATTTATCAGCCAAGATAAGTATGTAGCAGAGATCCTAAGGAAATTTGGGTTTGCAGATTCAAAGGTTGCAAGTACACCAATGGATCCAGAAAAGGGGTTACTCAAAGATGCTGAGGGTGAAGAAGTTGATGTGCATAATTACAGATCAATGATTGGGTCCTTGATGTACCTTACATCATCAAGACCAGATATCATGTTCCCAGTGTGTGTATGTGCAAGGTTTCAAGTAAATCCAAAAGTTTCTCATCTCACAGCAGTCAAAAGGATCTTTAGATACCTCAAGGGTCAACCTAGGTTGGGTTTATGGTATCCAAGGGAATCATCTTTTGAATTGGTAGCTTATTTAGATAGTGACTATGCTGGTGCAACCCTAGACAGAAAATCCACAACTGCTGGATGTCAATTTCTTGGCCGCAGACTCATATCATGGCAATGCAAGAAGCAAACAATGATGGCCAATTCTACAACTGAAGCAGAATATGTTGCAAGTGCAAGTTGTTGTGGCCAAGTTCTTTGGATCCAAAATCAATTGCTTGACTATGGGTACAATTTTCTTAACACCATTATTTACATTGATAATAGCAGTACTATTTGTATCATTAAAAATCCAGTTCAACATTCAAAAACAAAACACATTGAAGTCAGACACCATTTCATAAGAGATTGCAATGAGAAAAGGTTAATACAAGTTGTCAAAATTGATTCTGAAAAGAATTTTGCAGACCTTCTCACCAAAGCTTTTGATTTAGGTAGATTTAAATACCTGTTAACAGGTATTGGTATGATAAGTCTTTGAAAAACATGTGTTTTTGTACATAAAATAACAAGTTCTGGCCTTTAAACATGGTGCTGCTAGTTAGTCATAAGGTACTGTCAGTTCATAATTGGTACTGCTAGTATAAAGTTTGCTCTGTTTTTGTTCATCTTGATGCTTAAAATGTTCACAATGCTATAAAACAAGTGCTCTGCACTCTGTTCTTTTGGTCTACAACTAACAAATTTCAGGTTACTCAAGGTTGATAACAAAAATCATGATGTGGAAATGATAATCAGTTCACCAAGTTTTACAAACTTAAGAGCTGGCTAGTCTAAAAGCAAACGGCTATTGGTAAAGACTTCTCAAATCCGTTGATAGCTGATAGTTTGCTAAAAACTATAAGGTAATAAGTTCACCAAGTTTTACAAACTTAAAGAGCTGGCTAGTCCAAAAGCAAACGGCTATTGGTAAAGACTTATCAAATCCGTTGATAGCTGATAGTTTGCTAAAAACTATAAGGGATTTTTACTAAAATTTCAAAGAGATTGCCAAGTTATATTTCTAAATACAAGGTACTGGTAGTTCAAATTTTAGTACTGGTAGAGTAAAATGGTACTGCTACATAGCCGTTGAGTCTGTCAGTTTAAAAATATAGCCGTTGTTTGAAGGGTATTTCTGTGAATTCCTCATGTTTTCCTCGATTTAAGGGTATTGTTATTATATATAAAAGATCTTTTTGACCGTCTCTTCAATTACTTATCTATATCTTTAATAGTCGGTCAAAAGTAATTTTCTCATAATATCTTTAATCAATCCTTATCACAACTCACACTCACCTTTCATCTTCTACCAGTACAACAATAAAATCCCACCATCATAAAATCAAGTTTTTCCTTAAACCTTTACCATGGCTCATCTAAGTTTTGTCAAACGTCACAACCAGTTAGCATTTTTGGAAAAGTCTGAGGAAAATAAATCTTTTCATCAAGTAGTGGACTTTCTAAACAATTCTTATATCAGGTTTGCTTTACTCGTGAATCCCACTATTTATGAATCTCAAATTTTACAATTTTGGCAAACGGCTAGAGTCAAAACTCTTAGGAATGGGATTCAAGAGTTAAAGGTCAAAGTGGATGGCAGAACCCTGACTTTTACCGAATCATCCATTCGAAGACATCTTCATTTGGATGATTCAGATGGTATTAGTCAATTGCCTGATACTAAAATTTTTGAAAATTTGACAAAAATGGGGTATAATGTGACTTCTACAAAGCTTACATTTCTTAAAAAGCATTTTACCCCTCAATGGAGATTTTTGATCCATACCATCCTTCATTGTTTAAGCCAAAAGATAACCTCATGGGAGCAGTTTAGTGGTAACATGGCTGCAGCTCTCATTTGCTTGGCAACAAACAAAAAATTCAACTTTTCAAAATACATTTTTGAAGGATTGGTTAAAAATGTGGATAATGAAACAAAGTTTTTGATGTACCCTAGGTTTATTCAGTGCCTCATCAACAAATCCAAACATTTGTTACTTCCCCCAAACAAACCTTTTAAAACTCCAAAACTTACCCACAAGGTGTTTTCAAATATGAAAATTGGTTTTCAAGGAGAAGAAGTACCTCTTTTTGAGGAAATGTTACCACAACATACTGAAGAACCATCCACATCATCTGATCATTCATCACCAAACCCATCACCAGTACCATCAGTCACACCACCATCACCATCTCACCAACCATCATAAATACCATCTGCAACATCACCATCATTATCACATCATAACTCACCACCCCACTCTCCTCCACATTAAAGTTTAGATGCTCAGACTGTAAAGGAACTAAAGGAGCAAGTGCAGCTCTTGCAAACTACTCTTTAAAGTCAAAACAAACACTTTACAGAGATTAACACCAAGCTAGTTAAGAGAGTTGAGAAGTTGGAGTTAAAGGTGAAGTTGTTGAAGGGTAAAAGGACTTCTCAGTTGGTTGTTTCTAGTTCTTCAAGTTCAGATGCAGAAGGTTTGGGTCTCTCTTCTAAAAATAGGAGGATGGGTAGTTCTAAGAGTGGAGAAGAGATTCAGTTTCAATTTCATGAAGGAACTCAAGTGATTGATGAAGAGCCTGCTAGTGCAGAAAAAGGGCCTGCTAGTTCAAAAGAGGCTGCTGAAGCAGAGCAAGAGCCTGCTAGGATTCAGAGGCTATTGGCTATGGATTTAAAAGGTTCTACTCAAAAGTTCTACAAAAGAAAAAGGGAATCACAGCCTCAGGGGAGGTTTCTTGTTTCTGATGAACAATCTGCTACTCCAAGTCTAGAATCATAACCAAAAGACAAGGGCAAGAAAATTATGTTTGAAGATGAAACAGAGCCTAAAAAGTTAAAGAAGAAAGAACAAGTACAGATGGCTGTAGATGATAAGTTGTCCAAACAGCTTCATGAAGAAGAGGTTATGAGTGCTGAAGAAGAGACAAGAATATTACAAGAAAAATTTGATGCTCAGCTGCAATATATCATTTCCATTGATCCAATTGTAAGGGGTGAAGCTTATACTCTTGTGTGTGATGAGTCTCTTAGCTCAGATGAAATGACAATCAAGCTCAATGATTTCATCACTAAAAAATACAATCAAGAGGCATTGGATGATGTATATCAGCAGATCCTGAAGAATAAGAAGAAAGGGTTTTAAATGCCTCATTCTGAGGCAGATCAAAAGCATTTCTTCAAGTTAAATCTGAAAAGAGAAGTGAACATGAAGGATCATCAACTCAAAAATAAATCATTTGATGAATTGAAGCTTCTATACTTAGAGGCTTACAGAAGAAACAAAACCAGTTTCCTCATGGGTTCACAAGAAAGGCCTTCCAAAAGAAGAAGAGATGATCAGAAGGATCAAGCAGAGAAAGCAGACTTGCCTCCTGTTTAGTCAAAATAAATGGTTGTCCATGTTCCATAAGTTGTCTTTGCTGAACCTTTACATGCAAGGCATCCAATCATAGATTGGGAAATCTACTATGACAAATTTGGTAAAGCATGGAAGATAACAAGAGTTGGAAATAAGGTTGAAATATTCAAGAACTTTGAAAATTTGCTTAGAGCATGTAGCAGAATGGATCTAGATGAATTGTGGGACTTAGTTCAAGAGAAGCTGAAAACAAAGTATAAACCTGATGCAAAGGAGCAAGAGCTATGGGTGGAGTTCAGCAGATTATATGATCCAAATCCTACTGATACACATTGGAAATTCCCTTACTATGATTTATCTGTTTCATGGGAATACTTCAGCATGAGCCATGTTCATCATATTTCCACTCAGAGTGGAATAGAACTTTTTATGCTAGGTGAGAAGGAGTATCCTTTAAGCTATTAAGTATTATCAGTCTTGATCTCCAATAAACTATTGTGTGAAGAAGAAACTGATGCAGTCAAAAGATTGAAGGAAAGCAATTTGATCAGTATGAAAGCCTAAGGAGGAATAGATGATAAAGTTTTTGGAAGAGTTCCCTCAGATCCTCAAGGTATGAATTTTATTCACAAGAAACTTGGTTATTTTAATAAGGAATAACAAGTTTAGGGGAGGATTGTTGGGAATAAAATGCTCAAGTCAAAGAGTCTGCCAGAAGAGCCTGCCAGATGATGAATTAAGCCTGCCTCTTTTGTTTTGTTGAAGTTGAAGATATACTAACAGTATCTTCTGGGTGAGAAGGTACTGCTAGTTGATGAAGGTCCTACCAGTTTAAACGACAAGTTGTTATATATTTTATTTAGAGATATTTAGTTGTATTATTAGTCTTTGTTCAAAGTTACACGTTAAGTAGAAGTAGTACATAGGTCTCAGTAGATAATATGGAGTGTTTTACCTTGAAAGGTGTAATATTAGGATAAGATAAAGTCTCTAAGTATATTATATTATGCAACTTGACAACTTGTAATAAGGGTTCCTTATACTATAAAAGGAACACTTAGTCACCTTCTTAGATATCACTGCATGCACAACTACAACCATAAAATCCTTTACATGTATTAAAAGATTCAAGGTTACATTTGTAATCTCGGTGGTAGTTTAGATCACCCGTATTATCTCATAAATAATATTGAATCGTTGTGTTATTCATGTTGTGTTCATCACTCTAAATTATTCACGTTTACTTATTCACCACCTTTGTTCCTTTATTGTGTTCTAGTAAATTCCGCGTACTAAATCACATTCATTCATAAATATCCCAAACACATTATTAAGACTAACATCCCAAGTGTTTGTATAATCCTTCCACACTTTAGTTTTATAAACTCCAGGAAATCTGCAAACACTCATTCCACAAGCATTATATCTTACATTGCTTTCTAGGATTTATTAGTATATATAGATTTCCACCGATTTTACGCGAGGTTGCCTTGTTTGTTTTCTCAGGTTTAACAGGTTATGTATGACAAGAAGATGATTTATATTCTGGAAGGGAAGCTTTGATTGTTCATTTTCTTGGAGGAAGATCTAACCTTGTTACCACACTATCCACACCGAACGAATCAGGGGAGTATTTGATTTCATTCTTTTACCTATTTCACTTTTACATTCTTTAATTAAACATTGGGGACAATGTTCATCCTAAGTGTAAGGGGAGGGTAAATGATTATACCTTATAGGATACACTTTCACTTGAGTTTGTTTGTTTGATGGTAGGTATGTAATAAAACTAAGAGAAATACTTGTTAGTGTAATTTTAGCGCCAAATTTAAATTTTTTTACAACATTTAGGAGTGAAACTTTAGCCTTAGCAAGCGTCTCATGGATAGGAGTCGTATGACTAGCATAAAACCGTACCATTCAGAAAAATTTTCCACCCAAATATGTGAGGTTCGCCTTTAGATTTGATAGGAAAAGCATTTACTATTAGTGCTTATGAGTGTAGCGGTAGCATTTAGATTTTAGAACTTGCGTTAGTGATACATCCCGAGACCGCTAGTGAGACTACATTCGTGTAGTAGGATTTACTACATGATAAGAGGCATTAGGATCACCCTTGTGTTAAACCCATATCATAATTACTTGACCATTTAAGTCATCTTACTTGGCTAGTTAAGTCAACTAATTTTTCCCACACCTTAGCGTTGTACTTATTTTTAGTACACGAAACCCCTAGTACACCCCTCCGAGCCAATCTTTTCGTTTCTAACTTTAAGCATCTTACTTAAAGGAAGAATTTGTTACAACCCACTTAAATGTACAACCAAATCGCCTTAGCCTTCCGTGTATGCACTCATCTTTAGTGCATTATTGCTACATGTTTAAACCCTTAGTTAATTATCTAATTGATTAAATGGTTGCTAAGTCGAGTCATATCTTGTACATATTGTTTTGGGACGATTGGGACTCATGGGTAAAGTACTTATGTTATGTAGTAATGGGGAAGAACATCATTTATTACCCCCATATGTGCATTAATCTTAACAGTACTCCAAGTGTTTTGATTATCTTGATTCGAGTCATTAGATTAGTTTATTGTAAAGTATGTAAAAATTCAAGTGTAAGGGGAATGTTCATTCCCTATGATGTATTATTTTGGATGGTAGGGTAAAAGTGTGTGCAAAACATATATATATATATATATATATATATATATATATATATATATATATATATATATATATATATATATATATATATAAAAGAAAGAAAAAAATAGAAAAAGAAAAGAGAAAAACATACGGACTACCATCCCATTTCATTCTGTTAGCATTAAAATATTTATATATAGAAGTGATGGTCATTCTCATATTGTAACTTTGTGTCGTTTGTTAAGTTTAGTAATAGTTTAGTCATTGGGCTTTGGACTTGGCAAGCTAATATGTTATGTGATATGTTTCATAAGCCTTGTATCTAATCATGTAACCAAGTCCAAGCCCAAGTCCATTAGAAAGCCCATGAGACCTTTCTCTCTAATTATAAAAGGCACCTTACCTCTCATTTGTAAGGTGTGCTTGTGTGTGTATTGTGTGTGTTTTTTAATAAAAAGCTCTCTTCATCTTATTCTCTCTTTATATATTTACGCCATACATATACATACATCAAGTCACCGTCTTCTCTTCATCTTTACTTCATCTAGTGCTTATATTTGTGTTAAAGTTGATATACCTAAGGTCCTACAAGTGGTATCATTCGCCTAACAATGATTTAGGAGTGTGTGGTAATCGTATTTTTCAAGTTTTTTCTTAAAAAGTTGCATTTTTTCTTGTAGAAGTGCACTTTTTCTTTAAAAAGTCTTGATCTTTAAGTGTTTTAGTGTTAAAGTTGTTGTATTTCTTGAAGCTTTAGTGATTCTAAGTGTTTTTGGAAAGATTTGATCAAAAGAATCAAGTGGAAAAAGTGTTTTTGGTTGAAAAAATCGGATTTTTTGGCTGTTTGGGACATCTTACGAGTAACTTTTGGTCAAAACCCTTTTCCTAGGAGTAACTTTTGGTCAAAACCCTTTTCTTACGAGTAATTCTTACGAGTAATTCTTACGAGTAAGTTTCTACGAGTAAGTTTCTACGAGTAAGTTCCTACGAGTAAGTTCTTAGGAGTAAGTTCTTAGGAGTAACTTCTTACGAGTAAGTTTCTACGAGTAAGTTTCTACGAGTAAGTTCCTACGAGTAAGTTCTTAGGAGTATGTTCTTAGGAGTAACTTCTTACGAGTAAGTTCCTACGAGTAAGTTCTTAGGAGTAAGTTCTTAGGAGTAACTTCTTACGAGTAAGTTTCTACGAGTAAGTTTCTACGAGTAAGTTCTTAGGAGTAAATTCTTAGGAGTAACTTCTTACGAGTAAGTTTCTACGAGTAAGTTTCAGATTTCTGCGCATAACTTCATCAAAGGTCTTCTCTTCGTGCATCGGTGACTCAGTACTTCCCTAGCTTGGATAAGTTAGTGGAATACTTCGACTTCGGATATCTTTCATGCTTGGATAAGTTTGAAAGATTTGTTTGGTCTTTTGAACCTTACGCATAAGAATCTTACGCATAAGATTAAAACTTACGCATAAGGTATATCTTACGCATAACTCTAAAGTTTACGCATAAGATCATACTTTACGCGTAACTTTGAAGTCTACGCATAAGTCTCATCTTTACGCGTAAGATTACTGTTTACGCATAAGATTAAAGGTTTACGCGTAAGTTTTTTGACTTTTTGACAACCAAACTTCAAACGGCCATAACTTTTGAACCGTAACTCCGTTTTCGACGAATCAGCTGTCAAAACGACCGTGAGACAGAGGAGAACGACACGCTAAATGATTTATCGATTTAGGCGAAGTTTCGAGGCCTAAAACGCTCCGAGAAGAAGTTATTGAGGTTTTAAGGTTTTAGATCAAATTTTTCACCATAAAAACTTGCATCAACTTACACTAAACACAACTCCTATTTCGTTGGAACGATCCAAGATCAACTTTATCACACATCAGAACATAATGGAAATAGAAATGCAAATGAAGGAGAGAGATTTTATGAAAAAGTTTACGGTGTTCAAGGCACACGTTGAGAAGGTTATCAACATATTTGGATATGAGTCAAGGTTCGAACAAGCATTTGAATACTACGTCAGAGACCGATTTCATTATTTCAAAGAAAAACTCAATCAAAACCTGAATCAACTGGATAAGCTACTTAATGAAGAAGAACTTCATACACGTGACTGCAGAGAAGCTCTTATAGTGATCCAAACTCAATTTCAGAGTATCTTTAACCCTTGGATAATGAACCAGTCAGAGTTTATCGATGCATTTTCCCAAAAATTTAGGGTAAGCTATTCGACATTCAGAACTCAATGCATAATTCAAATGGATGAACTCGAAAAGATACTTGAAACTGAGGAAGCTAAGTTAAATGAGATTGAGAAGCTAAAACGGGAAAAAGAGCAGAATGAAAGAGAGATGCAGTTAAAGGAAACTGAGGTGATTGAAAAAGAGACAGAGAAAGATGTTCAAAAAGAAGAGGAAACAGTCAATGAGGGTGATGCATCAAATGATACTTTGATTTTCACGGGCAGTGATTCATCTTCAGAACAACAGGTTGAAAGCAGCAGTCCTAGCTATGATTCAGATACTGATGATACACAAAGGAATGAAGCTGTTTGGGACACCGAAGATGATCATATCAGACCTTCATCAGACACAGAGATAATGGCTACGGTACAACATTCACATGCTCATGATGATGTTGATATATTTGAGAATATGTTTGTTCATAATCATACACATCCTGAGCATCCTGAGTCTATTAGTGACACTTATATGGTGGAACAAAATGATAGCAATATCACTTTTGATACTCCAGATATGGATCCTAATAGAGGTGAGCCTGCCCAGGATGGATCTTCTTATGAACAAGATCGTGCCTTATTTGCTTCATTAATCAATAATTTCAAACATGAACTTGACAAGTGCAAAAACGACAATCGTGAAGCTAAGCAAGTGAATGTCTTTTTAAATAAAGAGATTCAGAGATTTAAGGAAATGGAAAAACATTTTGAAAATGCAACAACAAGAAATGCTGAACTTGAAATTGAAATCTCAAACCTTAAATCTCACGCTCAAAAGTTTGAAATGAATGGAGAGTCTGTAAAACCACTTTTAAAAAGATATGAAGAACTTGAAGTTGGTTATAGAGAAGCTGTTCTTCGTGAAAAACGCTCCATTCAGAATCTGGATGCTCAAATGGTTGTTAACAACAGAAAGGTTCAAGCGCTTTTAAAAGAGAACAATGATTTAAAAAGTGAAAATTCAAAGCTTCAGAAAACCACATCAAATTTTGAGATTGTAAACACAAAACTTGAGAATGAAAACAAAGAGTTTTTGAAACGAACAAACGATCTTGAAAACAAACTTCGAAAATTGGGACAGACTTCTCAGACAATCAACATGCTGCCTACTAAAGATGAGAAGATTGAGAAACAAACATATGGGATTGGTTTTGTGAATAATGCTAATGTGGAAAATGGAAAACCGTGTTTTTTAAACAAAGTGAAAAAGCTGAAACCTATTTTGTACAACGCTGAAGATATGGGAAAAGAATTGTCAGATGATCTTTTGTTTGAGTCTCAAGATATTTTAAAATCTGAAGAGGAAAAATGTTTGAAAGTAAAACAAACAAAAAACCCACTCTCATACCACGGCTTTGTGTATGGTTGTCTACAATTGACAGATATACCAAAAGAACCTTTCAAAAGAAAAGACACAAATGTGAAGAGATTTTTCAAAGAAGCTCAACTTGCTACCTATGATGCTAAGTTATGGCAAAATAGAGCAAGGAAACAATTTTGTAATCTTAAACATCACATTGAGCAAACGTTAAAAGTCATTTGGTTTAAGCAAGAAAACATCACAAACAACGTTTTCTCTAATCCTCTTTCATCAGATGTACGCCTTAACTTAGAAGTCAAAAAGATTTTGAAAGATGAGATTGAACCTCGTGTGAAAGATATCAATTTATGTTTTGAGTACTTTTAAAAATATCTTGTAACTGAAATGAGAGAAGATCTAAAGTACGTTCACTCTCTGGAAGACGAATTTGATAAAAAATGCTTAATACTTGACATTCAAAACGAATTTTTCACAAATCAAATAGAGTCTTTCAAATCAAAATCTGTTTGCCATGAGAAAGTGAATAAGAATTTTGAACAAACATCTTCTTTGAAATCTGAAAATCTTTGTCTCAAAAAGAAAATCACCGAGCTTTCACAAGAAGCAACTGATGTCAAAGCAGAATTGTCAAAAAGAACTGCTCACTTTGAGAAACATCTTGCAATACTCGAAGCACAAAGTATCTCTTTCCAACTTAAATTGCAAGAGCAGAATGAGAAAATGTCTTCTGAAAACTCTTTGACATCAGTGCTTAAAGAAAAAGAAATGATTTTTGATGAAAATTGTAATGATACCAATATCAAGTTTGATTTTGACGAACTTGATACAAAAAATCTTGAATTGGAATATGCTGTGGCATCATTACAAAAAGAAAATGAGCATTTGAAACTGACTTACAAAAACTTGTTTGATTCAATTAAGAGGTCAAGAGTTCAGAATCAAACTTCAAACAAATCTGACTCTCAGATCACACCAAATCATCTTTTTGAAAAAGAAAAGTCTGTGCTTCAAAAGAAAATTGTTGAATTGGAAAAACCGATTGCACAACAAACCAAGAATTTTGGTGATGCCAAAAATGATTTTTCAATCGAAACAGACAAATATGAAAAATATTTTGCACATCTTGAAAATCAAAATGCTTCTTTGCATGAAAAACTGGCATCATCAGATCATCTTTCTCTTCAAAAAGAATACAATGATTTGAGAACCTCATACAATGCCTTAAAAGCAAAGTTTGATGTTCTTAACCGGTCAAAAGGAAAATCTCAAGTTTCAAACGAATCTAAACCACAAGTAAGTGTTTCAGAAAAGGTTTACACGGGTGAATCTTCAAAACCATTTTCTAAAAGGGTTTCTCAATTTACCACCTATTCTTTGCAAAAAGGAAGGAAGTTTTCAAAGAGACCAAATTTTTCTGAAACATTTACTCCTCAAAAGGTTTCAAATGCAAGTGCTCATAAAGAAAATAATCAAGGTTTTCAAACTCCATACTCTTGTTTTACTCCGGTAAAGCCAGTGTGGAAACCAAAGCAAAGCCGTTCAAAACATTTGAAATATTCATACTCTGAAATGCTTCCGCTACAACAAAGGAATGGCTATGCTTGGAAAAATCCTAATTCTGGAAGGTTTCCATTCATCTCAAAAATGAATTTTCGAAATGAAACACCGAGTTTCAACAATGGATGGAAAACTTCTTCAAGTTTTAACACTCCAAGAGAAACACCGAGTTTCTCAAACAAGTTTCACAAGCAAAAAATTTTTAAATCACCGTTGATTCCACGAGCTTTATTTCAAAATGAAACACCGGTTTTCAGTCCTCGTTGGAATTCAACTTCTTTGTCTCGGATTGACACAACTTACAAATGGATTTCAAAATATGGTAACCCAGTTGGCGCCGTGCTTAAATGGGTTCCAAAAGTTGTTGTCTAATCCAAATTCATGATGGCTTTCGTATACTTCAGTATGAAACCCGGGCTTAAATTCATGACTTCTTAGTATTTTAGCTAAGGACTCGTTCTTCAAATAAAGGAAAGTGCTTAATCAAACAAGGTTTTAAATATTTTTTGAGCACTTATCCTAAAAACATTATGGCTTATGCACACATAACAGTGTATAACCCGCGATTTTCAAAGAAAGGACCATGTTGTACATTTATGTGCGACAATCCTAAAAGATAAGAAGACTTCTCACCAAAATGCTTATCAAAGTCTTCTTAATTTTTGAGCAAAATTTCGAAAAATGTTTCAAAAGGTTTTCAAAACTTTTCATGATGTTGTTCAAGATATTACTCCCTCACATCCTTAAATCGCTTAATTTACTCAAAATGTTCTATTTTTGAGGGGGAGTAATAAAAAGACGTTCCAAAAAGATCATGCTTAAAGTAAACTTATACGGAATTTACAAACATCCGTTTCTCCCATATGCTATCCAAAAAGAAAAGGTTTTAATCAATTGGTATCAAAAATACCATGGATATGCTATTTTTGAGGGGGAGAAGACGTGATTAAAATGTGATCAATGTGTTTAAGATTGTGGCTGAATCTTGTGCGAGCTCGACTCAGAAAGTACCAATGAATTGACGAAGCTTAAAATGTCAGTAATCGAAAAGACTTGTCCTGGACGGGTAATAATTTCAAGCTAGTCTAACTAGTGATGTAAGCGTGTCTCGAATAGGACTTGTCTAAGTAGAATGTACCATATCGAGAGACTTTCTTTGGACTTGACCAGGACGGGTAATAATTTCAAGCTAGTCTAACTAGTGATGTAAGCGTGTCTCGAATCGGTCATGTTCGCTGAAAGTGGATCAATTCAAAAGTGCAAACTCCTCCCGCATGTGCAAATTTCTTAAAAACACATGAGCACATGTGAAGGGGGAGTCCTTCAAAATGAAATCAAAACTCTCAAAGTGTTAACAAAATATGTTTCATTATCATAAACACTTTGAGAAGGTTTTCAAATGAATGGTTTTATGGCAACAATAGGATAGTCATGAAGATATAAGGTGACTAAGGTTAGGAAAAACCGTCCTATGATCCGCCAGAGCCGAAGGGATCTACCCAAGGACAATTCCAATAGATTAGAATTAGAAGTCCTTAGGTATGATTGATAAAAGGAGAAAATGAGAAAGGAGAAAGAAGGGGTTGAAGAATTAAAAAGAAAAGTTATGAAAAAGGGTGAAAAGAAATAGCCCTCCAAATGTTCAACCTTAGGGCAGACACCGGGTTCAACTCATATGCTACTGGTTGTTACTAAGGTGACGCCGGTATTGAAGACAAAGACGTCATGGACCCAGTGACGCACTGCACTAATCCTTCTTAACCACTCAAGTTCTCTTAAAAGAGCTTGTTTCATTCTCACAGGGAACTGACATAATCTATCGACCTATCTCTTAGAGATGGTTGATATTGAAGCAGGAGACCTCTCCCTAATCTCCGCATAGGAAACCAAATGTGCACTTATCGAGTCTAGAGCCCCGAGATTCATCAAAAGATCTCATAGGAACACATGATATTTCTACACTGGTTGTTCATCACTAAGGACGCCAGATGTAAACTTTAGAGTCCTATGCAGATCTTAGCAATTTGCCAGAACATTTATGAGAGGATTCACTTTTGTGATTCTCAATGATTGAATGGAAATTCCTGCCAGGGTCAACATCAAGCAGCCCTGACAACAGGTCACTTCGGTAATTCTTTATGGGTTACGCTTAGTGTTCACAGTGGTTTCAAATGATCTACAGTCGTGGAGTGATCCACAACGACTCACCCAGTCATTGAGCTACTAAGTAGGTCTTGTAAGCTCTCTCGAGAGTATCTGACATGGGAATGGCCTTGGTAAGGGTTAGAAGGAGTCTTCACACTATGTTGTTGACGATCTCTAATTCTTATCTGTAAGTACCGGATGTTTTATTGCTAACTGTTTATATGCAGGGACACTTCATCTCCATGGCGACAGATTCCGCATGCTTATACATACATCTGAAAGTTAAAGAAAGCTCCCTCAAAGATCTATACAACACAAAGTTCAAAGAAAGATTCTACGCCAAAAAAAAGAATCTACAAAGTATAAAGACTAAAGATCAAAGTGAAAGAAAGGGAACTACGTGCATATGAATATCAAAATCCAAAGATGTATGAGCATGTTGGAATGGCGAACAACCACCACAGACACAGAAGTGACGAAAGGCAGATCGCTCCACATCGCAAAGGAACAAAGAACAATGAAAAGTCAGTCATCAAAGATCACAAAGCATGAAGGAACAAAGACTAAAGACTATTCTACAATGACACACAAAGTTAAAGACTAAAAACACGGAAGACCCACTCACGTGGAGCATCATTCGAATGACCACCCCTTAGGGGGAGATTGTTAGCATTAAAATATTTATATATAGAAGTGATGATCATTCTCATATTGTAACTTTGTGTCATTTGTTAAGTTTAGTAATAGTTTAGTCATTGGGCTTTGGACTTGGCAAGCTAATATGTTATGTGATATGTTTCATAAGCCTTGTATCTAATCATGTAACCAAGTCCAAGCCCAAGTCCATTAGAAAGCCCATGAGGCCTTTCTCTCTAATTATAAGGTGTGCTTGTGTATGTATTGTGTGTGTTTTTTTAATAAAAAGCTCTCTTCATCTTATTCTCTCTTTATATATTTACGCCATACATATACATACATCAAGTCACCATCTTCTCTTCATCTTTACTTCATCTAGTGCTTATATTTGTGTTAAAGTTGATATACCTAAGGTCCTGCACATTCTATGTTTATTTTATGTTTCTGTTATTTTTGATTTATTAGCTTAAGTCGAGTCTAGTCTTGGCTTAGCAATGCCATGTTGTACATGTAATTAACCAAGATGATTAACTCGCCACCAGTAAAGATTGCCTATATCCAACAAAACCGTGTATTCCATATCCCTACACCTAACGTTATAACCCTTTAAAAGACCTCTTTGATAGTTTATCCTAGGTGCTTACGCCATGTGGTGGAGGTTTGATCATTTCCCAAGCCTATGGTAATCTATTTTGCTATGACAGGTAGTAAGAGATGTTTTCCATTTCCATATTGTGATATATACTTTATTACACCCGAGAGATGTGAGTATCTAAACACTATTTGTGAGGTGCTAGTATATGACCTCCGTGCTTGTCTTTGGTCTTTAGTGGAACGATTATTTGTTGTAATTACTTTTATATTAGTGTTGAATGACCCCTAACTTGTATTTTGATTAGAATAAAAGCGCATTTGCTTGAGGACAAGCAAATCTCAAGTGTAAGGGTATATGATGAGGCGAAAAATGATCCATTTTTAGGTGGTCATTTAAGCCTGAATTGAATTTATTTGATCAAATATTGCCCAAAACCGTTCCTTTTGTGATTTTAGGTACTTTTGGAGTGAATTCTGGAAAAGGAAGCATTTTGGACGTTTTTGGAGCATAAAAGTGAAGAAAACGGCAAAGTCTTAATTTTCCTTGCTGGGAACAGCACCTGACGGCGTCACCAAGTTCTTAATGACGACGTCAAGAGGAAAACAAGAGGTGAAGAGGATAGAGTCCATGACGATCCAGAATGTTTTTGCACTAGGGCATGACGGCGTCACTATAGGTCGTCATGGTCCCTTTACATGTGACGGCCCAGAGGAAATTTGCTCTTGACGGCGTCAGATCTAGATTTAGGCAATCCGATATTATTATGGGCGGCGGGTTGACGGCATCAGAATTCTCTTCTTGACGTCGTCACATTAAATAATCCATATATAGTTTTGTAATTTTCATTCATAATGGAGGACAATTTTAGGGACGACTTGGAGAAACCCTAACACGATTTTATCAGTATTTTCAATGGTTTTCACCCCTTGAAACCTTTCATGTTCAATTAAGATAAGTATCCTTTCAATTCATTCAATATGTCTATGTGTTATTTGAATATATCTTACACTTGTCTTGATTTTAACATGCTAGGCTAGATCTCTTGTGTGTTTGCTTAGATGTAGTGAAACCTAAATGTTGATTATGGGTTAATTTCTTGTTTATAGTTGTTACGGATGAATGATTTCGATGTTAGGCTTAAGAAAACTGGCAGACTTCCATAGTGTAACTTGCTTGAACGTCTTAAGAAACATGAACCAATGCGTACTAGGTTTTTATGGTTGTATTTAATGCATGAGCGAATTCTAATGATCCCATGTTAGGAGCTTCTTGTAGGCTCGACATAGGAGTGAAGTAGGAGCTTATAGAGTTGGGGAAGTACGTACACCACCCCACGATTGGTATTAAGGAATATAACCCGTCATCCACGCAACTGTAACAAACTATCAACCTGTAAAAGATGTCTAAGGAGTAATGAAATCTAAGTAAACACAATTTTCCCATTTATTGTTCACACCACTAGTTTAATTAGTTTATTTACATTTTTGTTATTTTATTTTGATTGCATCTTTAGTTATTGGGTTAGTTGACTAGCAACTAATTCCGCCCACTCTTCCAAAACCCGAGATTTTAAGTGTTTTTATAAAAATATAAAAAATACAAAAAGAATCATCCCTCACCTCTAGACTTAATTTTTAGGCTTTCTAATCCTAGCGACACTATTCCTGAGTTGAACGATCAATCCCCCGGTACTTGTCACTATACTATACTACAACGATCAGGTACACTGCCTGGTGTGGGTTGTAAGCTTCTCGAGATCCCTTGAGAGGTAAAGCCTGGTGCAATTCCCACGCATCAAAGTCCATAGTAGCCATAAGGCTAAAAACTTGGTTTCTACATCTAGGTGTCTAGAACTTTTGCATATGGATTTATTTGGTCCATCCGCTATACAAAGTTATGGAGGTAACTTCTATACTTTGGTCATAGTAGATGATTACTCAAGATATACTTGGACAAAATTTTTGAAAAGTAAAAATGAAGCTTTTGATAAATTTGAGAGTCTAAGTAAGAAAATTCAAAATCAAGTAGGGTCTAGTATTGTGTTAGAACGGATCACGGTCGTGAATTTGATAATGAATTTCAATTTGGAAACTTTTGTGATAAAAATGGAATTACTCATAACTTTTTGGCTCCACGCACTCCTCAATCTAATGGTGTAGTAGAACGTAAAAACTGGACTTTGCAAGAGATGAGTAGAACAATGTTTAATGAACAAAACATTCCACAAAAGTTTTGGTGTAACGCCGTTGACACATCAACTTACATTTTAAATCGAGTCTTAATTAGACCATTTTTGAATAAAACTCCTTATGAACTATATAAAGGTAAAAAGCCTACATTAGGATACTTTAGAGTATTTGGGAGTAAATGCTTTATTCTTAACACCAAGGATTATCTCACCAAATTTGACCCAAAGTCTTATGAAGGTGTATTTCTTGGATATTCAGAAAATAGTAAAGCTTACATTGTTTTGAACAAAGAAACCTTAAGAGTCGAGGAATTGTTGAACGTAACATTTGACGAGAGTCCACCTCCCTCTAAGACATCACCTTTGGTAGATGATGACTTAGTTGAAAGCCAAGCAATAGAAAGTCAAGAGATCTTAGGTAATGACAAGGAAGATGAACTATTAAAAAAAGAATTTGTCAATGTCAAAGAATCTAAAAGTCATCCATTAGATGGTGTCATAGGAAAAATTAACAAAAGAACACTAAGATCAAAAGTTCAAAATGAAAGCAACTTCTTTTGTTTCGTGTCAACCATTGAACCGAAAAACATTAATGAAGCCATTAAAGATGAGTCTTAGGTAATAGCAATGCAAGAAGAGTTAAACCAATTTGTTAGGAATGATGTATGGACATTAGTTCCTCAACCAAAGAGTCAAACAATAATTGGAACAAAATGGGTCTTTCGTAATAAAATGGATGAAAATGGAATTATGTCTAAAAACAAAGCTAGGCTAGTAGCACAAGGATATAACCAACAAGAAGGCATTGACTACAATGAAACTTTTGCTCCGGTTGCTAGCCTCGAGTCAATTAGAATCTTACTTGCATATGCATGTGTACACAATTTTAAACTCTTTCAAATGGATGTCAAAAGTGCATTTCTAAACGGGGTCATTAATGAAGAAGTGTATACATTGTACAATGAGAAATATACATAAACATCAAACTTTGGTAAGCAGTGCGATCCTTTTTGGTCAAACTTTAGCAACACTATTGTACAATGAGAAATATACATAAACATCAAACTTTGGTAAGCAGTCTTAATCACAACATGTTTGAAAACAGTTCCTATTTCATAACTACTGGATTTTGCATCATCAAGAAAATATTACCCAATAAATCATTTGCTCCATTTTCTAAATTCGTTTGTTCAGAAAAAGATTTCAACCAAAACTCATAATCGCGAGACAAATTTCCAGAACAAATTTCCCTACAACATCGCTTATGCATTTAGGATTTGTGACTTGACAATAGAGAATATTTGGAATATGTGATGAAGGAATTAGGAGGAACATCACAAATTGATCACGAACTTCAGTAGTGGAGACCAAACCCACTATACAAAGAAGGACATATGTCTTATCATCCGTTGGAACAAAACACAAGGAATCAAATTATTACCTATATTCTATCCCTTCAGATAACGCCAAGTTTGAAGGACCGAACGTTATGGAATTAGTCACAAAGGTTTATTGTACCCATTTCAGTATTTCCTGTTAAGGAAACCGATTCAACTTGGACTTCAGGTAATCATTTCAGGATTTCCTTCAGAAACCCATTTAGATGTGAACATCACCTATCACCCTCAGAACGATGGTCAAAGCGAGAGAACAATTTAAACATAGGAAGGTATGCTTAGAGCATGAGTGATTGACCCTAGAAATGGTTGGACTAATCACTCAACATAAATCAAATCTAGCTACAACAATAGTTATCACACCAACAACGGGAAACTGGCAGAAGTTAGATTGGTACATAACACCCATCATTTGGATTGGATATCCTGAACAACAAACCATCCAGATTCAGGTAGGAGAACAAACTAAGTTAAAAGCATTGCCTTGGATTGGCATGATACAAATTGGATAACAAGAAAGGTTGAACCTTTAGCATATTGGACTATTTAAGATTCATTTTAGAATCGACCAACTCGCATACAAACTTGAGTTCTGGCAGAATTCAGCAGTATATATTACCAGTACCACATTTAAAACATCAAGAAGCGCAGACCATCGATTGATGGGCCAAACTCAGAAAAAGCTCAACTCACTAGTTCAGTAGGCATTCATGAGATAACCAGAAATTTTCTACAAGTCAAGAATCAGTTACAAGTTCAATAAGTCGTAAACCATTAAAACTTCAAGTTCTGCAGAGTTAGCAGAAAGTTCTGCCTAGGAAAGGCATGTTATCGTTCAGAAAACTTGGAAAGTTACACCAATGTACACTGGACCATTTATATTTTGACAGAGAAGGCCTAGTGGCCGTCAGACTTGAACATTGTCAGAGAACAACAGGATTACACGAACATATTTCACATTTTCAGATCCCCAGAAATGACTTTCAGATGAGTCACTCATGATTCCATTGGAAGGGATCCAACCCAAATGACAATCTCAGACCTTGTAAGAGAACCAACAGAAATCATGGACCGTGTGGTCAAACAGTTGAAACAGAGTCGAATTCCTATCGTTAGAGTTCGCTGGAATTCTCGAATATCATCACCTTTTCACCAATACATTCTCAGAGACCAACATAAACTGAACTTCGGGACGAAGTTCCATTTAGAGGGGAAGAATGTCACAACTCACCATTTCAAGTCATTTCAGGTCATTTCCCGAACTTTGGAAAAACACTATTCATCAAACACTATTCATCAAAACACTATTCATCAGTTTACTATTCATCATTTTTGGTGTCAGTTTGACATTCCGAGAAGCATTCAGAAATTTTACTATTCACGGAACACTATTCATTGCGGGAAAAGATTTCATCATTCACGTGCATTACACATTTCATCGTAAATTTAGTTTACGGGTGTTCAAATTCGCGTAACCGTATTGGTTCGGGTGCGAATTCATGCATTATCAGTAATGACATTTCATACGGACTGGAGATAGTCTGCATATCATCAGTAGGTCATTTACATGTTATACCACTCTTAGGATTTTCAAATTTCTATATTCAGTATATTTAACGTTTTACGTATTACGATTTCTAAATAAACGTTAACACCCGGTTTATACACGACGAATATATCTAAATATTCCGACAATGGTCCCGACATATTTTTATATCCATTTTAACATCATAAAAGTTATAACATTCAGTTACCCAGTATTTTGGAAATTTATTTTAATTATAACGTACGCGTATGAATATAACGTCGGTTTTCGTTAAAACTAAACATTAATCACCCGATCACTCAGTAAATATACCCAACATATTTTTAATATGTTTTTAACATTATTATAACTAATTTCATCCCGGTATACTTCGTGAACATTTATTTCTAATAAAACCGATACCCGATCGTAACTAAAAACGCTAACTAGTGCAAATTCTTACAAGTATTTCTAAATAACTACCAAGTACCCTAACCCCCCCCCTTCACCCCTTTGTAAAACCGGCCATGTGCCCTTTCTTTTAACCCTTGGCATTAATTTTCCTAAGTATAATACTAATAAACACTAAAACATAACTTTACTAAATTTTCACAAATCATTATCTCACTTTTCACCAAGATCATAGTTCATCATTTCTTCTTGCTCTCTTCTCAAACCCACGACTCAAATCAAACTCCATGATCAAGTGATCATTTTTCATGAAGTAAAACACTAGAGTTGTTCATTTTACAAGTCTAATCAAGATACAAGTAACAAAAACACAAGAACTTCAAGCATAATCATCCAATAATCATCTCATTTGGTCAAGTAAGTTTTCATCTTTATTTTTTTCATGAATCATCCTATTTTTACATGTATTACATAAGAATCATGCTAAAAACCATGTATAAGTAGCTATACTACACTTTATTTTGGCTAAAAAGTAACATACAAACCCTAACTTTCTTGTTATGAATCCCCTAGCTCTAATAACTTGGTTAGGAGTCCATGGCACCCTAAGAAGGTGTATGGTAAGATTAGATTAGTCATGTGGTGATTACAAGAGGATTGGTGATGGTAGAAATTGGTTTTTAACCTTGGAAACTTGATTTGGAACCCATTTTAGACATGCTGTCCCGTTTTGTAAAAATCTGGAAAATCAGTAAACACCAAGGAAACTTTGGCAAAATTTTTAGAAAATACTTTCAAAAACGAATCCGTAGGCGAAAGAACGGATTAAAAAGAGTCTATAACGAAGGAGTTATGATTTTTGCAAGATTGTAGACGAAAAGTATTTTTCAGAAAATGTTTGCTGTTGGACGTTTTTCATTGGACAAAAAGAGACTTTAGACGTAACCCGGAGGAGCCGAGCTTTCCAAAATATATTACTACATACTAAGACGAAACCGTGGATATAAAGAACAAGTAAAACGGACAAGTAACGACAAAGATATACTCGTTTGAATATCGGCTAGAACCTTTTATTAATTGACAGCTTTTAATATATTTGGCGCAAAAACTACGAAGTGCATTTTCAAGCTAAACATAATATCAAGTACCGAGCTTTATAACTAACGTAGTATTAGTTATTACGAGTATGTTTTCATCATTTCAAGGATTACAACCCGAGTATTTCAACGCTAACATGGAAACTTACGTTATATATATATATAAGTATATATATTATAACTAGCCATTTATATTTTCTAATAGCAATATTTTCCTAAGTCTTGGAATATATACTTTTGGTAACAACAAGTGTTTTTCAAAGAGTAGAGTGGTATAGTAAACATGTGCATGGACATTCATAACATCATTTCATGATCTAAAGTAGATCGTACATCATTTACATTAGGTTGCGGCTAGTGTGCGCGCCTTGCCTTTCAGTTCATTACATGTTCATGGTACCATCATATTGGGTTGCGGCAGCAAATTGTTCATTGGTGTTCATTTCATTTCATCACGGTTTCATCAGTTGAGGTGAGTTTTCATAGCCCCGTTTTCAATTCAACATTTTTGATTGTTTTCAAATCCCACGGGGGGAATACATTGCATCAATTATTTCAGTACGAGCCCAAGTATTCAAACATGTACATAGCTTAAGTTACCTTGCCATGTGAAAAGTCCCCTGTAACATCATGAACCGTTAATTTACCGTTAAGCGAGAGTGAGTGGATAGATCTATCGAGGGTGACGCCTCCATCCGTGGTAATGGATACCAACAGTAAGCGGATGCATGTCATGTCTTTTACATTTGAATGTTTCGGCAGAACATTCGGGAGGGGCATAGAATTTCATCAGTCATAGCTTCGGTGTCATGAGCTTAAGGCTATTGTACAATTTTCACGAGATTTTTATCTTGCATTTTTACTTGTGGTGGCCGTACATCAGTACATTTTACAAACCTATGGAATTCACCAACATTCGTGTTGACGTTTTAGCAATGTATTTCAGGTTACTAAGGTAGCTCATGTGACATGCATTTGGACTTTCATGGAGTCGCGGAGTCGACGCGTCTCATCAATATTTCATGCACTTATGTAAACATTTGATCTAGCAGGACTTGTTTTTCATAAACATGCAACACATTTTGGGGACCTCATTTTGTAAACTCTGAATTATTTCAATGATCAAATGCAGTATTTTCCAAACGACACTTTAGGTCGTTCAATGTAACTGTAACTGTGGTGCTATGACAGACACCCCCAGGTATTCCATTCCGCTGCAAGTCAGGTAAATTGGGGGTGTGACAGATTGGCATCAGAGCTAAGGTTATAGCGAACTAGGATGTATCTTGGACCCTAGACTATAACCGCATCATCATAGCATCTCACCATTTCATCATAAGTGCATAATCATGATACATGTTGTTTCATACATACCCTGTGCGAGTTATTTATACTCATATCCGTATATGTATATCATTTTATTGACCTGGTTCACAAGTGACATGTTTTCAGATACTCACCCTGACATCCTTTTATCGGATTCCGACATTGAAGATGCCTTGTCATCTTCCACTACCATTATACCATCAGTTGCACTTACACCACCATTAGTACTATTGATTTGCCATAGGAACAGGGTTTTCCTATCATTCAGCTCGTACATAGAATGCCTTTTGGTAGTGTATTCAGAATTTATCTTAATGGACTTATTAGGATGCTTATTGCAAGGAAGATAGTGTGTTTTCTTTCCATCACTAGTAGGGCACTTACTACTCAGGTACTATCACCACCATCAGTTACTTATTACACTATTGGCCTTCCCACAGTGTGTACTTTAGTTTTACCTTTTGGATGTCGCGAGGTAGCGCGAAAGAGGTTAGTATTTCATTCACTAGTACCATCATTGTCATTTCCTTTTCCATTCCCACTTGCCATGAAATAGATGACATCTAGTAGATAATACCAATAACACGGACTCAACAGAAACATCCGCAGATTCTTCAGGAATGGTTCAGAACCTACATTATCTAAGATTTGATAGATGTACAACTTCAGATACCACTTCAGGACTATCCCAACCTTATGATGCCACAAACCTGATTTCACACAGAGGGACACCAGGAAGTCCCTGGACCAGACTTATATCCTCCCTCCGTTAGCGGAACTAGAAACACAAAGGAATTTCTCAAATGGTTTGAAGACATAGAAACAATATTTCAATGTGGCGAATGTCGTAAGGAATACAAGGTTAAGTTCGCCACATGCACTTTTCAAAAATCATGCCCAGGAATGGTGGACCAAACATATTAAGATGGTAGGAGTTGATACTGCCTACTCACACTCTTGGGAGAAACTAAGTAGGATGATGGGTATAACATTTTGTGTAGGAAGTGAATTACGAGCAAGGGAACAGGAAACACTAAACTTTATCATGGTAGGAAATGATGTTGACAAGTACACTACTCATTTTTATGAATTAACACGACTAGGTTCTGCAATGGATGAACCGGAAAGCAAGAAACTTGAAAAGTACATTATCAAAATGGCAATCGAGGCAAAGGAACTCATAGTTCACGCCGAGACATCAGGAAACAACAGTGACAACAAGAGGAAGTGGAACAACAATCTAGGTTGCAATGCTGCTCAACAATCACCCAAAGGACAAGAAATGAATAGAGCCTTTGCTGCAGAACCGCACACAAAGAGAAGGTATATTGGAAAGTTACCTTACTACAACCTGTGTAATCAACATCACCGAGGTCATTGCAGTAAAACGTGTGGAGTGTGCAAGAAGCAGGGTCATCGGACTGAAAATTGTAGGAAACTCACAAATCAGAAAATCCCAGGGAGTTGCTTCAAATGTGGAAACTTTGGGCATTTCAAGAATGACTGCCCAGAAACTAAGGAACAAGGAAAAATCAGGAACTTGGAATCAAGACTAAATCACTCAAGGAATAGTGTGAGCTGTTGAAAGAGAACCGTCAGGATATTAGCAACATCAAGGATAACAACAATGCTTCAGCAGGAGGAGCTTTGTTTCGATATATAAACCGTAGTTCGAGCCTTTAGGGTTGTATCTTTCCTTTTGTACTTACCGTTGGTACGAAGACATGACCTAGGGGCATTAAGCACTTTCCTATCCAATGTAGTATCTATCCTTTGTTACCTAGGTGATAATCATAACCTTCGTTTACTCCATTTTCCATCCCAATTGCTCAAACTTCAATCGTTTCACGACATTATAGCATTGTCTCATCAGGAATTAGGTTGATTTCGTTTTTGACGAATTAGTAGACTATTACCATTCGACAAGATTCACTCACGTATCCAATACACCATTCAAGCTATTTTACTATCATATGGGGAAACTGTTTTACAGAAAAATTTTCTGAAGTAAGCTATTTTATTACCATCCTATACATTGATTTTTCTGTCATTACACCAAGTATTTACTATTATTACGCGAAGCAATTTTCATGTTACTTGAAAGGAAACATCAGGATACCATTTTAATAACAATGCGTTGAATACCATCTAAAACTTTTGAGGAAAGTTATGATATTTTGACAAAATCCAACATCGCATCATTAGTCCTCAATTATACATAGCCTGATCACCTATGTAAAATTCAGGAAGGATTATGCCATGAAGGAAATAATTACCTTTTCAAAGGATTGTTGATAACAATCTTCATCCAAAAGTTTTGTAAACAAAGGAATTCATTCATAAACATCCATTTTGCCGAACTATCCCTGGATACTTACCCTACCTGTCACCCACTTAGCCATTAAGTTGGATTTTCCCATTGACTTCCCTAAGAGAGACTTTCCATATCAATTACATGCAGGATTCCTTTATACAATAAAAGCAATGAAAGGATTACAGAACTACTAACCAGGACTAGAAGCATATAGTGAGAGAATTCATAACTCAACAACAAATCCTCAGATACTGCGAGACCATCCTAATTACCATCTCTGACTTAGTTGTCCAATGTCATTATTCAAGGGTACTAGCTATACTGAGCTACAGAATTGAACTCAATAAATGTCCGCAGGACAACACAATAGAAATAAACCAAGCTTCTAATTGAGACTGTAGAGCATTTCATTTAAACATGGCCTCATCCATACATAAACTTTCCTGCAGTAAGTTTTCACAAAGGACAATTGTTTGAATCAAGAATATCGATGTAGATTCCTCTAAGGCATTATGTCTAGAAATTTCAGATAACCTCACTTTCATACCAAGCAAGGGATCAAACCAGAACATATCTCCTCATCTACATGGGAAAACAGAATAGACATTCATCGACACAACATCAAGTGATACATTCGTCTTGCCAATTACAACGATAAACTATTTCAGGACTTAAGTTAGTCTAATTACCTATGCTTGTAGTTATGCCAGATAACCATCAATAGACATTATCCAACCTAAGGAACTAAGTGTTAGACATCTATGCATTTAAGCGAACATTTCCTATTCTATCATTTTATCCTTTTCAGTGTTTTCACTTTTAAATAAAGTTGATGCGTTTACATAAATCACCTACCTTGTGGAAAAATGATTTCTGAAATTCCTATTTTGAACCAGTGCGATCCTTTTTGGTCAAACTTTAGCAACACTATTGTACAATGAGAAATATACATAAACATCAAACTTTGGTAAGCAGTCTTAATCACAACATGTTTGAAAACAGTTCCTATTTCATAACTACTGGATTTTGCATCATCAAGAAAATATTACCCAATAAATCATTTGCTCCATTTTCTAAATTCGTTTGTTCAGAAAAAGATTTCAACCAAAACTCATAATCGCGAGACAAATTTCCAGAACAAATTTCCCTACAACATCGCTTATGCATTTAGGATTTGTGACTTGACAATAGAGAATATTTGGAATATGTGATGAAGGAATTAGGAGGAACATCACAAATTGATCACGAACTTCAGTAGTGGAGACCAAACCCACTATACAAAGAAGGACATATGTCTTATCATCCGTTGGAACAAAACACAAGGAATCAAATTATTACCTATATTCTATCCCTTCAGATAACGCCAAGTTTGAAGGACCGAACGTTATGGAATTAGTCACAAAGGTTTATTGTACCCATTTCAGTATTTCCTGTTAAGGAAACCGATTCAACTTGGACTTCAGGTAATCATTTCAGGATTTCCTTCAGAAACCCATTTAGATGTGAACATCACCTATCACCCTCAGAACGATGGTCAAAGCGAGAGAACAATTTAAACATAGGAAGGTATGCTTAGAGCATGAGTGATTGACCCTAGAAATGGTTGGACTAATCACTCAACATAAATCAAATCTAGCTACAACAATAGTTATCACACCAACAACGGGAAACTGGCAGAAGTTAGATTGGTACATAACACCCATCATTTGGATTGGATATCCTGAACAACAAACCATCCAGATTCAGGTAGGAGAACAAACTAAGTTAAAAGCATTGCCTTGGATTGGCATGATACAAATTGGATAACAAGAAAGGTTGAACCTTTAGCATATTGGACTATTTAAGATTCATTTTAGAATCGACCAACTCGCATACAAACTTGAGTTCTGGCAGAATTCAGCAGTATATATTACCAGTACCACATTTAAAACATCAAGAAGCGCAGACCATCGATTGATGGGCCAAACTCAGAAAAAGCTCAACTCACTAGTTCAGTAGGCATTCATGAGATAACCAGAAATTTTCTACAAGTCAAGAATCAGTTACAAGTTCAATAAGTCGTAAACCATTAAAACTTCAAGTTCTGCAGAGTTAGCAGAAAGTTCTGCCTAGGAAAGGCATGTTATCGTTCAGAAAACTTGGAAAGTTACACCAATGTACACTGGACCATTTATATTTTGACAGAGAAGGCCTAGTGGCCGTCAGACTTGAACATTGTCAGAGAACAACAGGATTACACGAACATATTTCACATTTTCAGATCCCCAGAAATGACTTTCAGATGAGTCACTCATGATTCCATTGGAAGGGATCCAACCCAAATGACAATCTCAGACCTTGTAAGAGAACCAACAGAAATCATGGACCGTGTGGTCAAACAGTTGAAACAGAGTCGAATTCCTATCGTTAGAGTTCGCTGGAATTCTCGAATATCATCACCTTTTCACCAATACATTCTCAGAGACCAACATAAACTGAACTTCGGGACGAAGTTCCATTTAGAGGGGAAGAATGTCACAACTCACCATTTCAAGTCATTTCAGGTCATTTCCCGAACTTTGGAAAAACACTATTCATCAAACACTATTCATCAAAACACTATTCATCAGTTTACTATTCATCATTTTTGGTGCCAGTTTGACATTCCGAGAAGCATTCAGAAATTTTACTATTCACGGAACACTATTCATTGCGGGAAAAGATTTCATCATTCACGTGCATTACACATTTCATCGTAAATTTAGTTTACGGGTGTTCAAATTCGCGTAACCGTATTGGTTCGGGTGCGAATTCATGCATTATCAGTAATGACATTTCATACGGACTGGAGATAGTCTGCATATCATCAGTAGGTCATTTACATGTTATACCACTCTTAGGATTTTCAAATTTCTATATTCAGTATATTTAACGTTTTACGTATTACGATTTCTAAATAAACGTTAACACCCGGTTTATACACGACGAATATATCTAAATATTCCGACAATGGTCCCGACATATTTTTATATCCATTTTAACATCATAAAAGTTATAACATTCAGTTACCCAGTATTTTGGAAATTTATTTTAATTATAACGTACGCGTATGAATATAACGTCGGTTTTCGTTAAAACTAAACATTAATCACCCGATCACTCAGTAAATATACCCAACATATTTTTAATATGTTTTTAACATTATTATAACTAATTTCATCCCGGTATACTTCGTGAACATTTATTTCTAATAAAACCGATACCCGATCGTAACTAAAAACGCTAACTAGTGCAAATTTTTACAAGTATTTCTAAATAACTACCAAGTACCCTAACCCCCCCCCCCTTCACCCCTTTGTAAAACCGGCCATGTGCCCTTTCTTTTAACCCTTGGCATTAATTTTCCTAAGTATAATACTAATAAACACTAAAACATAACTTTACTAAATTTTCACAAATCATTATCTCACTTTTCACCAAGATCATAGTTCATCATTTCTTCTTGCTCTCTTCTCAAACCCACGACTCAAATCAAACTCCATGATCAAGTGATCATTTTTCATGAAGTAAAACACTAAAGTTGTTCATTTTACAAGTCTAATCAAGATACAAGTAACAAAAACACAAGAACTTCAAGCATAATCATCCAATAATCATCTCATTTGGTCAAGTAAGTTTTCATCTTTATTTTTTTCATGAATCATCCTATTTTTACATGTATTACATAAGAATCATGCTAAAAACCATGTATAAGTAGCTATACTACACTTTATTTTGGCTAAAAAGTAACATACAAACCCTAACTTTCTTGTTATGAATCCCCTAGCTCTAATAACTTGGTTAGGAGTCCATGGCACCCTAAGAAGGTGTATGGTAAGATTAGATTAGTCATGTGGTGATTACAAGAGGATTGGTGATGGTAGAAATTGGTTTTTAACCTTGGAAACTTGATTTGGAACCCATTTTAGACATGCTGTCCCATTTTGTAAAAATCTGGAAAATCAGTAAACACCAAGGAAACTTTGGCAAAATTTTTAGAAAATACTTTCAAAAACGAATCCGTAGGCGAAAGAACGGATTAAAAAGAGTCTATAACGAAGGAGTTATGATTTTTGCAAGATTGTAGACGAAAAGTATTTTTCAGAAAATGTTTGCTGTTGGACGTTTTTCATTGGACAAAAAGTGACTTTAGACGTAACCCGGAGGAGCCGAGCTTTCCAAAATATATTACTACATACTAAGACGAAACCGTGGATATAAAGAACAAGTAAAACGGACAAGTAACGACAAAGATATACTCGTTTGAATATCGGCTAAAACCTTTTATTAATTGACAGCTTTTAATATATTTGGCGCAAAAACTACGAAGTGCATTTTCAAGCTAAACATAATATCAAGTACCGAGCTTTATAACTAACGTAGTATTAGTTATTACGAGTATGTTTTCATCATTTCAAGGATTACAACCCGAGTATTTCAACGCTAACATGGAAACTTACGTTATATATATATATATATAAGTATATATATTATAACTAGCCATTTATATTTTCTAATAGCAATATTTTCCTAAGTCTTGGAATATATACTTTTGGTAACAACAAGTGTTTTTCAAAGAGTAGAGTGGTATAGTAAACATGTGCATGGACATTCATAACATCATTTCATGATCTAAAGTAGATCGTACATCATTTACATTAGGTTGCGGCTAGTGTGCGCGCCTTGCCTTTCAGTTCATTACATGTTCATGGTACCATCATATTGGGTTGCGGCAGCAAATTGTTCATTGGTGTTCATTTCATTTCATCACGGTTTCATCAGTTGAGGTGAGTTTTCATAGCCCCGTTTTCAATTCAACATTTTTGATTGTTTTCAAATCCCACGGGGGGAATACATTGCATCAATTATTTCAGTACGAGCCCAAGTATTCAAACATGTACATAGCTTAAGTTACCTTGCCATGTGAAAAGTCCCCTGTAACATCATGAACCGTTAATTTACCGTTAAGCGAGAGTGAGTGGATAGATCTATCGAGGGTGACGCCTCCATCCGTGGTAATGGATACCAACAGTAAGCGGATGCATGTCATGTCTTTTACATTTGAATGTTTCGGCAGAACATTCGGGAGGGGCATAGAATTTCATCAGTCATAGCTTCGGTGTCATGAGCTTAAGGCTATTGTACAATTTTCACGAGATTTTTATCTTGCATTTTTACTTGTGGTGGCCGTACATCAGTACATTTTACAAACCTATGGAATTCACCAACATTCGTGTTGACGTTTTAGCAATGTATTTCAGGTTACTAAGGTAGCTCATGTGACATGCATTTGGACTTTCATGGAGTCGCGGAGTCGACGCGTCTCATCAATATTTCATGCACTTATGTAAACATTTGATCTAGCAGGACTTGTTTTTCATAAACATGCAACACATTTTGGGGACCTCATTTTGTAAACTCTGAATTATTTCAATGATCAAATGCAGTATTTTCCAAACGACACTTTAGGTCGTTCAATGTAACTGTAACTGTGGTGCTATGACAGACACCCCCAGGTATTCCATTCCGCTGCAAGTCAGGTAAATTGGGGGTGTGACATTAAGCAAGCTCCAAAAGCATGGTATGATCGACTTAAAACCTTCCTAGTTGACCATAAGTATACCATGGGCTTAGTTGATAATACTCTCTTCACTAAGAAGAAAGATTCACATATTATCATAGTCCAAATCTATGTTGATGACATTATATTCGGATCAACTTGTCAAGAATTATGTGTGGATTTCTCAAAAATCATGCATGACGAGTTTGAAATGAGTATGATGGGAGAACTCAAATTTTTCCTAGGACTCCAAATTAAAAAATTAGAAGATGGTATCTTCTTTAACCAATCTAAATATATTAAGGACATGCTTAAGAATTTTGGATTAGAAGATTCGAAACCAATCAAAACGCCCATGTCCACGGAAACAAAACTCACCAAGGATGAGGAAAGTGAATCCGTAGATAGCACTAAATATAGAGGTATGATTGGAAGTCTACTTTACCTGACGGATAGTAGACCCGACATTATGTTTAGTGTTTGTCTATGTGCTCGTTTTCAAGAAGATCCTTAGACAACTCATCTCGAAGCCGTTAAAAGGATTTTTAGATATATTAAGGGCACTGCACATTTAGGTTTATGGTATCCCAAAGGAACGGGAATAGACACCATAGTGTATGCCGACTCGGATAATGTCGGTGACTATGTTGATAGAAAAAGCACAAGTGGTATTTGTCATTTTGTTGGACATTGTCTCACCTCATGGTTCTCTAAGAAGCAAACGGCTCTTGCTATCTCAACAACGGAAGCCGAGTACGTTTCGGCCGGAAAGGCATGTCAACAAGCTCTTTGGATGTAGCAAGCTCTTGTCGACTACGGAATTCAACTTAACGACATCACCATTCTTTGTGACAACAAAGGAGCCATTGATCTTAGGAAAAATCCAGTTCAACATGCTCGTACCAAACATATTGAAGTCCGTCATCATTTCCTTCATGATAACGTTCAAAAAGGAAATATCTCAATTGAGAAAGTTTCTTCCGAAGACAACATAGCCGACATTCTCACAAAACCTCTTAAACAAGAACCTTTTAACCTTATTAGGCTAGGCTTAGGACTCATGGAACCTACATTGTAGTTCTAGACATTAGACAAAAATCACAAAAATCAAAACAAATCAATAACTCTTTTTCTCAGCAGGGTCGGCGGAACCCTTAGCCACAATGAACGGAACCCATTTTTAGGTTCCGCCGTATCCACCGACCTGCAAAACAATTTTCTTTGTTTATATTAAACCAAACACCCATTATCTCATACCACCACTTCCAAACTGCTACTATTCACTTTACCATTCATCCACAACCACAAAAACTTGGTCTTCCCTTCATTCACATTGCTCATCTATAATCATTGTAAGTATTCTAAACATGATTACACTCCTGATCTGAGTCTAGGAATTCTATTTTTGCACAAAAACAAAAACTTGGGGTTATGCATCAACTAGAGAAACTCATGCATAAAATTAGGTGTTTAACAAAACTAATCATGTTCCCCATTGTTAGGAATTGCATTCTTACTAATTGTAACATATTTGCTAAAACACCCCATGTCAAATTTTTGCAAAAATTTCTCACAAATAGGACAAATATTTTTTCGTCTCACATTGTGAATACAAAATCAAAATGTTATGTTTAAAACATCACTTGCATAATGTCTCTTGAATGCTAAAGGGAATACATAACCAATATGTATTTTCGGGTACATTCAAACAAAGCTACATTGAACTAGGAGCGCTTGGGTTATCTTTTGTTTTATAACAAAACTTGCATTATAAAACGTTTTTGAAGCATCAAAATGAGTCAAGATAACCGCACCTCCACATTGTTTTCATATAGGCACACACTAGAACACCCACATTACAATAGTCGTTTACTTAGACTAAAATGTGAAATTTTGTTTTTCTAGGAATCATCATGCCTCCTCTAACCCACTACGACCACAAGGACACCATTAAGTACCTACCCAAACACCACAAAACCAAAGGTCTTACTCCAACTCAAATCGACGTTTTCAAAGCCTTACAAAAATGTTATGTCCATGAGGGTAGAACCATTGACCCATCCTTCCTAGAAGGTACAAACCTGTACACGGAACTTGCCACAATCAACTTTGAGTGTCTCTTAGAAATCGACGAGCCTATTTGTCCTAGGTTCATTTTAGAATTCTATGCATCCGTCATCCTCTCCACGGATGAGTATGGTCGCATGTCTATTAACTTTAGGGCTAGTAGTCATCAATACTCTTTCACTCTCGAGGAGTTTGCTAAAATCCTAGGTGTCCCAAACCGTGGTACTTGCATCTACTCCGACTTGCACTCCCTCTCAACTCTTGACACACTCTTTGACCGCATCCATCCCTATGACACCCCTCTTGTGTCCAAAAGATGAACTTCGTGACCACCTCTTCATTAGGACAACCAACACTACGAGAACCCGTTCGGGAAATGAGGTCGATAAGGACCCATATGGAATGGAACTTAATGAACTCAAGCCCCAATTCAAGAAATGGGAGGAAGTCCTTAGAGCCAATGTCATTAGCACCATAGGAAACCGAGATCATATAAATCTTTGCCTTTGCTACATGCTCTACTCCTTGTCCATTAGGTAACCCTTCAACCTTGCCTACTACATGGCCAAGAGAATGGCCGACATTAACATGCATGGCACAACGGCTATGCCGTATGGAATGCTCTTGACCTGTCTCTTTAGGTTCATCTCTCCCATTCCACCAACTCCTAACGGTCTTCGCCTTGACTACTCTCTCATTCCACACACCTTTGTCCCACTAAGTGATAAGAGAGTTTACAAAGCCCAAGGAAAACGTCCTCATCCTCCTACCTCCTCATCATCATCCTCAATGAGTGAAGATGACACTTTGCCCAACTCTAGGCTCCCATCTCTAGAATACCTTTCCCAACTTCCGGATATTCCGAATGAGTCGGTGGAGTTCAAGCAAGCAAAGGGGATGTTCAAGAATCTTGGGAGATTCCTTGGAAAGCTCAAGAAGAAGATCGACCGTCAATAAGAGCGGGTGTGTAGGAGTGTTTGGCACAAGGTGCTATTTGAAACAATTTGGTCGTTTAAACAATGTTTGTCATGAATTTGTGTGTTGGTAGGATATTTGATACAATTTGGAACATGTTTGAACTAACTATGATGCAGGATGACAACATTTGGCATGTTGTCAAATTTTCATGATTATGAAATTTTCACTAAATATAGTGAAATTCGCTAGCCCCCGGTCAAAGTCCAATGGTATGCGTGTTTACATGTCCAATTTTTGCATTTCCTAACCAGATATGAATTATATTTTTGGTTTTAGGAGTTTTCAAAAAATTTGAAAATCATCTCGCGGGTCAAAAACGCGGACTGCCTACTTTTTCAGGCCTGGCGGATCTGGCGGCACCCTAGAATGGGTTCCGCCAATGTATTTTCTGGGCAACCCAGAAATGGCCCAACGGACCAGACGGAACCCTCACATGGGTTCCGCCTGTGTAGTCTGAGGGTTCTGCCAGTGTTCCTGCAAAAAAAATTTTATTTTTCAACATTGCAACATCCACTCAACAACAAACCATCCTTTCAGATAAAAACCCATTCCCTACTATTTGCTAAGCACATTAGGGTCTTTCTCATCCTCTAGAAGTCATATAAACCTATTTCCCGCCAAATTTCAAACTTAGCCATAACAACCTCAAGGAACCTTGATTGATGCTAAACCGTCAACTTATATTGACCAAGGAATGGTGAACAAAGTTAAATAGCCTAGAGTCAATCTCCGAGTAATATAAGGTATCACCAGGTCGTTAAATCCCGACAAGGTGTGAATTGTGACTGAGCGTGCTTTGTGATCGGGTGATTATTCACAGAAAAGGGTTGTTATGAGAATTATTTGGAAATTATTAACAGAAATAACTTAGGAAAGCTATGTGATTGATTACTGGAACTTAGATTGAGAAGAAATTACTTAAAACCTAAAAACCGTACGTTTGCTGAAAACGTGAACAAACGTACGTGAGATAAAAGGGAATGAGGTGATCTGAAAAGGCTACTAGTATGAAAATGGTATTTTTACAAACCTAATGTTTTAAGAAAATTTTTGGAGATTTAAAATTAATTTTTTGCACTAATTTTATAATTACTATTAATTAAGTACTAATTTCCTAATTACTGTTAATTAAATATATTAACCTAAATTACAAGTAAATATGAAATTAACTTGGAAAAATAAAAATTAAACTTAGAAAAATCTAAAATACTATAAAACTAATTTTAGAAATGAAAATATATTTTTAAGACTTTTTAATTAATTATTACTAATTATTAATTATTTTCTAATTATTTAAATTATCCTAAATTTTAATTAATTATTAAATTACACTAGAAAATTGAAAATAAAATTTGGAAAAATCAAAAATAACTAAAAACTAGTTTTAAAATTTAATTTATATTTTTCTGATTTTCTAATTAATTATTATTAATTATTAACTATTCAATAATTACTAAAAACTAATTTAAATTAAGAAAAATACTAAATGATGCAAGAAAAATCTGAAAAAATTACAGAAATTATTTTTATATACCAGAAGGCTAGGAAAAATATAAAAATGAAAATTGCTTATTAATAAGCTGAAGAATTAGACAATTGGCTTAAATAGAAGCTATCACTTCTAATAAGTTGGACTTTTTTGGAATTTTCTTTTTCACAACTGAGTATCAACTAATTTTAAACAACTTTTGTGAAGGAAGTTTGGCTGAGACCAAGTGAATAAGCACTTCAAGTGCTTATTGCCTTGGCAGTTGACTTTCTTTGACTGAGAAGAGAAATAAGCACAAATGGCCTAGTGTGGGGTCCACAATGGTAAAAACTGGTTTACTTGAGTTACTTGAACAATGTTGAGCAAGATTCAATCAATTAAGTTGGCTAAATAAGCCAAAAGACCACAATAAGCACTTGCTTATTTGGTTTCTGGGAAAGAAAATGGGACAAACTTTTGAGGCAAGTCCAAGTGGGGTCCACAGGTTCCAAGGTCAAATAATTGGTCAAAACCTCAAGCCTGCTAGGAGGGGGATTGAATGAACCAAGAATGGGTCAGTGGGACCCACTGAGGTAGCCACAATGAGCCACCAAAGTTGGTGGTGTGGCTGGGTCTGCTGATGCACAGGGCAAAGTCTTGCCCTGCAAGTGACTTTGAGGGGTAGAATTGTCCACAACAAAAAATCACAAAAATCAAACAGGTATGGAAATCACTAGTTCTACTGGTAGACTTTAATCACAACAAGTTTCAAAGCCTAGAATTAAGCACAAAAATCTAGATAAATCATGCCATTTTTGAGATTTCTGCACAATGCACTTTTTGACTTTTTACAAAACTTGAGTATTTTCACTTTTATGAAACTCAAATCACTTTTGTTGCTTTAATCTGTTATATTAAGCTATAAGATGATAAATTTAAGCAAGAACACAAACTTATGAATAGATTTGATGGGTTTTGGATCTAAAAGTCACCACAGTTAACTGTGGTGATGAGTTTTCTTATGATTTTGACTTTTGTTATATTTGTGACTAAGAAAGTGGTTACCCTGAGCTTATATCAACCCAAGTAACTCAATGAGACCACATGTGATACTAAAAAGCAACAAGAATACCACAAACAAGCTAAAACCAAACACCCCTAACTAAAACTGATTTGAAGTTTTCTTGAAGCAAAATGAGATTCAAACCTACAAGACCATTACCTACTGACTTATTATGTTCTAGTAAGTTATTATAAACTTAAAAACACAAGTATAGACTAAAATACTTAGAATCACTAATATGATCAAAATGACAGTCAAATAGGTAAGTTGAGCAACAAGCAAATCCAAAGAACAACTACCTAATTTTAAGCAATAGATAAACTAAGTACTACCAAATAAGCCTAGAAACACAGAAAAATAAGCTAATAAGCAAGTTACAGTGATTATGCAAAAATTGAATAAATGGCTTACAATGTTTTCCTGTCAAGCCCAATGAACCATGAACTATGTACCACTCCTATTGGTTTCCCCAAACCACTAATACCCAAAGCAATCCATAATCAACCAAATTCCCAGCTTCTTCAACCTTTGTCCATCTTTTTTATTTTATTTTGATTTTTCTTAATTTTTTTAGTATTTATTGAAACTGAGTTTAGGAGGTTTGCACAAGCTTGTAAAGCTTCTAAGACTTTGTTTTCTGAGTTTACATGAGCTTGTAAATAGCTTATACACACATTTGAACCTTGAATTCACAATTGCAATATTTGAATGAAACTTGAAATGTGAAACAGTTAAGAAACTTAAAACTTTGCTTTCATTAATTTAAAACTGAGTACAAAGGAAAATTAAAACATTACTTAAGCTAAAATTACAATACTACACACCTTTTTTGCTCATATTGAGCTACAATATATATAACGAGCTAAAAATGCTCACAAGCTTCTCCCACATGGCTTCTTTTTAAATTTTGAGTGTCCCACTAGTCTTCACTTTGACCCTTGACCATATCCTCACCATTCAATTAAACTTTGATCAATCCTAGCCATTGGTGGAGTTTTTGCCGCCAAAACACAAATGGTGCAATACTAGTGGTATGGTTGGGGCATTAAATGGAGTGGTGGTGGGGGTTGGTTAGGTTGGTGAATTCATTTATTATGGGGGGTTAAGTTGGTGAAAAGGTTGGCGGGGGGGGAGACAAGGAGGAGGGAAAACAGGGGAAAAGTTGGGGAAGACGGTCTGTTTCTGTTTGACCGTGGGTTTGACCGGGGGTATTTTATTAGTAAAATGGGAGGTGGGCTGGGCTTTGGGGATTGGATTTGGATTAGGTTTGGTGATGGGCTAAGGGTGTTTGTTTGATAATAATAAAGGGTCCGTTTGGTTAAATGTATCACAAGGACCCATTTTGTAATTTTGCCAAAGATGAGGACTGAACTTGTAATTTTTCCAAATTGCTTCCAAGGACCAAAAATGCCAATCACCAACAAACCAAGAACCAATTTTGCATTTTTCCACATTTCAAAATTTCCCAGGGACCTATTTTGCCAAAGATGAAATCTCAGGGACCAAACATGTAATTTTGGAAAACTTATGACCCAAGTGTAATATTTTGTGAAATTTGACTTTCAAAAGCTTGGGTTAACTTTTCCTTTCAAAATAAATGCATAGGGACTATTTTTGATAAATTTTGAAACTTGAGGGACTGAAACTGCCAATATTGCAAACTTTGATTGTTTTTCATTTGTTTTTGCTCATTTTGCATTTAAAACACATAAAACACAATCCCTGGGATAATTTAAGTATTTTGATAACTTTTTGATTGTTTTTGTATGTTTTGGCAGTTTAAATACGACAAAAATGATGAGTGTTTGAGCACTCATCAATCCCCCACACTAAACTATTGCTAGTCCCTAGCAATCTTTTTAGAAAACTTGATGGATTTGAAAACTCTTTACCAAAAGCCATCACTTCTGGAGTAGCCAGATGTATCGATTCAAGTAAGAACTATGGTCTACCTGATAACCATTTGATTTTTAGCAAACCACCACCTTTCAACGGTTTTGATTAGTCTTTACCAAAACCCGTTTGCTTATGGACTAGCCAACTCTTGATAGACACAGTTGACATCCTGGTGAGCTGATTACCAATTATGGATTTTCCACTGCCTTTACCACAAGCCATAATCTTGCGGGCTAGCCAACTCATTCACTTTATGGGATATGGCGAGTTGATTTACCATACAATTTTGGGCAAATTGCAAGCCGTCAACGGATTTGAGTTATCTTTACCAAGAGCTGTTTGCTCCTGGATTAGCCAATTCCTTTTTCGGTTAGACATGGCGGACTGATTACCACAAAAATTTTGAAATAAAGTGAAAAAGTTTTGAAAATTTTGGCCAAAAACGGGGGTACTAGAAGATATATTTTGATAAAATTCGCTAGAATTTTCCCCCCACACTTAGAAATGAATATTGTCCTCAATATTCAAAGTCCCGGCTATTATGCCGACTCTTTGAACGGAAGAAGCTAATATTCGAATCTAACTGTGGAAATACCATATTTCACTTTATTTCTATATATATACACAAATGTTTTTTTTTTTGAACTTATATACATATATACATTTTTCAAACAGCGGGAGGTTGGCCATTCCCCCACAATAGGTGGTAGAAAGTAGAAAGAAATCAGAAATACGAGTGAAAACCCGTATTGTGCTATTATTTTTGTTCATCGAGTCGCTTGCTTGACTCGATCCCCGAATTCAATTGTCCTTGGGGAAAGTTTGGAGATCCGGGACAACCATAGATGGTATGTCCTCTCCAAAGTAATGTTTCAAATGATGTCCATTCACTTTGAAATTTGGACCGTCATTTTGAGATAATTCGACGGTGCCATAAGGATAAACCTTAGCGATAGTGAATGGACCAGTCCATCGGGTTTTTAGCTTTCCCGAGAAAATCTTGAGTCTAGAGTTGAAAAGAAGGACTCGATCATCAACGTTAAAAACGCGGTTTTTGATTTTTGAGTCATGAATCTTCTGTTAATACAAATATCGCCTAAAAACGTTATTTATATTTTACGATCTTCGCTAAGTTTTGTTAATGACAAAATGTAAACTTTAGTTTCTAAGCAAAACATAATCTTAGTTTTTAAGACTTGCATAAACTAGACTTTTGCTACATTTTATATTTCATAAAACACAACACAAGTTTATTTCTTAAATTAGAAATAGTCACATCACATTTATGGCAAGTTTTGTCATTATGCATTTATGGAAAGAAATGTGTTTGACTAACTTTGTTGTTTCTTGCAAGCTTTGTATTTGACTTGTTTTTAAGTGTTGTGACATTGTTTGGTTGCTAGGAGTTATGAGACAAGACCTTGTTTGGTTTGAAGAGTTATTGCAAAAACCTACTGCAGACCCGGCGGTACCCTGGGGTTACACGGGCGGAACCCATCTGAGGGTTCCGCCTGATCCGCCGAGCATGCAGAATGATGTGCTATAAATACCAAGCCATAACTTGATTTTTGGCTAACCTCTTGAGATCATATTTTACACACACACTCATCTTTTCTTCTAACCTCTTAACATTGTAAATGTGAAGTTTTCTTTTGTAGCAAAGAAGCTCACAAGGTCATCAAAAGTTACAAGTTTCCAACACAACGTTGCAAGACTTGTTAGCTTAGTATTGTGTAAACTCTTATTGTTTACACGTCATTTGTTTGTGTATATTCTGAAGTGAGTGGTTAGTATTTTAGTCCTCAAAATACAAAGAGTGTTGGGAGTTGTTGTACCCTAGTAAAAGAACTAACAGGAGTGGTTGTGCCCTTGTAAAAGAACTCGACATTTAGCTTTGTGTCGGTAAAAGTATAAGAACCGTGTAAGGTTTTCTCCGCCGGTGAAAGGAGCTTGTTGACTAGTGAAAGAAACTCTCGAGTTGGATACTCGGGGCGTGGACGTAGGGCAAGGAAAAAGAGTCCTTGTAGCCAAACCACGATAAATACTCGTGTTGTGGTTTGATCGTTTCTTTCATTTACTTGCATGTTATATATTGTGTTTGTGCATATATCTTTGATCAAACGGAAAGTTTCAAAGCTAACTTAACAAGTTAAAAAAACTTTAATCGGTAAACTATTCAACCCCCCTTCTAGTTTTCCACAATTGGCATCAAGAGCTACATTACTCAAGCTTTTAAAATATATTGTGTTTTAAAACTTGAAACGATCCATGGATTTTGAAAAGTACAAAGAAGGGCAATCTATGCAAAGACCACCACTCTTTGAAGCAAATGGTTTTCTATATTGGAAAAACCGTTTTGAAACTTACGTGAAATCTAAAGATATAGATTTGTGGTATATAATTATTGATGGTGATAACGTAGTTACTATCATCAAAGATGATGATCAAAAGAAATTAATAGGTAAAAATAATGAAGCTAAAATGATGCTTTATAATACTTTGCCTAAGAAAGAATATGAAAGAGTCTTTTTGTGTAAAACCGCCAAAGATATTTGGCAATCTTTAATTGTCACTCATCAAGGAAACTCACAAGTTAAAGATAACAAAATTGATCTTCTTGTTCAACAATATGAACAATTTGTTATTTCCGAAGATAAGATTATTGATAATGCCTTTGCTAGATTTAATACTATTATTACTTCACTTAAAGGACTTGACGAATCTTTTTGTAGTAAGAACTTTGTCAGGAAATTTCTTAGAGCACTCCATCCAAAGTGGAGAGCAAAAGTGACGGCAATTGAAGAATCCAAAGATCTTTCAAGCATGTCACTTGATAAGCTAATTGGAAACCTCAAAGTTCACGAAATGGTAATGGAAAAAGATTCGGAACTAGTTAGAGGCAAGAAAGAAAAAGTTAAGTCCATTGCCTTGAAAGCTAGAGTCCAATCAAGTGATGATGAAGAATCTACTTCGGCTAGTGATGATGAAGAATATGCTATGGCCGTGAGAGACTTCAAGAAGTTCTTTCGTAGGCGAGGGAAGTTTGTAAGGCAACCTAAAGATGACAAGAAAACCTTCCGGAAAGATCGTGATGATCGAAAAGGAAAAGTTGAAAGAAAATGTTATAGGTGCGGAGACACAAGTCATCTTGTAGGAGAATGTCCAAAACCACCCAAGAGCAAACCTCAACAAGCTTTTGTGGGTGGTGCTTGGAGTGACTATGAAGGAGATGATGATGAGCCAAAGAATGATGATATTGCTCTCATGGCTCACAACTCAAATGAGGTACTCTCTGACTCATCTTACTCCTCTATAGATGAGGATACTTTACAAAATGAATATAACAAACTTTGTGAGTTAAGCTTAAAAATCATAAACAAAAATAAATTTTTGAAAACTAAAAAGGAGTTTTTAGAAAATGAAGTCTATGAGTTAAAAGAAAAAGCTAAGAGATTAGAAAAGGGTAAAAGTATTGACACCTCATGCAAATCATGTGAAGAATTTAAACTTGAAGTTGAGAAACTTAAAATTACTCAAAATGATCTAATCAAACAAACCACAAAGTTCAAAAAGTTCGATAAGAGCATTTCATGTGCGGATGAAATTATGAAACTTCAAAAGTCACCTTTTGATAAAACAGGTCTAGGTTTCAGGAAGGTAGAAATCATTAAGGGTCAAACGAAACAAGAAAAGAACGCACATGAAACAAACAAAATTGCTACAGCAGCCCACGGACCAGACGGAACCCAAATTAGGGTTCCGCCCGTTGGCCCCGAGGGTTCCGCCAGGTCTGCTGCAGCAGTAACTCCATCCACATCGGATCGTTCAAAATTTGTTAAAGTTACATATAAAAATGGAACAAAACCTGCCTTTAGAACTGGAGTAGGACTTAGTAAAAATGAATTTAGAGCTAAGACTACTCAACCAAGACCTAAGACTCCAATTCCCAAACGCCCCTTTCCAAAGAGCAACTTCAACGCTCGACCAAACTACCAACAAGTTTGGAATCAAAACACTCCTGGACATTACCAAAATTCAAACTACATGCCATGGAACCCTTATGCTCTATTTTCTTATTTGGAACAAATTAATGGTATGCTTAACCAAAATGGACCCATGAGAAATTGGGGACCAAATGTTTGAGTGTTTTTCATAAAATAGGTGTGCCTCAAAGTTTGTTTGGAACCGGATGAATGGATTAAAGATAGCGGTTGTTCAAGGCACATGACGGGTAATAAAAGCCTCTTCTCAACATATCACATATGTGATGGAGGTAATGTTACGTTTGGTAGTAATGCTAAGAGCAAAATCATCGGAAAAGGTACAATCTCTCATGACTCCCTTTCTATAGATGATGTTGCTCATGTTGATAACTTAGGATTTAATCTTCTTAGTATTAGTCAACTTTGTCGTAATAAGTATAATGTCCTTTTTAGTGAAAACGGTAGTAAAATACTTAAAGATGGTATAACCATAGCCAAAGGTGTCGTTAAGAACAACGTATACGTCATGAAGTTGGATTCAACATCTAGAGACAAACTTTGTCTTACCTCATTAGATGAATCTTCAAATTTATGGCATAGACGTTTAGGACACGCTAACATGAGACTAATCCAAAACCTCTCCTCCAAAGACTTAGTTCGAAACCTACCCAAGTTGAAATATGACCAACACTTTTGTGATGCTTGCAAAGTCAGTAAACAAGTCCATAGTAGCCATAAGGCTAAAAACATGGTGTCTACATCTAGGTGTCTAGAACTTTTTCATATGGATTTATTTGGTCCATCCGCTATACAAAGTTATGGAGGTAACTTCTATACTTTGGTCATAGTAGATGATTACTCACGTTATACTTGGACAAAGTTTTTGAAAAATAAAAATGAAGCTTTTGATAAATTTGAGATTCTAAGTAAGAAAATTCAAAATCAAGTAGGGTCTAATATAGTGTCTATTAGAACGGATCACGGTCGTGAATTTGATAATGAATTTCAATTTGGAAACTTTTGTGATAAAAATGGAATTACTCATAACTTTTCGGCTCCACGTACTCCTCAATCTAATGGTGTAGTAGAACGTAAAAACCGGACATTACAAGAGATGAGTAGAACAATGCTTAATGAACAAACTATTCCACAAAAGTTTTGGTGTAATGCCGTTGACACATCAACGTACATTCTTAATCGAGTCCTAATTAGACGATTTTTGAATAAAACTCCTTATGAACATTATAGAGGTAAAAAGCCTACATTAGGATACTTTAGAGTGTTTGGGAGTAAATGCTTCATTCTTAACACCAAGGATTATCTCACCAAATTTGACCCAAAGTCTTATGAAGGTGTATTTCTTGGATATTCACAAAATAGTAAAGCTTACATTGTTTTGAACAAAGAAACCTTAAGAGTCGAGGAATCGTTAAACGTAACATTTGACGAAAGTCCACCTCCCTCTAAGACATCACCTTTGGTAGATGATGACTTAGTTGAAAGCCAAGCAATTGAATGTCAAGAAATCTTAGGTAATGACAAGGAAGATGAACTATTAAACAAAGAACTTGTCAATGTCAAAGAATCTAAAAGTCATCCATTAGACGGTGTCATAGGCAACATTAACGAAAGAACACTTAGATCAAAAGTTCAAAATGAAAGTAACTACTTTTGTTTCGTGTCAACCATTGAACCGAAAAACATTAATGAAGCCATTAAAGATGAATCTTGGGTAATTGCAATGCAAGAAGAATTAAACCAATTTGTTAGGAATGATGTATGGACATTAGTTCCTCAACCAAAGAGTCAAACAATAATTGGAACAAAATGGCTCTTTCGTAATAAAATGGATGAAAATGGAATTGTGTCTAGAAACAAAGCTAGGCTAGTAGCACAAGGATATAATCAACAAGAAGGCATTGATTACGATGAAACTTTTGCTCCGGTAGCTAGGCTCGAGTCAATTAGAATATTACTTGCTTATTCGTGTGCACAGAATTTTAAACTCTTTCAAATGGACGTCAAAAGTGCATTTCTAAACGGAGTCATTTATGAAGAAGTGTATGTTGCTCAACCACCGGGCTTCATCGATTTTGAAAAACCTAATTATGTTTACAAACTTAAAAAGGCTCTTTACGGACTTAAGCAAGCTCCAAAAGCATGGTATGATCGACTTAAAACATTCCTAGTTGACCATAAGTATACCATGGGCTTAGTTGATAATACTCTCTTCACTAAGAAGAAGGATTCACATATTATCATAGTCCAAATCTATGTTGATGAAATTATATTCAGATCAACTTGTCAAGAATTATGTGTGGATTTCTCAAAAATCATGCATGATGAGTTTGAAATGAGTATGATGGGAGAACTCAACTTTTTCTTAGGACTCCAAATCAAACAACTAGAAGATGGTATCTTCTTTAACCAATCTAAATATATTAAGGACATGCTTAAGAAATTTGGACTAGAAGATTCGAAACCTATCAAAACTCCCATGTCCACGGAAACTAAACTCACCAAGTGTTGGGAACGTAGTTTTACTATTTATCAAGTCTCGGTCATTTACTTGTAATAGGTTGCTAAGGCTTGTATGTTTATTATAACTTAAGGCTTATGTAGCAAGCCCATGGGCCTTAAGCCCATTTCATTTTCAAGATAGGGAGGAAGGGAGTGTTGCCCTAGTCCTCACCTATAAATACTATGTAACCTCTCCTTTGAGAGGGGTTGGTTCTCCTTGTAATTTCATTTTCTTTCATTCCATTCTTAAGAGTTCCTTCCACACTCTCTCTCTCTACTCTCTTTCTCTCTCTAGATCTATTAGTGATTATGTTGTTAAAATCATGACCTAACAAGTGGTATCATTCGCCAAGGGATAATATAGGTTGATTTAGGTTTGATTTGGTAGAAAAACTATTTTTTAAAGTGATTTTTTTTAAGATTTGGTTACTGTTCATCGACTTTCTGTCGAGTTTGAAGTCACTTTGGTTCTATCGAGTTAGGTGCTTAAAACTATCGAGTTAGGTGCTTAAAACTATCGAGTTAGGTGTTTCAACAATCGAGTTAGGTGCTAAAATACTATTGAGTTAGGTGTCACACCTATCGAGTTAGGTTTCGTAAGTTTTCTATCGAGTTTGGATTTTGGATTTTGGCGAGTTAGCCTTGTTTACCTAATCGTTTATCGAGTTAGGATCAGTGTGGCAACCTTCTAAGGGGATACTCTGCTCAAACTTCATTAACTTATCGAGTTAGGACTACTACCTAGACTTATCGAGTTTGGACCATTATCTGGACTTATCGAGTTAGCAACATACCTAACTTATCGAGTTTGAAACCCAAAGAACTTAAGTTAGAAACCCTAAGTCTACTTATCGAGTTAGAACCCTACCTAACTTATCGAGTTAGAAACCCTAAGAACTTATCGAGTTAGATACCAACCTAACTTATCGAGTTTGAAACACTAAGAACTTATCGAGTTAGATACCAACCTTACTTATCGAGTTAGAAACCCTAAATTGACATATCGAGTTTGAAGACAAATTGACATACCGAGTTAGAACACAAACTTTTTTTTTTCAAATCAAATTAAAATTTAAACCTTTTTTACTTGCAACCTTATTATTCCATTTCATAGTGATTTTCAAATTTTGGGAAAGAAAATTTTTTCAAATAATTTTTGGAGGGAAAATCTGAATTCACTATTTCGATCTTGTGTGTGACATTTTGCTTGATTTTTTCGATTACATCGCAACAATCAAGGGGGAGAGCAATGTCATCTACAACGTCTCAAGGACCTTCTTCCAACTACCTTCCTCACCAATATTCTCATCAGCAACAGTCATCAGCAACAGGACCTTCTTCCAACTACCTTCCTCACCAATATTCTCATCAGCAACAGTCGTCAGCAACAGGCCCTTCTTCCAACTACCTTCCTCACCAATATTCTCATCAGCAACAGTATCATCAACAACATAGTCACAGCTCCCTCATTCGCCATGTTCTGCTCTTTGGCAATGAATCAAGGCCTCCGATGTTGCTACCAGGAACGTATACTGTTTGGAAACGGAGATTTTTACAATGGCTCACAGATCGTCCTGCTGCAGATCTCATGCTTAAATCCATTCAAGATGGTCCATACAAAATGATATTTCTTGCTGACTCAACAGGGATTATCAGAATACAAACTGATGAAGATTTGAATGCAACTGAACTTGCTCAGTACGATGCTGACCAACAGGCTGTATGGTTCATAACAGTGGCACTTCCCAACTCAATTTACAAGTATATGGACTTTCAAGCTAGTGCGTATGAAATGTGGAAATATCTTGAAGCTATGCATCGTACAGAAGAACTTCATCACTTCAAAATGAAGCAAATTCTTGAATCTTGCTTAAGCATGAATCCACTGAAGACCATTCTCCCTGCTCCACCAACTCCAGCTGTTGACCATGGATCCTTAATTCACACTCCAAATGGTCTCTTCTTCAATCCTCCGAATGCACCTGAGCCTTTCTTCATTCCACAGTTCCATCCTGTAACACTACATAATAATGTGCAATCTCTTCTGCAAAATCTAGTGAAGCTTAGTCAAGTATCTTCTAAGAAAGGCAATGGCGATATGACTTCAACTTCTGAATGCTTAACCACAATGAAAGATACTGATGATGAAGAAGATCTTATCGAACCAAGCATGGCATTTTTGGCATATACAGAAAATATTGTAGATGTGGAAGATCAAGATTATGATTCAACTCCACTCTTTGACGATAATGTTGAATACAATGCCACACTTAGTCAAATGGAAGTTGAAGGAGGTAATCTCAATGCTGTTTTGCAAAGTGTCATGGGAGATATTCCATCTGATGATGAATATGCAGATTTAGAATCCAATACAGCAGATTTGGAAATCGATACAGCAGATGTGATATTAATGGCAAACATGCAGGAATCTCACATGAATAATACAAGCCCAGAGCATGATTCTGATGATTCTGAAGATCCAATTGTGAGATTAAACAAAGAGAAAATGTATCAATCAAGGTCTCAAATGCATGAACGAAGTCACAACTCCATCATCTCAGACTTCATACAATTTACGAGTCAGGCTTTATAAAATTCCCGAAATTCCCGAAATCGGGACTTCAAGCAAGGTGAAAGAGTTGTGATACAAGGAAGTATTACTCAAAGGCTGGTTGGGAATGGTGAGAATACTGCAAATGTAGTTAATGTAGGCAATGAGGTTAAAATATTGGAAGATAATTCGGGTGTCATGGATGATACTGAACTAGTATACGACACAAATGCTTCTGATGACTCTAAAGACCCATTTGAGAGAAAGATGACTGAAGCTGAGAAAAGAGTCATCAATTCTACAGAAAATTGCTTAGCTCATTTTGAATCAGTTAAGACTCAATGCAAGATTCTCTCAGATGCATGGTTTCCTACGGGGGGTACCTTTAATGCATTCTTCGGAACTGGAATGGATCGTCTAACCTTCCAAAGGAAACTCCGAGAAAACATTGTTCAAATTGAAAAACAAATTGAACAGGGAAGTGATTGCATGGCAGGATTTAGAGCGCTCAAGGCTCAGTTCAAAGTGTTCATGGCATTGCATTTTAAAGCTCTCATACACTATAAATATGAAAGCACTGTATGGAGAGAGAACATCACAAGTATGGAGGTTGAAGATTTTAGAGATCAACTTGTTTCACGCCTAAACCGCTTAGAATTTATGCTTAATGAAAGATCACTTCATCTGAGTGCTATCAAAGAACAGAAGTTGCAGATTCAAGAAGAGCAAGTTCATAAATTTGATACATTGGAAGATAATTTGGTTGCCATGGAATGCAAAGGGACAGAATCAGAAGTGCAGAATGACAGCAGTAGATTAGGGAATGATACAGATGCAGACTGTGCAGAGATCAGACCCTCCTATGACTCAGAGCCCAACTTTGACAAAGAACAGATGGATGAGGAAGATGTCATACCCATCTGTGACACAGAACCCAACTTTGACAAAGAGCACATGGATGAGGTACAATCTACTGTTGATCACATTATGCCTGCTAATGAGAAACAACAATCTGAGCAACCTAACTTCAGTAATGAAGGAGAGGTTGACCAAGATGTTGTTCAATGTCTAGTAATACATTCTGAGTCTGAGTCCTTACCGGATAATCCAATTACTAAAACATCATACCAAACTCTTGAGTCTGAAAACCTTCTTCTCAAAAAGACCATTGCCCAGTGTCATAAAGATTTTTCAAAACTAGAGGCACATTGCATCTCACTTGAACTTCAAATGCAAAACGAATCTATAAATTCGGGCAACAATGGTCAATTTTTGAATGAACAAAGAAAACTTGTGGATACATTAGTTAAAGAAAATGAGCTTTTAAAAGGTCAAATTCAAGAAAAGGTGTTTGCACATGCTGCATTGCAAAACAAATTAAGAAGACTGACTGGTCAGAGTGTGGATACTAATTTTGCAAAACCATCAATCTTGGGGAAACCGACTTCTCAAAGAAACAGAAAACAATCAGTGGTTAGACAACCAACTGCATTTAAATCTGAACGACCTAAATTTTCAAAATCTCGGTTTGCCTCCCAAGTTGTTGAGAATAACAATTTGACAAAACCAGTCACTCCACATTCTTGGCCTAAGGAAAATGCATCTGTGTCTGCCAAATCTCAACACGTGATTATACCTGGTTCATCTAGGATTAGTTCGAAAACAGTGTCTAAAACGAGCATTAAAAGTAAAGAGTTTTATGGCAAATATGACATGTACAAGAACTATGATCTAGAAAAGGCTAGGAAAAAGGCGCTACTTCAAAAGGATGGAATTCTAGGTTCAAAACCTCATGTGAAGCCTTCCAATGTAGTGCAAAACACTGCTAGTAGTAGCAAACCAAAACCTAGGAGTTCTCAACAAACTAATAGGAATTGGCTTGCATCTAAGAGTAGTTGCGGAAATAATCATGATGTCTGTGCTTTAAAATATCTTCAAAAAGGAAATTCACTTGAAAAGGCTCAATCGACTAAGACAAACAAGCCCGTTGAACCAAAAGTCATAAGTCAGAAACCTAAGAAGTGGATCAATATAGGACATAGGTTTTCTCAACGAAGTGATGCTCCCACATTTCACTCAACTGCATCTAAAAGGAAAACATCTCCTAGATCTAACACTAGGTGGGTACCCACGGGTAGAATTTTCAAATCAATTGGTCTTAGGTAGATTCCTACAGGAAAGATTTTAGACATTTGCACCAAAACTAATGTGATCTCCACAACATCTACCTCTGAGACAAGAATGAAAACCATCGATATTGTGTGTTCGAGTGTCAAGAAGATAATTGACACTACATCTTTATGCTTCTAACATCTGGAACCCATTTACTCTTGGGAATCCTTGTTCTCTGTTTTCTTGTCTCTTCTTTCTTTCTTTGCAGATTCTTCAACACAATGGCTTCGGAACAACTCAGTTTCGGACCCGAGCTTAATGTTATGGTTTCTGAGCACAACAGCTTAGGACCCGCATCCAACCGTTTAAAAGCACATCAACAATGGCTTCTGAGCAAAACAGCTTAGGACCCGCAATCAACCATTTAAAAGCACTTCAGCAATGGCTTCTGAGCACAACAGCTTAGGACCCGCAATCAACTGTTTAAAAGCACTTCAGCAATGGCTTCTGAGCACAACAGCTTAGGACCCGCAATCAACCGTTTAAAAGCACTTCAGCAATGGCTTCTAAGCAAAACAGCTTAGGACCCGCATCCAACCGTCTGGACTTTCCTGATTCTTCGGCTGAACCACTGTCTCTCACCCGTAAAGAAGTGGAAACGTTGTTTACTCCATTGTTTGATGATACGATTGAAAACCGTCTTTCTGAGGTCTCACCAATTTCCGCTGCACATCTTGATCATCATCAAGTACCTGATTCACCTCACAAACAACAACAACTGTTGGGAGAGACGGTCCTCCAATTGCATCTCCAACAATAGCAGAACAAACCGTGTCCATCTCACGACAATCAGCTGAAGACTCCATACCTAAATCAGTTCCACAAACCGCAGAGCATGACCCAGAGGCGTTCTTTAAGCGTTCTTTAATCCGTTTGCACCGGCTCAACTCATTCCTGACATTACTGAGTCGTCTACACGCAATTTGGATCCTGCTCACATGCGAGATAATTACCTCAATCAAGGTTTGTTGATTTAATTCACCATAATGGTATGTGATGTTTGACTCCAGATGATTTGCAAAATTTTCTTAAAACCTAAGAAGAGTCAAACATCAAAGTCTTTCTGTAAATACTTTTTCTACAAAAAGAATCTTCTTTCTTTGTGTACAAACTTTAAATCTTCAAAACTATGTTCCTCCATTTAAACCAATTTTGCTTTACTCTGTCAAAATGGAACATGTTTTGAGGGGGAGAAAACTTTTCACAATATCATGAAGTTTGGACACCTCATTTTTATTCTTCAAGGATAAAATGTTTCTTCATCATTTGGATTAAAATCTCATTTTCAAAAACTTCTATGATCTCTCAAATTAAAATGTACAAAAAGATTTCACGTAATATATGCTAATTCGAGGGGGAGAAAGGAAATTTTTTCTGCAATGATTCCAAATTTATCTAGTTTGGACTTCAAATGGAAAAGTAATTAACCTTTAATGAGTAAAGATTCACAAATGTCTTAAACTTAGGTAAAAGGATCTTGCATGGAAAATAAAATGGGCTCTAATAAATGTTTCAACAAATGCTCTCAAAAGTTTCACACATAATTAGAAACCTCATCGATTCAGACTAACGATTTTTTTTCCCTCGAATGTTCCCGATTGTGAGTTTCTAATTTCTTCATGGTTGTTGTCTAATCATTCCCTAAATATTTCAAGTGTTTTCAACGGTCAAAAAGGCATAATCTGAAACTTGGGTTATCAATCAGGGCTTTCATTTTTATGTGTTTAGTCTAATTAACTAGTTTATATAGCTTTAGAGAACGCTAAAGAATGCTCGATTGGTGTACTTGCTCGATTAGGAACAACATAGGTTTAGAATCATGTGATTTAGGGTTTAAGATGTCAATGTCTTTGCTGCTATTACTAGGACGTTTGTTTGTTTAATATTCAGGCATTATGATGCTAACAAGTGTGCATAGACTCAAATCATAACCCCAAACCATGACAATAATTGGTAAATCTCGAGTGAAAGATTGAATTAATCTGTGATTGTGTGTGTTAATTTGAGAACTCTGAGCACTTAGGTTGATTTAGAATGAGATTTTTTTATTCATCTTATAATTGTTTGTGCCTGATGCATTTTCTCTGTGTGCAAGTACATGTCATCCCATTGAAAGTCAAAATTTCAACATTCGACAAAATGTTTCTTATGGAACATATTTTGAGGTCAAAGGACAAAATGTGTGTAAAGGCTAAACTGGTAAATGAATTCAAAATGGTGAGAAACAAATTTTTCCAAACTCTACACTCTTGTTTTACACCGGTAAAGCAAGTGTGGAGACCAAAGCAAAGTCATTCAAAACCTTTCATATTTTCAAAATCTGGAATGCTTTGACTTCAATAAAAGAATGTCTCTGATCTGAACATCCCAAATACCAGAAGTTTTCCATTCATCACAAAAACAAATCTTCAAAAAGAACCCATGAGGTTCAACTTTAGATGGAAATCTTTTTCAGATTTTTAAAACTCAAAAGAGAGTCTCCGGGTCTCAAACAACTTTCAACAGTAAAAGAGTTTTGAATTTCAAGCATTCTTTGTTGTATAATACTTGATTGTGTTTTCTAAAACCTTGAGCAGAATCATCTCACGAATTTTCAAAAAGTATTTCTTAAATACGATTCTAAATTCTGCTCAAGAAGACTATCTCTCGAATAATGTTCATTATTTGAGGGGGAGTGTTTTATTTAATAGAAAACTAATTTTGTATAAAAACAATGGTTTGTGCACACATAACAGTGTACAACCCGTGCTTGTATTTAAAGGACCCTGAGGTACGCATCAGTGCATCAATCCTTAGATAAGGAGCGAAGGCTTCTTACTTTTGAGTAGAATTAATCAAACATTTTCTGATTTTCATAATTCTGCTCAAAAGACAAGTATTTCACCTCAATGAGTATTCACTTGTTGAGGGGGAGCACTTGAAAACTCATCGTTCTCAAAATCAAAAGTTCTTGTTGATTTCTCCCCATAAGACTCAAAAGGCATATTTTAATCAAATGTTTCTCAAAAACAACATCTTATATGCTATTTTTGAGGGGGAGAAAAGTGAAAGTGATTAAAATATGAAAGTTAAATGTTGCTTAATTTGTCAAACCTCATGCGAGCTAGACTCAGATTCACCCAGGAATTGACGAAACATAAAAGTTAGTAAATTCGAAAAGACTTTTCCTCGACGGGTAATAACATCAAGTTAGTTACTAGAGCTAGTTGTCACTTAAAAGCTGACAATGGAACTCTCTAACTAGCCACGTAAGCGTGTCTTGAAAAGGATTTGTCTTAGTAGAAATGTACCGTTTCAAGAAACTTTCTGTGGACTTGACCAGGCCGGGTAATAACTTCAAGCTAGTCTAACTAGTGATGTAAGCGTGTCTCGAATCGGTCTTGTTCACTGAAAGTGGATCAATTCAAAGTGCTCGCTCCTCCCGCATGTGCAAATTTATTAAACACATATGAGCACATGTGAAGGGGGAGCCCTTCATAAGAAAAACATAAAACTCTCAACGTGTTAAACAAAATGTTTGATAAACACAAACACTTTGAGAGATATTCAATGGTTTCAATGGCAAATTATAGGATAGTCATGGAGTTATAAGGTGACTAAGGTTAGGAAATAACCGTCCTATGATCCGCCTAAGCCAGAGGGATCTACCCAAGGACATCACCAATAGTTAGAACTAGAAGTCCTTAGGTATGATACGAAAAAAGGAGTAAAGAATGAAAGGAGAAAGAAGGGGTTGAAGAATTAAAAAGAAAAGTAATGAAAAAGGTGAAAAGAAATAGCCCTCCATGTAATTCAACCTTAGGGCAGACACCGGGTTCAATTCATATGCTACTGGTTGTTGCAAAGACAACACCGGTATTGAAGATTAAGTCGTCATGGACCCAGTGACGCAATGCACTAAACCTTCTTAACCACTCAAGTTCTCTTAAAAGAGCTTGTTTCATTCTCACGGGGAACCAGTGTAATCTATCGACTTATCTCTTAGAGATAGTTGATATTGAAGCAGGAGACCCCTCCCTAGTCTCCGTATAGGAAACCTAAGTGAGCACTTATCGAGTCTAGAGCCATGAGACACATCAAAGATCTCTTAGGAACACTTAGTATTTCTACAACTGGTGTTCTACATCAATAGGCACCAGCTGTAAATCATCGAGTCCTTCGCAGATCTTCGCAATCTGCCGAGAACGTTTATGAGAGAATTACATATGTATTTCTCAATGATTAAACGGAAATTCCTGCCAGGGTCAACATCAAACAGCCCTGACAGCAGGTCACTTCGGTAACCCCTCAAGGGTTACGCTTAGTGTTCGCGGTGGTTTTCTAACGGTCTACAGTCGTGGAGTGATCCCCAGCGACTCACCCAGTCATTGAGCTACCTAGTAGGTCTCGTAAGCTCCTTCGGGAGTATCTGATATGGGAACGGCCTTGATAAGGGTTAGAAGGAGTCTTCACACTATGCTGTTGACGATCTCTAATTTCTTGTCTGTAAGTACCGGTTGTTTATTGCTAACTGTTTACTTTCAGGGACATATCATCTCCATGGAGACTGATTCCGCATGCTCATACATACATCTTGAAGTCAACAAAAGCTCCCTCAAAGATGTAAGCAACACAATGTTCAAAATTAGATTCTACGCCAAAAAGAAGAATCTACAAAGTTTAAGGACTAAAGATCTATGTGAATGAAAGGGAACTACGTGCATGTGAATGTCAAAGTTCAAAGGTGTATGAGCATGTTGGAATGAACGACGACCACCACAGACGCAGAAGTGATGCATGGCAGATAACTTCATAAGATGATCACTACCACATCTTTTACGAACAATGAACAATGAAGCAAAAGAACACCCACTCTCTTTTGAAGACATCTTAAGTTATACGAGTCAAAATTCAAAGACAAAGAAGAAGACGTCAAGCAACCGTGATGACCGACCCTTAGGGGGAGATTGTTGGGAACGTACTTTTATATTTATTCAAGTCTCGGTCATTACATTTTGTAATAAGATGATCACAACTACATCAACTAAGAACAAAGAACGATGAATGATTTAGAAGACGTCTAAAGCATTGAAAGTCAAAGATTAAGACGAAGACGTCAAGCAACCTTGATGACCGACCCTTAGGGGGAGATTGTTGGGAACATAGTTTTACTATTTATCAAGTCTCGGTCATTTACTTGTAATAGGTTGCTAAGGCTTGTATGTTTATTATAACTTAAGGCTTATATAGCAAGCCCATGGGCCTTAAGCCCATTTCATTTTCAAGATAGGGAGGAAGGGAGTGCTGCCCTAGTCCTCACCTATAAATACTATGTAACCTCTCCTTTGAGAGGGGTTGGTTCTCCTTGTAATTTCATTTTCTTTCATTCCATTCTTAAGAGTTCCTTCCACTCTCTCTCTCTCTACTCTCTTTCTCTCTCTAGATCTATTAGTGATTATGTTGTTAAAATCATGACCTAACACCAAGGATGAGGAAAGTGAATCCGTAGATAGCACTAAATATAGAGGTATGATTGGTAGTCTACTTTACCTAACGGCTAGTAGACCCGACATTATGTTTAGTGTTTGTCTATGTGCTCGTTTTCAAGAAGATCCTAAAACTACCCATCTCGAAGCCATAAAAAGGATTTTTAGGTATATTAAGGGCACTACACATTTAGGTTTATGGTATCCCAAAGGAACGGGAATAGACACCATAGTGTACGCCGACTCGGATCATGCCGGTGACTATGTCGATAGAAAAAGCACAAGTGGTATTTGTACTTTTGTTGGACATTGTCTCACCTCATGGTTCTCTAAGAAGCAAATGGCTCTTGCTATCTCAACAATGGAAGCCGAGTACGTTTCGGCAGGAAAGGCATGTCAACAAGCGCTTTGGATGAAGCAAGCTCTTGTCGACTACGGAATTCAACTCAACGACATCACAATTCTTTGTGACAACAAAGGTGCCATTGATCTTAGCAAAAACCCGGTTCAACATGCTCGTACCAAACATATTGAAATCCTTCATCATTTCCTTCGTGACAACGTTCAAAAAGGAAATATCTCAATTGAGAAAGTTTCTTCCGAAGATAATATAGCCGACATTCTCACAAAACCTCTTAAACGTGAACCTTTTAATCTTCTTAGGCTAGGCTTAGGACTCATGGAACCTACATTGTAGTTCTGGACATTAGACAAAAATCACAAAAATAAAAACAAATCCAAAACCATTTTTCTCAGCAGGGTCGGCGGAACCCTCAGCCATAACGGACGGAACCCAACCCAGGGTTCCGCCGTGTCCGTCGACCTGCAGAATCATTTTCTTTGTTTATATTAAACCAAACACCCATTATCTCATACCACCACTTCAAGGCTGCTACTATTCACTTCACCACTCATCCACACCTAGGAATTCTTGGTCCTCCATTCATTTACATTGCAAATCAATCATCATTGTAAGTATTCTAAACATTATTACAATCCTGATCTGAATCTAGGAATTCTATTTCTTGCACAAAAACAAAAACTTGGGGTTATGCACTAACTTGAAAAACTCATGCATTAGATTAGGTGTTTAATAAAACTAATCATGTTTCCCATAGTTAGGAATTGCATCTTTAATTAGTATAAACATGTTTGCTAAAACACCTCATGTCAAATCTTTCCAAAAATTTCTCCCAAGTAGGACAAATATTTTTTCCTCTCACATTGAGAATACAAAATCAAAACGTTATGTTTAAAACATCACTTGCACAATGTCTCTTGAATGCTAAAGGGAATACATAACCAATATGTATTTTCGGGTACATTCAAACGAAGCTACATTGAACTAGGAGCGTTTGGGTTATCTTTTGTTTTATAACAAAACTTGCATAAAACGATTTTGAAGCATCAAAATGAGTCAAGATAACCGCACCTCCACATTGTTTTCATATAGGCGCACACTAGAACTTCCACATTATAATAGTGGTTTACGTAAACTAAAATGTGAAATTTTGTTGTTCTAGGAATCATCATGCCTCCTCTAACCCACTACGACCACAAGGACACCATTAAGTACCTACCAAAACACCACAAAACCAAAGGCCTTACCGCAAATCAAGTAAACGTTTTCAAAGCCCTAGAAAAACACTATGTCCATGAGGGTAGAACCATAGACCCATCTTTCCTAAAAGGCACAAACCTTTACGCCGATTTTGCCACAATCAACTTTGAGTGTCTTTTGAATATCGACGAGCCTATTTGTCCTAGGTTCATTCTAGAGTTCTATGCATCATGCGTCCTCTCAACGGATGATTATGGTCATATGTCTATCAACTTTAGGGTTAACGGCCACCAATACTCCTTCACTCTTGAGGAGTTTGCTCAAATCTTAGGTGTTCAAAACCGTGGTACTTGCCTCTTTTCCGACTCGCCTCCCTTTCAACTCTTGACAACCTCCAAGACCGTATCCATCCTTATGACACACCCCTTGTCTCAAAAGACATACTCCGTGACCACCTCTTTGTTAGGACCACCACCACTAGGAGAACCCGTTCGGGGAATGAGGTCGATAAGGACCCATATGGAATGGAAATGAACGAATTCAAACCCCAATTCAAGAAATGGGAGGAAGTCCTTAGAGCAAATGTCATTAGCACAATAGGGAACCGTGACCATATCAATCTTTGCCTTTGCTACATGCTCTAATCCTTGTCCGTTAGGCAACCCTTCAACCTTGCCTACTACATGGCCAAGAGAATGGCCGACATTCCCGTGCATGGCACAACGGCTATGCCATATGGAATGCTCTTGACCCGTCTCTTTAGGTTCATCTCACCCATTCCACCAACTTCAAATGGTCTTCGTCTTGACTACACTCTCATTCCACACACCTTTGTTCCACTTAGTGATAAGAGAGTTTACAAAGCCCAAGGAAAACGTCCACATCCTCCTACCTCATCTTCATCTTCCTCAATGAGTGATGATGACAATTTGCCAAACTCTAGGCTCCCACCTCTAGAATACCTTTCCCAACTTCCGGATATTCCCAATGAGTCGGAGGAGTTCAAGCAAACAAAAGGGATGTTCAAAAACATCGGGAGATTCCTCGGGAAGATGAAGAAGAAGATGGACCGTCAATGAGTGCGGGTGTGTTAGGAGTGTTTGGCACAAGGTGCTATTGAAACAATTTGGTCGTTTAAACAATATTTGTGATGTATTTGTGTGTTAGTACAATGTTTGATTCACTTTGGAACATGTTTGAACTAACAATGTTGCAGGAAAACAACTTTTGGCAAGTTGTTAAATTTTCATGTTTATCAAATTTTCACTAAGTATAGTGAATGTCGTTACCCCCCGGTCAAAGTCTTATGATATGCGTGTTTACATGTCTAATTTTTGTGTTTCCTAACCAGGTATGTATTATATTTTTGGTTTTAGGACTTTTCGAAAATTTTGAAAATTGTCTCGCGGGTCAAAAACGCGGACTGTATACTTTTGCAGCACTGGCGGATCAGGCGGATCCCAAAAATGGGTTCCGCCAGTACAAATTCTGGGTATCCCAGATTTGGCCCAACGGACCAGACGGAACCCTCATTTGGGTTCCGCCTGTGTATTCTGAAGGTGCCGCCAGTAGCCTGCAGAATTTTTGTTTTCGTTTTCAACATTTCAACATCCAAACACTAAAATGCAATTCTTTTAGCTAGATATCCATTACCTGCAATGTGTTTAGCTTACTAAGGTACTTAGCATTCCTTATAACTCACCCAAAACCATTTCCCGCCAAAATTCAAATTTAACCATAACAACCACAAGGACCCCTCAAACATAAAGGAAGGAACCCTTTTAAGGGATCCTTGAAATCCCTGAGATTTATACTACCACAAATCCACCAAAACCACTATGCATTTAGTGCAAAACTTGTCTTCTCACTTCACAATTTTCATTGGATTGACTTCCGTGATTTGACAACCCACAATTAGTTTTCCAAATCATTAGAAACCTCCATTTTTGTATGGACTAACATCAAATCCAAACACTCCTTTCCATAATCCATCAACACTATAAATTAAGCCATCCTAAACACCATCAAATCACACCTTCCTCAACACAATTTCTGAAACTTTAAACCATTTTAACCATGACCAAGTCAACAAACACCTCTCAACCATCACGACCCATCGGAGAACCACCCGGATAAGTGTGAAACCACTATGGTCAAACCAATCCATCAGCCTTAGCTCCTCATCATCGGAGGAATTCACATCACCCATCAAAAATGAACATTTTTTGAACCTTGCATCTCCATCTCCATCACCCAAACAACCAAATGAGTACACTCCACCACCTACTAAATCACCTATTGACCCAACTCCACCAAGTGCTCCAACCCAACCATCAAAGACTCCATCACCATTACCATTACCAAAAATTGAACCTATGGAGCTTTTCGGGTCTCCTCCAACATCACCACACCCGTATGTCCAAGATTTAAATGATCTTCCACCAAGACATACCCAACCACCACCTTTTGCAAATCAATCACCAAGGTCAATTCTTGACCTTGATGAAGATCTTGAACTTACCCAACCACCACAACAAGTATACCAACCACCTAAACCATTGTTATTTCACCCAATCTACCGTGAAATCCATGGTCCTCTTTATGGAGAACCAAATTTTGAAAACCATGATCACCCTACTCCACCACCTTCTCAAGCCCAAACCTATGAGTCTTTCTTTCCCTCTTATGAGGAAATACAAAGCATGGTTGACAACCACCTTCATCAAGAAATGGAATTTCAAACCACCTTGCTTGACTCAATACCAAATCCATCCTCCACCCAAGAACCAAAAACCAACCAACCATCAAACCAAGAAACCAAAACCAACCCATTTCAACCCACTCATCCCCATTCTTGCTCAAATTGTGAGCAAATGGGTGAAACCATCAAAACATTGCTTAACCAATTCCAAAATGAAACCCGGTTTGCATTCCAACATGTCATTGAACGTTTGGATGCACTTTCCCACCCCAACAAATCCTAGACAACCTATGGAGGCCGTTTGCCCCAATCTAGGAATGTAGGATTTTATTTTATTTTCTTGGTTATTTTTTTAGTTTTTGTGTACAAGTAGAAGAATAAGTCCACATTTCTTGTCTTTTGACTTTTATAAGTCAAAATTTTACTTGGAATGATATTTCTTTCTACTTACTTTTGTGCATTGTTGGTTGATCAATCTTTGGTTTGTCAATGTGGTTGCAATGTGTGTGGTAACTACAAGCTTGACTATATATATCACCAACTAACCATTTTTTTTGTAGGTCTCAAAATCCATGTTTCCCATCTTGGCACTCCATTTAGGGGGAGTATCGACCAAGGGGGAGCATGGCCGTTATTCCGCTTCGCTACTCTACTTTTTGTTTCGACAAAAAGGGGGAGAAATATATTAAACCTTCAATACTTGATATGCTTTTTGTCTCTTAAGTAAAACAAGGTTAATATAATTTTTTTTTTTAAGTCTTGAAAACCAAGATTTTGCATGTTACTTAAAAACAAAGTTTATGTTTTGTCATCAACAAAAAGGGGGAGATTGTTAATACAAATATCGCCTAAAAACGTTATTTATATTTTACGATCTTCGCTAAGTTTTGTTAACGACAAAATGTAAACTTTAGTTTCTAAGCAAAACATAATCTTAGTTTTTAAGACTTGCATAAACTAGACTTTTGCTACATTTTACATTTCATAAAACACAACACAAGTTTATTTCTTAAATTAGAAATAGTCACATCACATTTATGGCAAGTTTTGTCATTATGCATTTATGGAAAGAAATGTGTTTGACTAACTTTGTTGTTGCTTGCAAGCTTTGTATTTGACTTGTTTTTAAGTGATGTGACATTGTTTGGTTGCTAGGAGTTATGAGACAAGACCTTGTTTGGTTTGAAGAGTTATTGCAAAAACCTACTGCAGACCCGGCGGTACCCTGGGGGTACACGGGCGGAACCCATCTGAGGGTTCCGCCTGATCCGCCGAGCATGCAGAATGATGTGCTATAAATACCAAGCCATAACTTGATTTTTGGCTAACCTCTTGAGATCATATTTTACACACACACTCATCTTTTCTTCTAACCTCTTAACATTGTAAATGTGAAGTTTCCTTTTGTAGCAAAGAAGCTCACAAGGTCATCAAAAGTTACAAGTTTCCAACACAACGTTGCAAGACTTATTAGCTTAGTATTGTGTAAACTCTTATTGTTTACACGTCATTTGTTTGTGTATATTCTGAAGTGAGTGGTTAGTATTTTAGTCCTCAAAATACAAAGAGTGTTAGGAGTTGTTGTACCCTAGTAAAAGAACTAACGGGAGTGGTTGTGCCCTTGTAAAAGAACTCGACATTTAGCTTTGTGTCGGTAAAAGTATAAGCGACATGTAAGGTTTTCTCCGCCGGTGAAAGGAGCTTGTTGACTAGTGAAAGAAACTCTCGAGTTGGATACTCGGGGCGTGGACGTAGGGCAAGGAAAAAGAGTCCTTGTAGCCGAACCACGATAAATACTCGTGTTGTGGTTTGATCGTTTCTTTCATTTACTTGCATGTTATATATTGTGTTTGTGCATATATCTTTCATCAAACGGAAAGTTTCAAAGCTAACTTAACAAGTTAAAAAAACTTTAATCGGTAAACTATTCAACCCCCTTCTAGTTTTCCACATCTTCTTTGTCTTTTCTTTGTAGATCAAAGAGTTCTCGTAAGCTTGATCACGAAGTTCATTTAATTCATTTAGTTGAACTTTTCTATGATCACCCGCAGTTTTGAGGTCAAAATTGGCATGCTTGAGAGCCCAATAGGCTTTATGCTCAAGCTCGATCGGAAGATGGCACGCTTTCCCGTATACAAGTTTGTAAGGCGTACACCGAATGGGTGTTTTGTAAGCCGTACGGAAAGCCCAAAGTGCATCATCTAATTTATCCGACCACGATGCACGATTTTCACCTACGGTTCTTTCTAAAATTCTTTTAATGCCCCGATTGGAAACTTCTACTTGTCCACTTGTTTGAGGGTGGTACGCAGTAGAAAGACGGTGAGTTACACCGTACTTTTGCATGACTTTGTCGAATTTGTCATTAGAGAAGTGCGTACCACAATCACTAATAATAGCACGTGGAGTTCCGAATCGGGCAAAAAGAGCTTTTAAGAATTTCACAACTACTCGGGAATCATTTATGCGTAAAGCTTTCGCTTCAACCCATTTTGACAAGTAGTCAACTGCCACTAGTATGTATTTGTTGCCATGAGAAGATGGAAATGGCCCCATAAAGTCGATGCCCCAGATGTCGAAAATTTCACAAACTTGAATTGCATTCTGAGGCATTTCATTCTTTTGTGAAAGATTCTCGTGACGTTGACAAGCGTCACAGGACTTGACCAATTCTTAGGCATCCTTGTTGATCGAGGGCCAATAAAAGCCGGAATCAAACACCTTTTTGGCGGTGTAGTTGGGATTGTGGTGGCCCACCGTGGGACCAGCATGGCAAGCCTTTAAAATTTCAGTGGCTTCCTGACCATACACAAACCGCCGGATGACTTGATCCGCGCAAATTTTGAACAGGTAGGGGTCGTCCCAGAAGTAATGTTTTACATCCTTGAAGAATTTATTTTTTTGTTGGGACGACATCCCTTTCACAATAAAGTTACCCGCAAGGTAGTTTGCGAAGTCGGCAAACCATGAGGTAATCGAGTCTCCACGAAATGAAACCGCATTGAGGGTTTCGAGAGGAAATGTTTCGTTTATTTCCTTTTTCTCGAAAGCATCTTGGTGAGGGTTTTCAAGACGGGAGAGATGATTAGCAGCTAGGTTCTCGGCTCCTTTTTTATCACGAATTATGATATCAAATTCCTGTAGGAGGAGAACCCAACGGAGTAGTCTCGGCTTTGCATCTTGTTTTGCAAAGAGGTACTTCAAAGCCGAGAGATCCGTATACACTATGCTCTTGGTTAGTATCAAGTATGGCCGGAATTTTTCGAAAGCATACACCACAGCTAATAATTCTTTTTCAGTGGTGGTGTAATGACTTTGAGCCTCGGTCATAGTTTTGCTGGCATAGTGTATAGGCTGAAAATGTTTTGTTTTTCGTTGCCCCAAGACTGCCCCTATCGCATAATCACTAGCATCACACATGAGCTCGAACGGCAAGTCCCAATCGGGGGCAACAAGAATCGGTGCCTCGGTAAGCTTTTTCTTTAATGTTTCAAAAGCTTCGATGCACTCGGGGGAGAAGACAAAAGGAGCATCCTTTTCAAGGAGATGGGTCATAGGCCGGGCGATTTTAGAAAAATCTTGAATAAACCTACGGTAAAAACCGGCATGACCCAAAAAGCTCCTAACACCTTTTACGGTTGTGGGATGAGGCAATTTTGCAATGACGTCCACTTTGGCTCTGTCAACCTCAATCCCATTTTTTGAAATTTTATGGCCAAGGACAATGCCCTCTTTGACCATAAAGTGACTCTTCTCCCAATTTAGACATAACTTTGTGTCTTCACAACGTTTTAGCATGCTGTCTAAATGGGAGAGACATGATTGGAACGAATCCCCAATGACCGAAAAATCGTCCATAAAGACCTCCATAGTTTTCCCGGTCATGTCGGAAAATATGGCCATCATACATCTTTGAAATGTTCCCGGAGCATTACATAAACCAAATGGCATACGTTTATACGCAAAAGTTCCATAGGGGCACGTGAAAGTGGTCTTTTCCTGATCTTGCCGATCAATGGGAATCTGAAAGTAACCCGAGAAACCATCGAGGAAGCAATAGTACTCATTCCCCGCTAATCTCTCGAGCATATGATCCATAAAGGGCAGAGGAAAATGATCTTTACGGGTGGCGTCATTTAACTTACGATAGTCAATGCAGACACGCCAACCCGTAACCAAACGAGTTGGAATCAACTCATTCTCCTCATTTGTGACAACAGTAATGCCACCCTTTTTTGGAACACAATGAATTGGGCTAACCCAAGGACTGTCCGAGATAGGGTAAATCAATCCGGCATCAAGAAGTTTTAAAACCTCTTGTTTGATAACCTCGTGAATTTTTGGATTCACCCTTCTTTGTTGTTGGACTACTGGTTTGAAGTCGTCCTCCATTAAAATCTTATGAGTACAAAATTCAGGGTCAATGCCCTTGATGTCGGAGAGTCGCCAAGCAATTGCTTGTTTATGAGACTTCAAAACCTTTATAAGAGCATCCTTTTCCTCAACACTTAAGTCCTTAGCAATTATGATGGGTAATTTATCATCGCCCTCCAGAAATGCATATTCAAGATGAGGCGGCAAGTCCTTAAGTTCAACCTCGGGAAAGTGATCAGTTTTCTCAACATTTTTGACTTCCTCCTTATGAAGTGTTTGTGGTAGAACAGGAAGAGGAGAGGGATCTTCGTTTAATAACTTCTCAAGCAGGAGAATATCCCTCTCGGGGTCAATCTCTTGGTTATCGATTCCATCGGGAATCGAATCACTTTTGAGAAAGGCCTCAATTTCTTCTAAGATGAAGTCACTTCTCTCAAACGGAGTGAGAGAAGGAGAAGAATTGGCAATGATGGGATGAGAAGAATGAGTGAGGTTTTCACTCGAAGAATCATCAATGAAACCTAAAATCTCTTAAGCATACTCCTCAGCAGCAACATCGATGACGTCTATTTGATTCACCGATTCACAGTCATAATTGGAGGAGTATCTCGAAGTTTGATTTAGGTTGATGGTAATAGCTTCCGTTCCAACACGTAATGTGATCTCATGCTCAAATACATCGATAAGAGCGCGCCCAGTTCTAAAGAATCCCCTTCCAAGAATGAGAGGGACCCTAGAATCGGCATCAAAGTCAACAATCACAAAATCTACCAGAAAATGGAACTTTCCCACTTTAACGGATACGTCCTCGGCAATGCCAAGAGGATGAGAAATCGAAAGATCGGCAAGCTCTAAAGTCATGCTCGTGGGAGTGAGTTCGGGAAGAGAAAGTCTCTTCCATACAGAATATGGCATTAGGTTAATGCTAGCACCTAGATCGGCTAAGGCGAAGCATTCAACCATACCCGGGAAAGTACAAGGAATTAGAAATTTCCCGGGGTCTCCAAGCTTTTCAGGAAGCTTTTTCAAGAGAACTGCTGAGCAGTGCTCATTCAGAGGAGTACTTGCCATCTCAAAGAGTTTTTCTTTATTACTCAACAGATTTTTGATTGTTGATGCAAACTTGGGCATCAAGAGAATAGTGTCCGCGAAGCTAATGTCAAAGTGCAAATCTTGGAAGATTTGGAAAAATTTATCCATTTGGTGATTAGCTTTTTTGCGGAGCTTTTGTTCATTGAGACGTGATGGATAAGGAATAGAAGTTTTGGCTTTGTCCACTGGAGTTTCTGGTGGTTCAAAGACAACTCCAGGCTTACATCTGGTTTCAGGATTAACCTGAGGTTGGATGTGTGCTGTACTTCGTGGGCTGGGAGTTTGCACCTTGTCCTTTGTTACCTCAGGTTCACGATCCACTACCTTTGGAGGAGAGGAAGAAGAGGTAGTAGGAATCGCGGGTTCATCATATGAAGCACCACTTCGTGTTGTGATCGCCTTAGCATCGCCCCTCGGGTTAGCGATCGTGTTGCTCGGTAAAGTTGTACCTGCGCCCGAGGGTCGATCATTTAAAGACTTCTTGATATCAGAAATCTGGCTGACTAGCAACTTGTTCAACTCTTCTTGGGACTTCATGAATTGCTTTAACAACTCATCAGATGAAGGCCCGGTTGGAACAATGGCTTGATTCGGATTAGGAAGATTTTGAGCTCGATTGTTCGGATTGGGACCTTGGTTGAAATTTCCTTGGTTTTGATGATGGAAATTCCCTTGATTCTGGTGATTGTTTCCATGAAAGCTCCCGGGATTGAAATTACCCTGACCTTGGTTCCGGTTAAAGTTTCATTAATTTTGGTGTTGGAAACCTTGATTTTGGAAACCTTGGTTTTGATTTTGGAAACCGTGACCCTGATTGAAGTTACCTTGGTTTTGATAACCTTGGTTCACTCTATTTTGATTTTGGCCACGGTTTTGGACATTTTGGTTTTGATTAAAATCGAAAGGTCCAGGATAATGGTGAGGACGATAGCTCGGGTCCATAGGAGGGCGGTATTGATTGCCTCCTTGATTTTGGGACCCGACAACAGCATGAGCTTCATATGGAGTACCATCAGTAGCTGTGCAATTGTAGTAGGCATGCGGCCCACCACAAGTTACACAGACTTCCACTTTTTTAACCTCAGCAGGGGGAGGATTTTGTGGAAATGAAACTTTCTTTGTTCGGGCGAGAACCAAAGCTTGGATCGCTTCAGTGAGCTTGTCAATCTTAGCATCCGTGCTAGATTGACCCACAGAAGGTGAAGTGGAAGGACCCACGTTGATTCGAGAAACAATCGGTTTGCTTCGTGTAGAGCGGACCTTAGACTTGTTTTCTATGATCTGTAAAGCTTCTTTTGTGGTTCTACTCAAGAAATTACCTCCCGCGGAGGCATTGAGAGAATCCTAATCGGCTTGGCTCACACCATTTTAGAAAGTATTGAGTTGCATCAACTCTGAGAAACCATGATGTGGACACTTGCGAAGTAATTCTTTGAAACGATCCCACGCTTCACCAAAAGATTCATCATATTTCTGAGTGAACTTGGTGATTTCGTTCTTAAGACTCGTGGTCTTGGAAGGTGGGAAGAATTCATTCACAAATTTTTTCACAAGATCTTCCCATGTCTCAATAGATCTTGGAGGTTGTTTTTCAAGCCAAATCCGGGCTTGTCCCTCCAGGGAGAATGGGAAGAGAAGAAGTTTTATTGCTTCACAAAGGACATTCTTGTACTTGATGGTCGAAGTGATTTTATTGAACCATCGAATGTGAGCATGAGGATCGTCCCTCTCAAAACCGTAGAAGTGACTTGAGGTTACAAGATTGAGTAACCCGGTTTTGAGCTTGAAATTATCAGCCACGATGGCTGGAACAACAATGGCATCTCCATAACCCTCGATGGGTGCTTGGAGAAGCTCACACATGGGGCGGTCTTCCGCCATGGTGACAGTGGGTGTGGCAACAGTACGGATCTCAGAAACGACTGTTGGTGCAGAACGTCTACGAGGTCTTCGAGATTTCCGGACAAGCTCACGTAATGGGCTAGTGGATCTTAAAGAACGAGAGCGCATGCACTAGGGATAAAAACCAATCAAAACAAAATCGAGGCAAATCCACAGTGAACTTAAACCAATAATCACAAGCAAGTGGCTTCTTTAAGAAACGTACACCACTCACAGGGATACAAAGGCAAGTTTTAAATCTTTGGTTTGGGAACTTATTATGTTCACACCCCCAGTTGGTAGGTGTTCTGTCTTGGTTTGCGACGGTTAGTTTTTATGTAAAATTCTTATTCACAAGAAAAGACGGATGTTTTTGTGTTTTGTGTATGGGTGAAAAACTTTTGGACAATATTTTTGGTATCGTCTCGTAATCTAAAATCGTTTCTCTTTAAGAATCACCTTAAAAGAAAACCGATTCAGAAAACGTTACGATCTGTTTTGTTGTTTTTAATTTTTTTGGTGTTTTAACACTTTAGGAAAAGTGTTAATGACTTTTTTTTGTGTTTTGATTTCAAAAATTTACAAAAGTGGTGGTATTTGTACAGTGATGATGGTGAGATAACACTAATCTCAAAAGACACTGCAGAAACGCGCACACCTCCCCGGCAGCGGCGCCAAAATTTGATTGATGCTAAACCGTCAACTTATATTGACCAAGGAATGGTCAACAAAGTTAAATAGCCTAGAGTCAATCTTCGGGTAATATAAGGTATCACCAGGTCGTTAAATCCCGACAAGATGTGAATTGTGACTGAGCTTGCTTTGTGATCGGGTGATTATTCACAGAAAAGGGTTGTTATGAGAATCATTTGGAAATTATTAACAGAAATAGCTTAGGAAAGCTATGTGATTGATTACTGGAACTTAGATTGAGAAGAAATTACTTAAAACCTAAAAACCGTACGTTTGCTGAAAACGTGAACAAACGTACGTGAGATAAAAGTGAATGAGGTGATCTGAAAAGCCTACTGGTATGAAAATGGTATTTTTACAAACCTAATGTTTAAATAAAATTTTTGGAGATATAAAATTAATTTTTTGCACTAATTTTATAATTACTATTAATTAAGTACTAATTTCCTAATTACTTTTAATTAAATAAATTAACCTAAATTACAACTAAATATGAAATTAACTTGGAAAAATAAAAATTAAACTTAGAAAAATCTAAAATACTATAAAACTAATTTTAGAAATGAAAATATATTTTTAAGACTTTTTAATTAATTATTACTAATTATTAATTATTTTCTAATTATTTAAATTATCCTAAATTCTAATTAATTATTAAATTACACTAGAAAATTGAAAATAAAATTTGGAAAAATCAAAAATAACTAAAAACTAACTTTAAATTTTAATTTATATTTTTCTGATTTTCTAATTAATTATTAACTATTTAATAATTACTAAAAACTAATTTAAATTAATAAAAATACTAAATGATGCAAGAAAAATCTGAAAAAATTACAGAAATTATTTTTATATACCAGAAGCCTAGGAAAAATATAAAAATGAAAATTGTTTATTAATAAGCTGAAGAATAAGCCAATTGGCTTAAATAGAAGCTATCACTTCTAATAAGTTTGACTTTTTTGGAATTTTCTTTTTTACAACTGAGTATCAACTAATTTTAAACAACTTTTGTGAAGGAAGTTTGGCTGAGACCAAGTGAATAAGCACTTCAAGTGCTTATTGCCTTGGCAGTTGACTTTCTTTGACTGAGAAGAGAAATAAGCACAAATGGCCTAGTGTGGGGTCCACAATGGTAAAAACTGGTTTACTTGAGTTACTTGAACAATGTTGAGCAAGATTCAATCAATTAAGTTGGCTAAATAAGCCAAAAGACCACAATAAGCACTTGCTTATTTGGTTTCTGAGACAGAAAATGGGACAACCTTTTGAGGCAAGTCCAAGTGGGGTCCACAGGTTCCAAGGTCAAATAATTGGTCAAAACCTCAAGCCTGCTAGGAGAGGGGTTGAATGAACCAAGAATGGGTCAGTGGGACCCACTGAGGTGGCCACCATGAGCCACCAAAGTTGGTGGTGTGGCTGGGTCTGCTGATGCACAGGGCAAAGTCTTGCCCTGCAAGTGACTTTGAGTGGTAGAATTGTCCACAACAAAAAATCACAAAAATCAAACAGGTATGGAAATCACTAGTTCTACTGGTAGACTTTAATCACAACAAGTTTCAAAGCCTAGAATTAAGCACAAAAATCTAGATAAATCATGCCATTTTTGAGATTTCTGCACAATGCACTTTTTGAGTTTTTACAAAACTTGAGTATTTTGACTTTTATGAAACTCAAATCACTTTTTTACTTTAATCTGTTATATTAAGCTATAAGATGACAAATTTAAGCAAGAACACAAACTTATGAATAGATTTGATGGGTTTTGGATCTAAAAGTCACCACAGTTAACTGTGGTGATGAGTTTTCTTATGATTTTGACTTTTGTTATATTTGTGACTAAGAAAGTGGTTACCCTGAGCTTATATCAACTCAAGTAACTCAATGAGACCATAGGTTATACTAAAAAGCAACAAGAATACAACAAACAAGCTAAAACCAAACACCCCTAACTAAAACTGATTTGAAGTTTTCTTGAAGCAAAATGAGATTCAAACCTACAAGACCATTACCTACTGACTTCTTATGTTCTAGTAAGTTATTATAAACTTAAAAACACAAGTATAGACTACAAATACTTAGAATCACTAATATGATCAAAATGACAGTCAAATAGGTAAGTTGAGCAACAAGCAAATCCAAAGAACAACTACCTAATTTTAAGCAATAGATAAACTAAGTACTACCAAATAAGCCTAGAAACACAGAAAAACAAGCTAATAAGCAAGCTACAGTGATTATGCAAAATTTGAATAAATGGCTTACAAAGTGTTTTCCTGTCAAGCCCAATGAACCATGAACTATGTACCACTCCTATTGGTTTCCCCAAACCACTAATACCCAAAGCAATCCAGAATTAACCAAATTCCCAGCTTCTTCAACCTTTGTCCATCTTTTTTATTTTATTTTGATTTTTCTTAATTTTTTTAGTATTTATTGAAACTGAGTTTAGGAGGTTTGCACAAGCTTGTAAAGCTTCTAAGACTTTGTTTTCTGAGTTTACATGAGCTTGTAAATAGCTTATACACACATTTGAACCTTGAATTCACAATTGCAATATTTGAATGAAACTTGAAATGTGAAACAGTTAAGAAACTTAAAACTTTGCTTTCATTAATTTAAAACTGAGTACAAAGGAAAATTAAAACATTACTTAAGCTAAAATTACAATACTACACACCTTTTTTGCTCATATTGAGCTACAATATATATAACGAGCTAAAAATGCTCACAAGATTCTCCCACATGGCTTCTTTTTGAATTTTGAGTGTCCCACTAGTCTTCACTTTGACCCTTGACCATATCCTCACCATTCAATTAAACTTTGATCAATCCTAGCCATTGGTGGAGTTTTTGGCGCCAAAACACAAATGGTGCAATACTAGTGGTATGGTTGGGGCATTAAATGAAGTGGTGGTGGGGGTTGGTTAGGTTGGTGAATTCATTTATTGTGGGGGGTTAAGTTGGTGAAAAGGTTGAGGGGGGGGGGAGACAAGGAGGAGGGAAAACGGGGGAAAGGTTGGGGAAGACGGTCTGTTTGACCGGGGGTATTTTATTAGTAAAATGGGAGATGGGCTGGACTTTGGGGATTGGATTTGGATCAGGTTTGGTGATGGGCTAAGGGTGTTTGTTTGATAATAATAAAGGGTCCGTTTGGTTAAATGTATCACAAGGACCAATTTTGTAATTTCGCCAAAGATGAGGACTGAACTTGTAATTTTTCCAAATTGCTTCCAAGGACCAAAAATGCCAATCACCAACAAACCAAGAACCAATTTTGCATTTTTCCACATTTTAAAATTTCCCAGGGACCTATTTTGCAAAAGATGAAATCTCAGGGACCAAACATGTAATTTTGGAAAACTTATGACCCAAGTGTAATATTTTGTGAAATTTGACTTTCAAAAGCTTGGGTTGACTTTTCCTTTCAAAATAAATGCATAGGGACTATTTTTGACAAATTTTGAAACTTGGGGGACTGAAACTGCCAATATTGCAAACTTTGATCATTTTTCATTTGTTTTTGCTCATTTTGAATTTAAAACACATAAAACACAATCCCTGGGATAATTTAAGTATTTTGATTACTTTTTGATTGTTTTTGTATGTTTTAGCAGTTTAAATACGACAAAAATGATGAGTGTTTGAGCACTCATCAAACCTTCACCTATAAAGGAAGGAACCCTTCCAAAGGTTCCTTGCAATCCGTGGAACATATACCTTCAACCAATTTGCCAAAACCACTAAGCATTTAGTGCAAATCTTTCTCTTCTCACTTCACCATTTTCATTGGATTGACTTCCTTGATTTGACAACCATCATTAGTCTTCCAAATCATTGAGAACCTCCATTTTTGTATGGCTAAACATCAAATCCAAACACTCCTTCCCATACTTCTTCACCACTATAAATTAAACCACCTTAGAACACTCACAAATCACACCATCACCATCACAATCTCTGATTCTAAACCTCTAATAAACCATTTTGACAATGACCAAGTCAACAATAACCTCTCAACCATCACGACCTGTTCGGAGAACCGCACGCATAAGTGTCAAACCACTTTGGTCAAACAACACAATCAACTTAACCTCTTCATCCTCGGTAGAATTCTCCTCACCCATAAAAAATGAACATTTTCTAAACCTTGCATCTCCATCTCCATCACCCAATGAACCTAATGAGCTTACAACTCCACCACCAACAAAATCACCCATTGACCCAACTCCACCAAGTGCTCCAACCCAACCATCCAAAACTCCATCACCATCACCATCACCATTACCTAAACTTGAACCAATGGAGTTATTTGGGTCTCCTCCACCATCACCACATCCTTTTGTTCAAGACCTCAATGATCTTCCACCAAGATCAACAAAACCACCACTTTTCACAAATGAAACACCAAGGCCATTGCCTAACCAAAATGAACCTTTTAACCACAACCAACCACCACAACAAGAGCACCATCAACCAAAACCATTGTTGTTTCATCCTCTCTACAATGACATCCATGGTCCTCTATATGGAGAACCAAACTTTGAAAATCATGATCACCCAACTCCACCACATTCCCAATCCCAAACCTTTGAGTCTTTCTTTCCTTCGTATGAGGAAATTCAAAGCATGGTTGAAAATCACCTCCATCAAGCAATGGAATTTCAAACCACCTTGCTTGACTCCATACCAAACCCATCCTCCAACCAAGAAATCAAAACCAACCCACCACCGCCAATATCATCAAACGACCCGTTTCCACATACTCATCACCATGTTTGCTCACAATGTGAGCAAATGCTCAAACAAGGTGAAAGCATCAAGATGTTGCTTCACCAATTTCAAAATGAAACCCGTTTTGCTATACAACACATCATAGAACGTTTAGATGCTCTTTCTCATCCAAACAACTCCTAGAGCGTATTTGGAGGCCTTTTGCCCCATTTAGGATGTGTTTAATGTCTTCTACTTATAGAAGTAGGATTTTGTTTTTCTTTTATTTCTTGGTTATTTTTATCTTTTTTTGTTTTTAGAAGTAGGAAGTTAGTTTTCATTTCTTGTTTTTGACTTTTGCAAAGTCACATTTTACTTGAAATGACATCTTTTACTACTTTCTTACTTGCATTGTTGGTTGATCATATATGAGTTGTTATTGTGGTTGCATATTGTGTGGTGACTACAAGCTTGATTATATGTTATTATCACCAACTAACCATTTTTTTGTAGGTTCAAAATCCATGTTTCCCATCTTGGCACTCCTTTTAGGGGGAGTATCGACCAAGGGGGAGCACGTGCATAGTTCCGCTACGCTACTCTACTTTTTGTTTCGACAAAAAGGGGGAGAAACATATATTAACCTTTAAACTTAAAATGATTTTTATCACTTAAGTAAAACAAGTTTAATATAATTTTTTTTAAGTCTTAAACACTAAAATTTTGGGAGTTACTTAAAAACAAAGTTTATGTTTTGTCATCAACAAAAAGGGGGAGATTGTTAATACAAATATCGCCTAAAAACGTTATTTATATTTTACTATCTTTCCTAAGTTTTGTTAACGACAAAATGTAAACTTTAGTTTCTAAATAAAACTTAATTTTAGTTTAAAGACTTGCATAATTAGACATTTGCTACATTTTACATTTCACATAAAACACAACACTTTTTATTTCTTAAAATAGAAATGTCACATCGCATTTATAGTAAGTCTGTCAATATACATTTAAGGAAAGATTGTGTGTTTGACTAACCATAAGTCTTCTTACACAAGTTTGTGTTTGACTAGTTTTTATTTGATGTGACCTTGGTTGGTTTGAATGATTTATTGCAAAACCTACTGCAAGCCTGGCGAAAACCTGGGGGTACACGGGTGGAACCCATCTGAGGGTTTCGCCGTATCCGCCAGACCTGCAGAAGGTCTTGCTATAAATACCAAGCCATATGTTTGAATTTTGGCTTTATCACTCTACATTAGATTTTCACGCACATACATTCATTCTTTCAGCTAACCCTTTAACATCTCATTTCTATGTGAAGTTTCTTTTGTAGCAAAGAAGTTCAAAATTCATATAAAGTTACAAGTATTCAACACAACGTTGCAAGACTTGTTAGCTTAGCATCGTGTAGACTTTGTGTAGTTTACACTTCATTTGATTGTGTATTTTCAGTAGTGATCGGTTAGTATTTTAGTCCTCAAAATACAAAGTGTGACGGGAGTTGTTGTACCCTTGTAAAAGAACTAACGGGAGTGGTTGTACCCTTGTAAAAGAACTCGACATCTTGCTTAGTGTCGGTAAACGTGTATAAGCGACGTGTAAGGTTTTCTCCGCCTGTGAAAGGAGCTTGTTGACTAGTGAAAGAAAATCTCGAGTTGGATACTCGGGGCGTGGACGTAGGGCAAGGAAAAAGAGTCCTTGCAGCCGAACCACGATAAATACTCGTGTTGTAGTTTGATTGTAAAACCCGAAATTTTGAACATCTTAATTACCCAAAATATCCCTCAAATTTAAACTTTTGAAGAGAGATTTAATAATCTAAAACATTTTGTTCTGATTTTAACCTACGTATTTAACTCGTTAATAATTGAACTACAATTCTTGCATCATTTGGAACATTAACCTAATGTATGAACAATATTATTATAACATTATAAACTACATATTATTATTAATTACCCATGATAATTATATCCTACCCTATAATTAAATCATATCCTTAAGTTACTTCAACAAACTCTATCCTAGTCCTATTATAACATAACCGAATTTTTCCTAGCCTTTTCTTTTCTTTTTCTTTTGTCGTGGATCTACAAGAGATGAGCATGCTTTGATCACCTTCCTATAATAAAGATTCCATGCATTAATATCCCTAACAACCATACACGGTTATACCTTAAATACTACACGCTTTGCCCAATATTCCATATGTTCCATAGGCCGTATATCTTGTTGTCCCTCCCATCTTTTGCATCGAACCACAAACAAAAACACAAACTCCAAAACGTCATCCTAAACCAGAAAATAATACACCATTCGTCCCTTGTTTTGGCTGACCAGAAAAGAAGGAGAAGAAACTAGGTTCGGAGTACAAGTCGTTGCCGTTTTCCTGGACTATACGAACCTTAGTCTTGGTTTTCATTCATATCTTTGTTCTCTAGGCGACATCAGTTTTTCTCCTCTTTGCTCTCCTTGGTTCGAGTTATGCATCATAAAACAATACAAACGGCGGCTTTCTTTTTCTCTCAAACTCATAAGGAACAATGGTGATAACTGGTGGTAAGCATGGTGTGGTGACCGTGGTGCCAAGGTGTGGTGATCGTTGGCGTTTAGTTGGTTGGCATGATCGTGTGACTTTGATTCGGAAGGTTTGGTTTTGGTTCCAAAGGTTTCGGTTTTGTATGATCTCGTTTCGTTCATAATATCCGACCTAAAAGGTATCACTTTCATCTCCTTTGTTTTGCTACTCACTCGTCACTCACTAAATGATATTGTCAGAACCATAAACCATGTTATACGATTGAGAGCCAAGTCTGTTTCGTTAAAACCGTAAATGAATAACCTTATATATAACCGCCACATGAATTCATGAAGTATGGAACATATACGTGTCGATCTCTGTTCATGTTTTTGCTATTCGAATATGTTGACGTTACGTCTTTAACCTGGTTATTGGAACGCTTATATGATCTTTATTATTCAACTAGTAATCTGAAAATATTAAACGCAAGAAACAATAGAGAACATGCATGATAATATACTGTATAATAGATCGATAGGTACACATGTGTTCTTTTTCTTTTTGGTGTTAATCAGGAAAATGAATGAAACTTTTTTTTGTCATGAAATGATAAAATATGTATTCATGGTAAGCATGGGTCGAATAATTATATGGTCACTAGTTATATTTCAAGCATGTTAAGTTTAGTTTAAAAGATTAAGGTTGTGGTTTGATCTAGTTTGCGTTTCGTCTCGCTTTTGTGTCTTTGTATTGATATGTGAAGCGTGTGTACACCTGCATGCATATTACCTGTGGTGTATTGTTGTCGCGGTCTAAAATGATATCGAGAATACGTTTATATAATTATGAACGACGGGGTCTAAAATTATCATCTTAATATTAAATTATAGTATAAACCTTAAAATTAATTTGTTTGACATTTTTAATATTTAATTTTGATAATTTATATTTTGACCCTAAACTTTACTAAATTCGCATAATTAAATATAAACTATAATAATTGTCATTTTGAACCCTTAAGTGTCAATTAGAACCTTAAAAGTATCAAATTACTATTTCGGAAAACTTACTATTAATAAGTTACTATATTCGATTATTCGGCAAGTTACTAAAAATGAAAAGCCGACTAAAATGAGTAACCTAGTTTAATGCAAGTTATTAATAAATAGCCGATCATTAATTCGTGTAGATTCGATGAAGAAGGAGTGACTTACTATTCTTATGCTATGTTTCGTTGGCGGTTTGAGGTACAGATATTCTTTCCCTTCTCAGTAGGGATTTCTCATGACTTTTCGATCCTTGACTTTGATTCGTTTGTTATGATATGATTCATTTGATATGAGCCTTTTCTATGATCCCTTTGATATGATTCGTTGATCCATTTGATATTATCATTTGATATGATTCTGTTTGCTATCCATTCTGTTATGATGATCTGATTACTATCTCTTTGATATGAGATTCTGTTCTATTATGCTCTGGGAGCTCTGTTATGATTATGGATAGCTTTGTTTGCTTGTTTGTTCTGATATGTTCTGTTCTGATGCCCGAGTTTTTAGTCTATCCATGGAGGTACCATGGGCGTGTCATCGAGGCACCGATGGCATGACACTATCTGGGGCGGTGTGATTAGTCCCCGGCGTTCCCTTCTGTTATGATATGATGATATGATTATTGCGCACTTATGGCCATTCTGTTATATATATGCATAGTCTCGTACTTGTATATGTATTCTGTTTCAGGGAGCGTATGGATGCATCCTAGGTATATGTTTGATGTGATATGATATGATTTGACTTAGTGACTGGCTGTACGTGCCATGTACCCCTTTCACTTCTGGTACTTAGAGGTCTCCCCTTTATGTACACCCTATGAATTGACGGATATGTGATTATGTGATTTGAGACCTATTCGAGTGGCTCTGGTAGGTCGGCTCGTGGCTTTCCTATATTTCTTTGTGTCTATTCGAGTGGCTCGGGTAGACAAGCCTTTGTTGATACGTGCTCTTTGATTCTAGTTACTATATGATTCATATTATCACTTGACTCTTCGTACTTATTATTCATTTGACTTATGATATTTGTTCAGTTATCGTTGATCTCTTATGCATTTGACAGATGATATTCCTTTCAGCTGAAGCTTATGATTCTTGTTTCTTATACTTTCATACGTTTCGTTTATCTGTTTGTTTTGCTATATATCTGTTCACTGGGCTTTTTAAGCTCAGCCGCATTTTCCTTTCCTGCGGCAGGTTTTAGGTTGGAAGCTGGGTTTGGGTGAAGAGAGAGCATAGGAGATTTAGTGGACTACCCCATGGACTAGAAGCCCATTACATCTGGACTAGTTTTGGACTTGAATTAGATTACACTTAGTTTAGTGTGTATCTTCTTTTCTTTTGTAGTTTTAGTATTCCTTTTGTACTTTTAGATTTTTCCCTTGTAACCTTTTGTTTTAAGTCTTCCGCTTGCGTTGTATGCTTTGATATGTCACCATACTGTAGTGCTCCGGACCCATGTCGGGTTGGGGTGTTACAATTATGGTATCAGAGCCAGGTTGCGACCTATAGTACATAAGTTATGGCCTGTGAGTTTGGGACCCTTAGGTTTGCACCTTAGAAGCTTTAGGAATAACTTTGGAAGATTTTGCCTTAAGTTTCTCCCCTTAAGAGCTTTATTATGACTGGTGAGTATTGGGTAGATATATGATAAGACGTTAGTTAGTTATCTTGCCTCCGCATCACTCTGATTTGGCCTCTGCTTTTTGATAAGACCTTATAAGATCATTCGTTCCGGAGAATTAGATGATTTATCAGGATTCGCAACATAGGTTAGAATGCTTTAAGACCTCGTAGTTATGCCTTATAGGTTTCACTTCCTGAAGTTATCACTCTCCCTTTTGAACTTCGATCCTTGATTCGTTATCATTCGTTTAGATGCCTTTTGTTCGTTCGGAGATTCGCGTATGTATCCTACGTGTTCGACACACCCTATGACTTCTCCTTGCTTTTGATTCTTTCTTCATTGTTGATTTGACCTTACCTATTCTACCCCTATGATCATTTTGTGACTTTTCATCGTGTACATTCGATTTATCCGATGCGTTCTGGAGATATTTGGAGACGATTTTGTGGTGCTAACTTGTTTACGTTGGAGATGTTAAATTCGATGTTATTCTGGATTTAGATTTGTTGCCTGAGTATTTTGATGATGATGATTGTCATTTTATGTTTGTCACCTTTGACGTTTTGTGAAGTTCATATCCTACACCATGATTCTTAACCTGATAATCGTTTATGACCACCTTGTTCTAAAACTCGTGCATTGACTTCCTCATTGCTGTGAAGATACTTCTCTGATGAAACTCGCCTCGAGAGTCATTCGATTTGTTTGGAACGTTCGTTGTGTATCTTTGTGTGTTTTCTTTTATTCGTAGAGGAGAATAATGATGGTATTTATGTTGGGAGCTGAATCGTGTCATGATGAAGAGTGAGATATTCCTCGAAATTCTTTTTATTCGTATGATCTTCTATGAGTGTTGTGATGCCAATTGTATTGGTTACCTTTCCGACTATTCCTTTGGAATCGATCAATCGTGTCTTTCATAAATACTGGGACAAATTGTCATGGTATGACATTTTAGTATATTCAGAGACGAAAGAGAAACACGAGTATCATCTTCGTATTGTGTTGACATTCTACGTTCGAAGAAGCCTCTATGACATTCTCGAAGAGTAACTTTTGTTGGAGGAAGCTTGAGAGGATGATTTCGAAAAGCTGGAAGGAGATTTGTTTAACTCAATGAGGAAGACATGAAGAAGCTTAGGAGGAAGACGACCGAAGATCATCTATGCTAGAAGATGAAAGGAAGTAATTTTGAAGTGAAACACATGGTTCTATCAACTCTATTCATCTTAGTTGTACTAATATGAATAGAGACTTGAAGCAGGAGCTGGACGAGATGGTATGAAGACGGTGGTTACTACATCGGTGATTTCCACACAAAGGATGAAGGACAACACGAGCAGAGCTGCAGTGGAGCATTGACTAGGATGACTTGCTTGGAAGATCGGCAGAGATTTCCTTCGGCAGAAGATTATTCAAGCTACATGACGCACCCACAATGATCATGACAGAGAATCGCATTTCGGTTTGCACTTGCAGAAGAAGTACAGGAAATTTAGACGTTTCGGCATTTGAGGAAGTTTTGGTTTGCTATACGCTAGATCTTGAGTTCATACCTATCCATACGATTATTCTATTCCTTCGGTTATACCTTTGATATGTTTTGATACACTGATTCATGATTTGGAACGTCGATGTGATTATGTTACCCACATCTTGACAAGATTCTGGATACGTTTGATGATTTGTTTAGTACTCCTTCATTTATTGGCAAGTTCCTTTATTCGTTCGGATTTCAGTGGGAGCTAATGAAGGTTTATTGTTTAAGTTCTACAGCTATGTTTGCTTTGTAGTTTTATATGCTTCGTATATCTCCTCATAGAATTTTATCTATCATCTGTCATCTGCTACACACTTGCTTCGCATCCGATTGGATTAGCTTTGTTATGATTATGTTCAACTGGATCGAGTCATGAGAAATTATGTCGTTGTGAAGATTTTTGGGAAGAACCTCCCCAAGCGTGAGGATATTTGTAACGACATTTTGTGATTTGCTACGACTCCGTATAACTTTAGTGACTTCAATTTCGCGGACGAAATTTCTTTTTAGAGAGGAAGAATTGTAAAACCCGAAATTTTGAACATCTTAATTACCCAAAATATCCCTCAAATTTAAACTTTTGAAGAGAGATTTAATAATCTAAAACATTTTGTTCTGATTTTAACCTACGTATTTAACTCGTTAATAATTGAACTACAATTCTTGCATCATTTGGAACATTAACCTAATGTATGAACAATATTATTATAACATTATAAACTACATATTATTATTAATTACCCATGATAATTATATCCTACCCTATAATTAAATCATATCCTTAAGTTACTTCAACAAACTCTATCCTAGTCCTATTATAACATAACCGAATTTTTCCTAGCCTTTTCTTTTCTTTTTCTTTTGTCGTGGATCTACAAGAGATGAGCATGCTTTGATCACCTTCCTATAATAAAGATTCCATGCATTAATATCCCTAACAACCATACACGGTTATACCTTAAATACTACACGCTTTGCCCAATATTCCATATGTTCCATAGGCCGTATATCTTGTTGTCCCTCCCATCTTTTGCATCGAACCACAAACAAAAACACAAACTCCAAAACGTCATCCTAAACCAGAAAATAATACACCATTCGTCCCTTGTTTTGGCTGACCAGAAAAGAAGGAGAAGAAACTAGGTTCGGAGTACAAGTCGTTGCCGTTTTCCTGGACTATACGAACCTTAGTCTTGGTTTTCATTCATATCTTTGTTCTCTAGGCGACATCAGTTTTTCTCCTCTTTGCTCTCCTTGGTTCGAGTTATGCATCATAAAACAATACAAACGGCGGCTTTCTTTTTCTCTCAAACTCATAAGGAACAATGGTGATAACTGGTGGTAAGCATGGTGTGGTGACCGTGGTGCCAAGGTGTGGTGATCGTTGGCGTTTAGTTGGTTGGCATGATCGTGTGACTTTGATTCGGAAGGTTTGGTTTTGGTTCCAAAGGTTTCGGTTTTGTATGATCTCGTTTCGTTCATAATATCCGACCTAAAAGGTATCACTTTCATCTCCTTTGTTTTGCTACTCACTCGTCACTCACTAAATGATATTGTCAGAACCATAAACCATGTTATACGATTGAGAGCCAAGTCTGTTTCGTTAAAACCGTAAATGAATAACCTTATATATAACCGCCACATGAATTCATGAAGTATGGAACATATACGTGTCGATCTCTGTTCATGTTTTTGCTATTCGAATATGTTGACGTTACGTCTTTAACCTGGTTATTGGAACGCTTATATGATCTTTATTATTCAACTAGTAATCTGAAAATATTAAACGCAAGAAACAATAGAGAACATGCATGATAATATACTGTATAATAGATCGATAGGTACACATGTGTTCTTTTTCTTTTTGGTGTTAATCAGGAAAATGAATGAAACTTTTTTTTGTCATGAAATGATAAAATATGTATTCATGGTAAGCATGGGTCGAATAATTATATGGTCACTAGTTATATTTCAAGCATGTTAAGTTTAGTTTAAAAGATTAAGGTTGTGGTTTGATCTAGTTTGCGTTTCGTCTCGCTTTTGTGTCTTTGTATTGATATGTGAAGCGTGTGTACACCTGCATGCATATTACCTGTGGTGTATTGTTGTCGCGGTCTAAAATGATATCGAGAATACGTTTATATAATTATGAACGACGGGGTCTAAAATTATCATCTTAATATTAAATTATAGTATAAACCTTAAAATTAATTTGTTTGACATTTTTAATATTTAATTTTGATAATTTATATTTTGACCCTAAACTTTACTAAATTCGCATAATTAAATATAAACTATAATAATTGTCATTTTGAACCCTTAAGTGTCAATTAGAACCTTAAAAGTATCAAATTACTATTTCGGAAAACTTACTATTAATAAGTTACTATATTCGATTATTCGGCAAGTTACTAAAAATGAAAAGCCGACTAAAATGAGTAACCTAGTTTAATGCAAGTTATTAATAAATAGCCGATCATTAATTCGTGTAGATTCGATGAAGAAGGAGTGACTTACTATTCTTATGCTATGTTTCGTTGGCGGTTTGAGGTACAGATATTCTTTCCCTTCTCAGTAGGGATTTCTCATGACTTTTCGATCCTTGACTTTGATTCGTTTGTTATGATATGATTCATTTGATATGAGCCTTTTCTATGATCCCTTTGATATGATTCGTTGATCCATTTGATATTATCATTTGATATGATTCTGTTTGCTATCCATTCTGTTATGATGATCTGATTACTATCTCTTTGATATGAGATTCTGTTCTATTATGCTCTGGGAGCTCTGTTATGATTATGGATAGCTTTGTTTGCTTGTTTGTTCTGATATGTTCTGTTCTGATGCCCGAGTTTTTAGTCTATCCATGGAGGTACCATGGGCGTGTCATCGAGGCACCGATGGCATGACACTATCTGGGGCGGTGTGATTAGTCCCCGGCGTTCCCTTCTGTTATGATATGATGATATGATTATTGCGCACTTATGGCCATTCTGTTATATATATGCATAGTCTCGTACTTGTATATGTATTCTGTTTCAGGGAGCGTATGGATGCATCCTAGGTATATGTTTGATGTGATATGATATGATTTGACTTAGTGACTGGCTGTACGTGCCATGTACCCCTTTCACTTCTGGTACTTAGAGGTCTCCCCTTTATGTACACCCTATGAATTGACGGATATGTGATTATGTGATTTGAGACCTATTCGAGTGGCTCTGGTAGGTCGGCTCGTGGCTTTCCTATATTTCTTTGTGTCTATTCGAGTGGCTCGGGTAGACAAGCCTTTGTTGATACGTGCTCTTTGATTCTAGTTACTATATGATTCATATTATCACTTGACTCTTCGTACTTATTATTCATTTGACTTATGATATTTGTTCAGTTATCGTTGATCTCTTATGCATTTGACAGATGATATTCCTTTCAGCTGAAGCTTATGATTCTTGTTTCTTATACTTTCATACGTTTCGTTTATCTGTTTGTTTTGCTATATATCTGTTCACTGGGCTTTTTAAGCTCAGCCGCATTTTCCTTTCCTGCGGCAGGTTTTAGGTTGGAAGCTGGGTTTGGGTGAAGAGAGAGCATAGGAGATTTAGTGGACTACCCCATGGACTAGAAGCCCATTACATCTGGACTAGTTTTGGACTTGAATTAGATTACACTTAGTTTAGTGTGTATCTTCTTTTCTTTTGTAGTTTTAGTATTCCTTTTGTACTTTTAGATTTTTCCCTTGTAACCTTTTGTTTTAAGTCTTCCGCTTGCGTTGTATGCTTTGATATGTCACCATACTGTAGTGCTCCGGACCCATGTCGGGTTGGGGTGTTACATTGATCGTTTCTTTCTCTATACTTGCATGTTATATATTGTGTTTGTGTTCATATCTTTGATTAAACGGAAAGTTTCAAAAGATAATTAAACAAGTTTAAAGATTTTAAACAGTAAACTATTCAACCCCGCTTCTAGTTTTTCACAATTTCTTTGAAACGTACGCGTTCTCTTTGAAATAGAACTCTTTTGTTCTTGTTACTTTGAGATCGAAATACAAACACCCTTTGGACACCCGGTTTAAAAGGATTTTCTTTTATTTATTTATTTAAATGGCTCAATGATTTGTTTTTTGTTTTCTAGTGTGCACACAACTCGATCGAGAGACCGGTCCATGATGCGAAATTCGCAGAATCTCGAAACGAATTTTTACAATCCTCTAGGTAGTGTACCAGATCGCTGTAGTGTAGTATAGGTAAATCCGGGGGATTGATCATTCTCTTGGGGAATAGTGTCGTTAGGTCTAGATGTATGATGAGATAGGTCTAAAGGTGATGGATGATTCTTTTTGTATTTTTATAATTTTTATGAAAGAAGTAAAAATCTCGGGTTTTAGAATAGTTGGCGGAATTAGTTGCTAGTCAACTAACCAAAACTAATTATAACTGAATTAAATAAAAGAGAAAAGTACAATTGGTGACTTCTTATAATAGGGAAAAGCGTGTTTAATTATATTCAATTACTCCATAGTTATCTCCTATTGATCTGTCGAATTATCAGGTCCTTGTTTTAATTAAAGCACTATATTCCTTAATACTGGTCGTGGGGAGGTGCCGAAGTCCCCAACTCCATGAATCTTCATCTCCCCTAAAAACTTGAAAGTCTATTAAGTTTCTTAGGATCTAAAAGCCACAATTCACGCAATAAATACAATGAGTAAAACTAATAGTGCACGGTTGCGTTTCTAAGACGTTCAACCCCGTTACATATAAGACGTCGGCCAATTTTCTTAGCCTAACGTGAAACAATCAACTAAACAATAGACGAAAAATCAATATTCAACAACTAGGTTTCTCAAGATCTAACCAAACACAAATAAAATTAAGCTAGCATGTGAAAAAGAAAAAAAGAAGATAAAAAATCTGTAGAAAACTAGAAGGGGGTTGAATAGTTTTACAGATTAAAAGTACTTATTAAAACTTATAGATCAACTTATGTCAATATAGTTTTGACTTGTTGGATATTGATAGATTCAAACTATATAAATCTAAACTACGGGATAGAGATAGAGAGACACAACCACAAAACAAGTATTTATGGTGGTTTGGCTACAAGGACACCTTCCTTGCCCTACTCCACTCTCCGAGACACCTACTCGAGAGTTCATAATCACAACACCAATCTCCTTTCACACAGCAGAAAAGCCTTTACACCATAGATTACACTTTATCCGGTAAAAAGCTAGATACCGGGTCCTTAGCACGGCGGACTAACCGAACACACCAAATACAACTCAACTAAAGGATTCAACGTCCTTTTACACCTATTGACCCAACACTTCTATAACATCTTTGGAGAAGAAAGAAAGAACAAGTATCACTTCTGTGATCTTAGAAGAGAAGATCCTAAGCAACTTATCACATGAGCTTGCTCACCTTCGAGAGGTTGTGTTCTCGCCTTTTGGAAGGAACATAGAGAAACACAAAGAGAAACTACATAGAAATATCCTTGGATATGAGGTTAGAGAGTTTAGAGTATAGAGAGAAGTAAACTCTAAAAAGTGTGAGAAACAAATGAGAAATGGCTCACTATTTATAGGAAAATTTGCCTACTGTTCCGTCGGTTCCCTCCCTAGAGGGATCTTGATGTGTGCTTTTTCACACATCCTTTTTAGACCAAATACTAACCAAATATGCCAAGAGAATGTATGTTTTTTATATTTGTGTATGTGCAGGTACGGATATGTGAAAAAAGAACAAAAACAAAGCCAAAACCGACAAAAACGAGCACGAGATTAGAAAAAGGTCAAAAGCCGGAGCTGGGGAAGCAAAATGATCAAAGAAAGCTTAAAATGTCAATGGAAGTCCTCAGAGATTCAAAAAATTGCATAAATGGTCCCTGGTGAAAGATTTGAAGAATTGGCAATATTAGTCCCTGCACTTTCAGATAATTACAGAAATGGTCCTTGGAGTAATATTCGAATTAAATCAAAGTTAACCTTCCAAGAATTCAGAAATGGCATCAAATACCCTTGGAAGAAACTTTTGGAAAAATACAAATTTGGTCCTTGTTGTTTGCATAATTACATGATTGGTCCTTATGGAATTCAATACTAACAATGCACAAGCCTGATCCACAAACTAACCCAATCCATGAAAACCTTACACCAAAATCCAGGCCCAATCACAAACACTTACTGATGACGTATAGTTTATATATGGGCCACGAGCCCAAATGATAAACATTACTCGGCCCAAACCCACCACGAGTTGGCTATAATAACAAATGACTTGGGCCATAATAATAACGGCTTGGGCTCACGAAGCCCAAAGCCCAACCAAGCTAACCGGGCATGCGATAAGGATCTTCTATTCATGGAATAGATATCCTTACCCCGGATAAGCACTACACGTGCGAAGAGTAAGGAGCAAGAAACCTACACGGTTTCAGCCCCTATATAAGGAATGATATATTCTCATTCAAAGGTACGATTCACAAACCCTAACTCTTAACGAGAACCCTAAATCGATTACTTACTCTCACGCCGGAGTCTAATCGTGGGAGACAATCCCACGATAAGCCTAACGGTGTTGTTTATTTTCTTAGTGCGCAGGTTACAAGTACTAAGAAGCGAATTGGTACGAGAGCAAGAGCCCATAATCAGGAACGCCCAACTTTTGTATCAACAAGTGGCGCCATCCGTGGGACCCAACTGAGAACTAAAGACTAGAATGACAAAGAATAAGAATTCAAGCCAGTGGACTCCGCAGTCGAAGAAACGTGACCATCAGAGGAAGAATCAACAAGAGTCGACCTCTAGACAGGTCGCTGGGACAACCAGCGCACCTGGTCACCAAGAGGCGGGAACAACCCAACCTCTTCCAGAGGTAGAACTACCAGTAAGGACTACCCAGATCATCCCAGTGGTCCCAAGCGCTGAGGAACTTCAGCGCACTCTCTTTACCACTCCTCACCAAACCGTGCCCGCAGTGAACAACACTGTACCACCAGATGCGCCTAACCGAGATAAGGTGCCTAATACCGAGACAGGCATTCTTGCAACAACCGAGGTCGCGACAACCTCACTTTGGGAAACTTTGTATCCCAAAACTTTGAAACCTTGACCGCCCTCATGCAGGAAGAAGCAAGGAGAAGGGCAAGTACGAGCCTACAGGCTCGATTGAATTTTGGTTCTGAACGCGAACCATCACCACTGCGCCACCCACGAGGAAGACGCGCAGAACGTACCACTATCCATGATAGGCTGGGTACGATATCTGATTCACAATACTCAGAAGATAGCGAGAGGCGCACTAATGTTCACTCCAGACTTAGCAGTCGTAGGGTACAAGACCGATTGGGACCTCAACATTCGCCAAGCCAAGGATCATCCAAACCTGGAAGTAAGAGGATCCAAGACAGATTGGGAAGAAGAAGATCCCCAAGTAGAGATCCCTCAAGCTCTTCTTCTGAAAGAAGTCGGCGCAAGCGCCGAAGAAGAGACTACCCGTCCTCCAGTGACTCCTCAGATAACGAGGAGAGAGAGACAGGACACTGGAAGTCAAGAGGGAGGCGTCGCGACGAAGAGAACGAAGATATGTCTCTTCCATGGCGTCGCCAGAAAGTTGATGCGTTTACAAGGCGCATCAGCGATTACTCAGACCGCAAACGCAGGCGCATGCCCACTAACGTGAAGACATATGATGGAACAGGCGATCCGGATGACCACCTAAAAGTTTTTGAATCAGCCGCCACTATCGAAAACTAGCCACAGCCAGTGTGGTGCCACATGTTCAATTCTACGTTAGTAGGGAACGCACGCACATGGTTTAGCAAACTCCCACGTAGGAGCATCGGTGGGTTCGAGGAATTACGGAAAGCATTCCGTCTCAACTTCACCCAGCGAAAGAAGTGTGCTAAAAATCCTGTTGAACTAGCAAGAGTGAAACAGCGCCAAGGAGAATCAACCAGCGCTTTTATGGAACGCTTCAAGGATGAGTGTATACAAGTTAAAGCATGTCCTGAAATCCTAAAAATTTCAGGGTTCATGAATGGGATTAATAACCCAGAACTCATCCGAAAGCTAAACGACAAAGTTCCACAAACTTTTGATGAGCTAACAAAGCGCACTAGATCCTTTATACAAGGAGAGGCAGCCGCTGCGGACAGCAAAAAGGGTTATTCTGACTATAGGCAGCAAGAGCAGCCTCGGAGACAATCCAATGATCAGAATAACAACCGCAGCAGGAATTACCGCAATGGAAGGGACAATGACAAATATACCCCTCTTACAAAAACCCCAAGGGAAATATTTGTAACAGAGGGCGCAAACTTCCCAAAACCGCCACCAATGCGCACTGCAGAGGAAAAGCGCATAGGAAACGGATATTGCGAGTACCATGGTCAAAAAGGCCATACAACTAATGAGTGCATCCAGCTAAAACAACTAATTGAAAAGTTAGTAAGAGAAGGCAGAATGGACCACCTTGTAAAAAACATCAAAGAAGGGAAAGACAAACAAAGGGGCGGAGGTAAGAAAGAGCCCCCCAAAGAAAAAGATGATACCATATACATGATACAATCATGGCAGCGCAGGATAAAGCAAAAGGTCAGCCAGAAATTTTCCCCCGAGAAAGAGATATCTTTCCCTACCCTTGCTGCGGACAACGCAGTGGTAGAACCTCTGACTATTGAAATACATACGGGAGGACATGATATCCACCGCATGTACATTGACGGAGGAGCATCCGCAGACATCTTGTATGACCATTGTTTTAAGAGATTGCGACCTGAAATCCAAAATCAATTGATACCAACAACAACGTCATTGACTGGAATCACAGGAGAAAAGATCTGGCCCATGGGGCAACTACGCTTGTTGGTGGTCGTAGGAGATGAACAACACTCAACCGCAACATGGATAAACTTCATGGTAATAAAGTCTCCCTCACCGTACAATGGTATCATTGGGAGACCTGGCATATCATCCATGCGCGCTATACCATCCACAGCGCACGGAATGCTTAAGTTTCCAGTGAAAGGAGGAATTGTCACCCTATATAACACAACAATACCACCAAGAGAATGCAATGTGGTAACAACTGAATTAGAAACTATTCCAGAACAGTGCACAGAAAAAACACCAAACCTGAAAGTCGCTATTCACCCCGATTACCCGGAACAACAAGTTTCAATTGGTAGATCTTTATCTGACAAAGGCAAAGCAGCCGTATGCGCACTCTTGCAGAAGAACCTGGACATCTTCGTGTGGGAACCAAAGCACATGACAGGAGTGCCACGCTCTATCACAGAACATAAGCTACAAATCCGACAAGGATATCCCCCAATACGACAAAAGAAGCGAGGCCAAGCCCCAGATCGTGCAAAGGCTATTCTGGAAGAAGTACACAAGCTTGTAGACGCAGGTATCATGCGCGAAGTGTACTACCACGACTGGCTCTCTAACCCAGTTATGGTGAAGAAGAGCGACGGCAGTTGGAGAATGTGCGTGGACTTCACAGACCTCAACAAATCATGTCCACAGGACTGCTACCCACTGCCAGAAATAGACTGGAAAGTAGAATCCCTGTGCGGATACCCTTTCAAATGCTTCCTAGACGCATACAAAGGGTATCACCAAATTCAGATGGCAGTTGAAGATGAAGAAAAAACAGCTTTCCACACCAGTCAAGGAGTGTACTGCTACACAAAAATGCCTTTTGGCTTAAAAAATGCAGGCGCGACATACCAACGGCTTGTGGACACAGCTTTCGAAAAACAAGTAGGCCGCAACTTGGAAGTCTACGTTGACGACCTTGTCATCAAAAGCCACACAGAGGATAAGTTGGTGCGTGACATAGAGGAAACGTTCAGAACATTGGGACAAATAAATATGAAATTAAATCCCAAGAAGTGCACCTTTGGCGCAACCGAAGGTATGTTCCTCGGATACTTAATAGAACCCGATGGAATCAAGCCTTGTCCTGAAAAAACAAAGGCTGTTATTGATCTTCCCTCACCGCGCACACTCAAGGAAGTCCAGTCATTAAATGGAAAGTTAGCAGGGCTAAACCGTTTCTTATCAAAGTCAGCAGACAAATCCCTTCCCCTCTTTAAAACACTCACGAAGTGCACCAAAAAGGGAGATTTTCGCTGGACCGAAGAAGCGGAGGAAGCTTTCCAACAACTAAAACACCATCTGGCATCTCTTCCCAAACTCGTCGCACCGCGACCAGAGGAAGAGCTAATCATGTATTTATCGGCAACGCATGGAGCAGTAAGCGCAGTGCTATTGACAGATAGGAACTCCGTCCAGACACCCATATATTTTGTAAGCAAAGCCCTGAAGAAGACAGAGACTAACTACAGCGCTATGGAAAAGCTAGTCTTAGCCCTCGTGTTCGCAGCCAAAAGGTTGCGTAGATACTTTTAAGCGCATCCAATAGCTGTAATCACTGATCAGCCAATAAAACAAGTTATCTCCAAACCTGACGCATCAGGACGCTTACAGAAGTGGAGTGTACTGTTAAGTGAACATAACATCTCATATAGACCGCGCACTGCAATCAAAGGACAAATCTTAGCTGATTTAATTGTGGAGAAGCCAGATAATGACAGTCCAACACCTGCAACCAAAACAGATCTACAGGAACCCTGGATTCTGTTCACAGATGGGTCCTCATGTGTAGATGGATCAGGCACAGGCCTTATTCTTACAAATCCAGAAGGTATGGAATTCACCTACGCGCTGCGCTTCGAATTCACAGCCACAAACAATGAGGCAGAATACGAAGCCCTACTAGCCGGACTACGCATCGCAATCCAAATGGGTGTACGCAACCTAGAAGCGAATGTAGATTCTCGGCTAGTCGCTAACCATATGCTAGGTGAATATGAAGCCAAAGATGAACACATGATCCAATACCTAGAAAAGACCAAGGCTTTAATCAAAAACTTCGATAGGTTCACGATAAAACAGGTGCCCTTAGGAGATAACAAGAAAGTGGATGCGCTCAGCAAAATCGCATCCACAAGCTTCGCGCACCTATCAAAACAGGTATTGGTAGAAACCCTAAAAAATAAGTCAATCTTGGAAATGGAGATATCCACAGTGATAGAAGAACAAGACCCTACATGGATGACACCTATCATTGAATTCATCAGCAAGGGAATCCTACCACAGGATGATAAGGACGCTCGAAGAGTGCGGCGCACAGCGCAACGGTTTGAACTACGAGACAATATACTCTATCGACGCTCTTTTTTACAACCCTGGCTCAGATGTGTTGGACCTCTCCAAGCAGACTACGTACTCAGAGAAATCCACGCTGGATCATGCAGTATGCACTCAGGGCCGCGATCGGTGGTGGCAAGCGCTCTAAGGGCAGGGTATTATTGGCTAACTATGCATCGCGACGCTCGTAATCTGATAAAGAAATGCAGCAATTGTCAAGTACATAGGCCAATCCCGCGCCGACCACAACAAGAGCTAACACCTATCACCTCGCCATGGCCATTTTATAAATGGGGCATTGACATCGCAGGACCCTTCCCCGTAGCAGCAGGAGGAGTAAAGTTCCTAATCGTAGCCATAGACTACTTTACGAAGTGGATTGAAGCAAAGGCGGTGGTGAGCATTACAGGAAACCAAGTCAAACGCTTTGTCTGGGACAACATTGTCTGTCGCTTCGGACTACCGGGAGAGATTATATCAGACAACGGAAAACAATTCTGTGATAACCCATTCAAAGATTGGTGCGCGCAATTGAACATCACACAACACTTCGCTTCAGTAAAGCACCCACAAACCAATGGCCTAGTTGAGCGCGCAAACCGCAGCCTAGGTGAAGGAATAAAAGCGCGCCTCGACAGGCATAAAGGACGATGGGTGGATGAGCTCTCGCATGTCTTATGGGCGCATCGCACAACAATCAAAACTAGTACTGGCGACACGCCATTCTCCCTAGTCTATGGAACAGAAGCCGTCATACCAGCTGAGATAGGAATGCCAACTATACGCACAACAGAGGTCAACGTCACAACAAACGACGAGGAACGGCGCATGGACTTAGACTTACTGGAAGAAAGGCGTGAACACGCAGCTATACGCGAAGCAAAGGCTAAGGCAAAAATGAAGAAGTATTATGATGCAAAGGTCAAACACACTTCATTCAGGCCAGGAGACTTTGTTTACCGCGCTAATGATGCGAGCCACGCAGAAGACACGGGCAAGCTTGGACCAAAATAGGAAGGACCTTACGAGGTCACAGATGCGCTTGGCAACGGCGCATACAGACTGCGCGACATGGAAGGTCACGACCTAGCGCGCATTTGGAACATCTGCAACCTCAAAAGATATTACTTTTAGGCTACGGCCACTACACAAACACCTTTGCATCCTACGAGATGCCCAATAAGTGTTTGCTTTTCTTTACTTTCCTAGGAATTGTATTTTTCTTTTTTCAAAAACTTGCAAGTATCAATAAAAATGTTATGGTTTCTAGCTAACTCCATAGCGTACTTCACTTTATTACATACATACTTATATATGTCAATATTGTTATCTTATATTTTTTGCCTACATGGCGTGCATGCACTAATTAAAGACCCACGAAGGCATAAAGGATGAGTTAACCTACTAATTCACTCGTTGAGTAAGAGGGTTGCAAACCCATCAACATTGGATCACGCATCCTTGCTAAGCGCCTTACTTTTGAGATGTTGAAGTAAGTTTCACACGCGCATCTCACGACGGGTGCGCAACTATTAAGTACACTGTACAAGCTTAGCAAATAACGAGCCAAGACACTTGGTCAAATAATAAAACTTAGCAAACATTGCAAGTATATTCCTTAAAGTCACGCACTTAATGGAGCCAATACATTTGGTCAAATAAAAAAGAACTTAGCAAATAATGCAAGTATAACACCGCAGCCAATATACTTGGTCATAAATAATAAAAACTTTTCAAACAATGCAAGTACATTTCTCAAGTGACACACTTATATAACAAAAAAGTATCTTATTACAAGGAAAGATAGTATTTACATGATAAATATACAAGCAACCTATATGCTATGGCGATGCTCAGGGCTCTCCTCCGGAGCAGCAGAACTCCCCGCCTCCTGGAGCTTCCTCAGAGTCAAAGCGTCCTTAGGAGATAGGTAGGGACACTTACGGGCACACTATCAGACCTGGGGATGTGTGCAGCGCCCACGCCACACAACACTGCCTTGCCCTTGATCCCTTTTTCAGAGCAGCCCTCTGTTCGTGACGCTCTAAAACCTCTTTTAAGGAAATCTCATTTTCAAGAGCGAAGGGGTTAAGGATGTCACGAGGCTGCGTAAACACCGGAATCTGCAGCTGCGACACATCGGGCTTCAAAAAATAATCTGATTGCCCCTCCGCATTATCCCCAAGGTGGCGCTCCAACGTCAACCCCATCATAAGTACATCTATCGGGTTGTCTTGGTCGCGCTCCAACCTCCCAATGTGCGGCAGCTCAAGGACCTTTAATCCTGCCATAGACTGCATCAGCTCGTCATAGGCAGCTGCATTATAACCAGGGACCTCTGCTAAGTCCTTGGTCAGTAACTTGGCCTCGTGGAGATCCTCCATCGCCTGCGACTTACCCCACACCATCGCGCAGTGCACCACCTTCCCAAAGGCATCCAATACCTCTTGGGACTCCAGCGTGCCCATAGCTGCCAGGCGCAGCCCGTGGCTAATCAACCACCTACATTCACAAAGACAATTTGTGTTAATAACAAGCATAGCAACAAGGAATATTACAAAGGAGAATAGTATAAAAGAGATACCTGCATTCGGCGATGGTTGACATCAAATGAGGATATAGTTCCTCATCATATTCGATGCTCAGGCCACGCAGCTTGTCCTCCTGCGCTTGGATGATCTTCATCATATCCTCCTTAAACTTGGTAATATTAGCAAAATGCTCCACCTTCTTCTCATCTAAGAAGCGCACAGCCCAAGTCAGGTCAGACTTATAATGATGAAGCTCCCCACGCGCCTCCTTCACCTCAGCCAACGCAGATAGCTTCTCATGGGTGATCTTTTCAGTATACACCCGCGAGGCCTCCAACTCCACCTGCGCATCAGCCAACTGCGCACGGAGCCTCGCTAGCTCTTCATCCTTCTGGGCGAGAGTACTGTTCTCCCCAACATACTTCTCCTTCAGTTGAGACACCAGCTCAGCCTGGCGTACAGCAATCGCAGCCAACTCATCCATCAACTGCTGCGCTCCCCTACCCTCATCAACCTTGGCTTTCCCCTCCTTGTTTTCATTCTGTGGAGAGGAAACCATATCCACACAGGCCCCATCATTCTTCGCGGCATCATCCCTACAGGACATAAAAGAATGCAGTTAGTATTGCAACAAGTAATATACAAGAAATTAGATATGGACGCAGACACTTACAGAAAGGGAGAAGCCTCAGCAACCTTCTTATCCGCGCCAGAAGCGGATGTCTCCTTTGCAGACGACTCCGCATCCCCAATGAGGTAGTGACGTCTCTTCTTGGGGCCACTGGTTCCAGCCTCTCCCTTGCGCTTAATATTGCTCGCCACCTCCTCCTTCAGCACCTCCTCGGGCTTCAAGATCGCAATGCTGTCAAATGACTCAGCACGTGCCTCCTCTGGCGCCACCACCACATCGGGAGCCACGCTCAGAACGGGCGCAACTTGGAGTGGCGGCGTGTTCTCAGGGACAACCTCGGGTAACACAGTCACGTGACCCTCAGTTGCCTCCAGCAGGGGCTGTTCACCCTCCCTCAAAGGGCGCACCCCTATCGTCACCTGCTTCGGCTTATCCAGCTTTACGACGGCGAACAGATCCATCTCTGCGCACATAAACAAAAACAAGACAGACAAAAGGGTTAGATATTAAAAGTGCGCATACGAAAAAAAAAAAAAAAAAAAAAAAAAAAAAAAAAAAAAAAAAAAAAAAAACTTACTAAACTTGAAGAAGAAGGGACTAACACCCACCCCGGCCATCCTCACTTATGAAAGTGGGCACCTCGTCAACAGCGCCGAAATAATTGCGACTCAACCCCATATACACCCAAAACTCCTCCGGATAAGGGTTAATGGCTAGGCGGTTGGCATCAAGAGTCTGCGCATCAGCCAGCCTACAGGAACCGGGTGCGGGGCGCCCATCCCTTGGCAACGTATCCTGAGTATAAAACTCGTAGGGCGATGGAAAGACTACATCATCAACCCAGAAAAAATGCTCCCTCCAATGTCTGAAGGAGTCTACTTTCTCAGTGTAACACTGAAGCACCCCCGGGCGCTTCGCAAAAGATACCCACCCATTTGACCACGTCGTGTGGTAAAAGAAGCGGAATAGGGATATGGTTGGTTCTATCGCAAGTAAACGGCAGTTTACTTCAAAATTCGACACCTTAGCCGCACCTATATAGTGCAGCTGTGAGATGTGGAGGCGATAGTGGTTGAGCAAATCGCTCAGAAAAATAGAGATTGGCACGCGATAATTCGCGTACTCAAAAAATTTCGTGTATAAACCTATTTTCCCTTTGGGGAAATCAGCTATACACGCGTCTACGTCTGGAGCCTCTGGACGCACGTCCAAAGGAATAAAATAGTCGGACGAAAACTCGGTGACATCATCAACCGTCATCGCAGAGCGAAAGTCCACTAATTGAGCAACCATTTTCATTTATTTACTAGTAAAACGCACCTACAGAAATGCTTATTTGCGAAAAGATAGATTTTGAGAAAGTGAAAATGGTGAAGGTAGGTTTTACTGTGTGTAATTGAAAAAGTGGGGCGGTAACTATTATATAGGGAAGAAGAAAACCCTAGATTATCCCCACGTGGATCCCACTCACAAAAACGTGTGGCTAGAAACGAACCGGTACATGCACTTTTTCCCGATTCACGAGGGCTACGTGGCCACCACCCCTATTTTTCGAGGTACCCTTTTGAGATATTATCGACTAGGTACATTGCACTTTCAAAATGGGCGGTAATATTTCAATAATCTCCCGCCACGCTTACCGCTGTTAATATTAGTCTAGCGTCCGCAGCTACGAGCCACGCACACTAGACTGGGGGGACATGATGACGTATAGTTTATATATGGGCCACGAGCCCAAATGATAAACATTACTCGGCCCAAACCCACCACGAGTGGGCCATCATAACGTATGACTTGGGCCATAATAATAACGGCTTGGGCTCACGAAGCCCAAAGCCCAACCAAGCTAACCGGGCATGCGATAAGGATCTTCTATTCATGGAATAGATATCCTTACCCCGGATAAGCACTACACGTGCGAAGAGTAAGGAGCAAGAAACCTACACGGTTTCAGCCCCTATATAAGGAATGATATATTCTCATTCAAAGGTACGATTCACAAACCCTAACTCTTAACGAGAACCCTAAATCGATTACTTACTCTCACGCCGGAGTCTAATCGTGGGAGACAATCCCACGATAAGCCTAACGGTGTTGTTTATTTTCTTAGTGCGCAGGTTACAAGTACTAAGAAGCGAATAGGTACGAGAGCAAGAGCCCATAATCAGGAACGCCCAACTTTTTTATCAACACTTACACCCGGCCCAACCTTTAATAATATTACCCGATACAATACCCAGTCACCCTTGACCCGGTCAACACCCCCATTTAATAAAATCCCCAAATCAAATATACCCGCCCCCCAATTTATTTTTTTACCCAGAAAAAGTACTGTGGATAGAACCCTAGAAATCACCACGCACCAATTAACCCCGATTGGTAATAATTACCCAATCATAAGGTGTTCTAGAAGCTGACAGGGTGTCAGGAACGTCAGATAAACACGTGTACCAATGAGGAGACACACGCAGGATCACCAAATGAGGTACGCAATCCAATGGACCAAAATCATGCTTACTAATGAAGTTGGAATGCATGGTTATGATCAAAGGCAAAGAAGCACAAGTCTAGAAGGATCCTCAACCCTAGTAGGCTCATACCTCAAGTATAAATACCCCCCCCCCCTCCTCAGTCATTTAGTGAGTAGTTTTTTAGTAGGTTTTAATATTAGTTTGTGTTATTTTTATGTCTTTCATTAATGTAATTTCAAATTTCAAGCAGTTGTAATTCAAGTTCTTATTATTAATATAATTCAGCTTTTTTTTTTTATATTTCTCAGCTTATTGTCTTTAATTTCAAAATTAGTTTTGATTATTACAATTGTCTATTTAGTTTTAATCAAGTATCTGTTAGCTTATTTCAAATATCTAGTTTAAATTTCTGTCACACTTAATTTGAAAATCAAAAAAAAATATAAAAATCAGAAAAAATAAAAAAAATAGTTTGAATTTCAATTTAAGCTTCAAACAAGTTATTTTACTATTTAATAAGCTCTTATAAGTTTTTCAATAGTATTCTGTGGTCTGTTTTGTTCAAACTCTCAAATTAACACAAAAGTCAAACAAAGTCAACATAAGCTTATTTCAATAAGCCAGCTTATTATTGGAACAAAGGCAGTCAAGTAGGAGCACTTGGCATGTCAAAAGACAGGCAAGCATAGTGAAACCCCCTTTGTTGGGCTGAGGGGGTATTTGATTTGTAAGTTCTCATTTTAGTTTATTAACTTCTGCATCAGTAGCTTAATTGTAGATTAATCCTTTCATTACTGTTTATTTCTGTCTATTTCATAATATTTTAGTTTGTGATAGCTTACTTTATTTTTGCTCTTAATTTTAGCATCTTCTTCATATAATTGTTTCATTGACTGTCCATCTTTTGGTTTCTGTGTTTGAGTTACTTCTGAGTATTTAACCTGAGATCTGTTGAATCTGAATTTATTTGGTGATTATTGATCATATTGAGCACTGAGTTTGATGTTTTGTTGGTTTTAGATTAGTTTTGAGTGAACAATTTGGTTGAGATAGTCTTATAAGGGGTGTTTGGTTTAGAATGGTTTGCTGATTTCTTTGTCATTTTAGATAGTAATACTGGTCTAGTAACATTAGTTAGGTTAAATTTAGTCTAAGTAGAACATGTACTAAGTGGTTGAATCATAAAAAGTCAAAAACCAATTTCATTTTATAGTAATTTCATAACTGTTGGTATTATAGACTTCATAAGTACTTAATTAGGTGCACTAGTTTAAGATTTAGCTTAGTTTGATCATTCATTAGCTTAATATTAAATCAGTTAGTAGTTAGAGTAGATTAAATTTCACTTTGGTCAAAAATTTTCTGTCAAATTCAAATAGTCAAACTAGTGGGAACTCAGTTTTGGTTACATCTTTGGGATCACTATTTGGATTCAATAATCATTAGAAATAACTTTGGATTTCTGTTTTAAGAAGATTAACTGTAAGAGAAACTATTTCAAAAATCAATTTGTGAGTTGGATCTTATTTGCTCATTTAAAAAGCACTTTGTAGTTGACTGTTTGGCTTATTATTTGCCCTGCACCACAGGATTGTGACAGTTTTGGGTAACTAGTTAGGCTAGAAAATAGGTGATTAAGATATTTCAATTGGTGTTTTAGTGTTCTCAGTTGGTCAGAGAAGCAATTGCCCCCATAAGCTCACTTTCTTAAGCTTATCTCTATTGCTTATTTGCTTGTCTTATTGGGTGGTTGAGCCTAAGATCTGTCATCCTAATTAAGGGCTGCTATTGCTCATTTTTTATCATAAGTTGAGATTTGTTGGTTCTCTAAGCTCATTTACACCTATAGTTGCTATTTCCATTGAGTTTTTATCAATTGCTTAACTGTTTGCTGAAGTGCTTATTTCCTTATTGCTTATTTCATAACTGCTCACCTTATTCTGTGTTTCTGAGTATCATTTGGTCTAATCTCTGTTCCATTAAGCATTTTTGAGTCAAAAAGTCAATTAGTCAAGGTCTGGTCAAATTTTGGTCAACTGTGCTTACAAATAAGCACTTTGGTATAAACTGTTTTCAAAGCAAGTGGTAGCTACAGTGTTTATTTTTCAATTTTTATATTTTTCCTAGCTTTAAAATATTATTTTATATTTTCCCTGAATTTTTCATATTTTTCTGACCTTATTTGCTATTTTTCTTATTTCTTTTTCATTTTTAATCAATTTTAAATACCTTTTAATTACTAAAAAATCCAAAAAAAATCAGAAAAAGCCAAGAAAAATCCAAAAATATTTTAGAAAATTATTTTCATTTATTTTAGAATTTTTAGAAATTTATTTTTGCATTTTTCTCATTTATTTTGAATTTAATATTAATTTTTAAATAGATTTAATAGTTTTTAATTCCCAAAAATTATACAAAAAGCCAAAAAAATTAGTTTTTAGTTTTAAAATTACTATTTAGTTATTTTACAATTTTCAAAATTTAATTTCCATTTTTTCTCACCTTATTTTTATTTTCTTTTGATTTTTAAATTAGTTAATTAGTTTTTAATTCATAAAGAATAAACAAAAAGTCAAAAAAATATTTTTCTTTTTCCTAAAATTTTCTTTTATCATTTTTAACTTTTGAAAATTATTTCCAAGTCCGTAGGAGTCGTGTAGCTTAAAAGTCGTGTTTTATTTCGTACGTTAGCGTTTATTTTACGTTTTAGCGTACGATTTCGATTTTACGTTACGTTTCTAGTTGCCTTATTTGAAATACGTGCTTAAGTGATTATTTGTGCTTTATTTTCATAATCCTTAGAATAATCTCATCAAAATCACTTTTTACCACTTTCACGACACGTTTCACGAACCGAAATTTCGAAATTCCATTTATCCTTCATACGGACTACGACCTCGGGTTATCCGTATTTCTTTGCAGATCTCTTGAGTAATACTTATACTATAATATATAGCTTGACTTTCACGAATCAGATCTGGCTAGTGTAATCTTAGGGATCCGACACACTCGGTAAACCAGTCTGGATTTTAGGTCACAAACCGGGCCAGGGGTTATGGTCTATGGATAGATGATGTCATGCCTAATGTCAAAGACATTTTGGGTCATGGATCATGGACATTGGGTTATGGTTATGGACTTTGGGTCTCGGGTTTTACCCATTATGGATGTCATGCAATGGGTCATGGGTTATGGATCAAAGCTCCATGGGTTACGGGTTATGGACTTGATTTTGGGTCATGGATATTACAAGTGTTTACTAGCATTTACTTAACATGTATTTTATAGAATGTAAGTAACAAATGTTACTAAAGTGTTTGTATAAAATAATTTTGGTTTCATGTGAACTACATAACTAAACATGTTATATATATATATATATATATATATATATATATATATATATATATATATATACATATATATATATATATATATATATATATATATATATATATATATATATATATATATATAAGTTTAGTGAAATGAGTTATTAAACTATTGGCTCAAAGTATTACGTATTTTATTTATTTTGTTATAATGATTTTACGTTTGTTATCGACAAAACATTGAAAGATCATAAAATATAAATAAACGTTGTTAAGGTTTATTTTTATTAACACAATCAATCAAACAATACATAGACATATTAAATGATTAAGCGAGTAACTTATCTTCAATGAAACATAGGTTTTGAGGGTTGAAAAACCCTTAAAAAAGCTGCTAAATTTATCCTTAAACCCTACTCCCAAATGTTACCCAAAGATGTTTCTCTAATAATGAAAGACAAAGGAAAATATATATAGGAATACAACTCTAACGGCGTCAACTTATGGACCCTAACGCCGTCAGCTCGCTGTGGCTAGGGTTTCGTCTTGTGCAAGTCGTCGTTATAACGGCGTAACTTAGTAACTCCTGACGCCGTTACCTTCAGTTTGACACCGTCCTCTTGTAAAGTGTCTGGGTAATTTCTTGTTAAATTAACACATGACTCTCATCTTCAATTAACACCTAATGCCGTCAGGTTATAGGTCTTCAGATTTTGTGTGAGGCGTCTCTTGTTAAACTTGAACTAAAAAATCCAGCATAATCAACAAGTAACGACGTCACGTTATAGCATGTGAGGCCGTCAGGGCTCCTTTTCTGACGGTTGTTTGCGACTTCGTCATTTTCTTTATTTTTTTAGTCCAAATATGTCCAAAAAGTGCTGATTTCCAGATATCTCGTCATAAGTACCTAAAACGCAAAAAGAAACGATTTAATGCAATATTTGATCATATGAATACGATTTTGGGCTTAAATGACCCCTTAAAAAGGTACCAAATAAATCCTTATCAGCCAACTTCTCTCATTTTGCTAGTGGGTACGCGTCGGTGGTGATGGTGTGTAATAAGAGCTACGCGATGGGGTTGGGAACTGACCGACGGTCGACCTTTATTATTACGCCCAGCCTTATTAGATATAGTGGTGGTATCTCGCTAGGCGTGGAGAATTTTTCATCTAATTCACACGTGTAAATTGTTATAATAGGTATTTGTTCACGCATGAAGACAAAAGAAGAAAAGGAAGTTGGTGGTGTTAAACGCTGATTAAAAAACAAGAAAGTTCTGGTTGTGTGTCAAAGCGTTTGTGAGAATGTCGTTGTAAGAGGCCTAGGTGTGATAAAGCACGGCTAGGCCTTATGCTAGTTGGCACCGGCGTTACTACACCCATGTCATCATCGTTGGGGATTGGGGTGGGGGGGAGGTGGTGGAGTGGGTGGGTGTTAACATATTAACGCGCGTTGGATTTGATTATTTTTTAAACTACTAGCCGTTAGTTAGTCCAACAGTCATAAAAATATATATTTTTATAGCTGTTGGACTAGCTAAGGGGTAGTATTTTCAAAAAACAATCAAATCCATGTTAACATCGTACCATTATTACAAGAGCACAAAAAAAATTTAGTGTTAATAATGTTATCACATCAATAGCTCTAACACATGTATATATACATATATATTTTTGAGTAGTGATTGGCATGTTTAATTGGCATACCTAATTTTATGTCTAAGAAATATAACCATATACTTGGCAAGATCAATGGTAAGTTTGAAGTGAGAGAAATTATGCAATACATGTGTCCAACAATGAATTGATTAGGCACATTAGTAGGCACATGAGTTAGGCATCCAAATCATTTCCCTATATTTTTAACTACTAGCAGGGTACATGCGCATTGCAGCGGCGTGTATCTTGAAATAAAATTTTTCGATAAATAATGTATTTTAGTTTATTATGTTCTTTTTTAAAATAAATTAACGGATATCAATAATTTCGTATAGCCTGTGCCCGTTCGGGCTCGAACCCGTTGACCCGTGCCTATTTGGGCTCGAGCCCGAGTGGTTCGCGCCCGTTCGAGCTCAAGCCCATTTGGCCTATTTCTCATTTGGGCTTAAATATTTGTATAATGTGCTTTATTATTTGTAGTAGTGAAATTTAATGCAGGAATTGCGTTTAATTTGGTTGTGCAATATGTTTGATAATTTGTATTTTTTATGTAAGAGATGTTTTAATAAATATATTAGTTGTATTTATTTACCAATTAAATAATTGACTACATTAAATATCATTAATGTGTTGTTTTGTTGTAAACTATACTTCTTGTCTTATACGTCCGAAAATTATGTGCATTAAAGAGTTATACACTATGTTTTTTTTTCCTTGTAAACAATAGTCATTATAGTCATTAATAACATTAACCACTTTAATAGCATTAATGTTGTAAGTCTAAAAATAAGTCTGAAAATTACATCATACTTATTTTGTTGTACACTACTTATTTTGTTGTAAATATAAAAATTGGTTGCGGCTATTGTATATTGTGCTTAAATAGTTGTAATTTTTGATAAAAAGAGGTGTTTTTAATAGCATTAATGTTGTTTGATAGAATTTTGGTTTTAAAATGACATCACGTTTTATTTTACATACAATATTCTTACTTTGTTGTAATTATGAAAATTGAGTGTATTAAAGTATTGTAAAATATGCTTAATATTTTGTAAATTTTAAAATTTTGAAGAAAGACTCGTTAGAATAAATTACTCCGTAAGAATTATGATGAGTTAACGGAGTCGAAATAAAAACGGTGAAGTTTTAAAATTTTGAAGAAAGACTCGTTAGTATAAATTACTCCGTAAGGCTGGTGGTACTGGGACGGAAAAAGTCGATCGAGAAGATCGATCGATCGAGTTTCACGATCGATATTGCCACTGTGGACTCTAATGTGAATATCGATCGCCGGCCTAATTTTTCCAATATCGATCGCAAATTCGACCGATATTTCCACCCTTTCTATTTCGTATAATCCCATATTTCCACTCTAATGTGATGTGATGATGCAATATGGGTTGCCACTGTGATGAGAGAGATGAATATGGGTTGAAGAGAGAGAAAGCTGAGGTGACAGCCGGAAAGATGATACAATATAGGTCACTACTGTGAGTAGCCTAAGAATTATGATGAGTTAACGGAGTCGAAATAAAAACGGTGAAGTCCTTCACCAAATCACCACCTTCCATATCTTTAAACAGTCGGACAAAGATCACGAAATGACCTTAGCCAACTTTGAGAAGACACATTCGAGAAAAAAATATCTAAAAGCAATCTTACAAACCAGAATAGAATGATATCGAATGAGGTATTGACACGTATTTAAGAGCCACGTTTTGGACCCATAACATGTAAGATTTCTGATCATTGGTGCCAAGTCACGTGATACCGGTCGGATTTTTTCAGAACCCCAAACAGTAGTTCATGGGCTTTTTAACTATTTGACATTTGTTTATGTATTGGTCGGTGTGCAGTCAAATCCTACCTTGACCAAACTTCAATACGCCTAGATTATATACTGTAGAAGACAACCTAGTTGTAACAAATCATAATACGTAATTGTGGTTGATCCAACTTGAGTCTTAGAGTTTATAATTGGAAAAATGAAAAGGAAGTAAATGGAGGTAGTGAGTTCTGAAGCTCATGAGGCGCTCATTGATCTTTCCAACGTAGTGTAAATTTTTGTGGTAAAAAGAAAAATAAAAAATTAATGTATTTAAAATGTATCTTATTTTTCATAAATTTCATATCTGTGTAACGATTTTTTTTATTATTATTATTTTTTTTGCAAATTCATGTAAATTTTCAAGTCACTTTGGTGTATTTTCGAATCATTTTACCCTTTAATTTATTAAGACTCTTTTTATCGGGAGGGGTAAAATGGTCTGAAAATACACCAAAGTGACGAAATTTGAAATTTTAGCACATGAAATTGCAAAAAAAAAAAAAAAAAAAAAAAAAAAAAAAAAAAAGTTTGTTACACAAACTTGGAATTTATGACAAGTAAGATATATTAAAAAAAATAAAAATAAAATAAAATAAAAAAACCGATTATTCCTAGAGGCATCAAGTCCAAAATAGTTGTGTCTCCTAGTATGATGGATCCGTCTTTAGATGTGAGACAATAAGTTTATAGCATTGACCGTCTTAGGGATAAAAGGAGCTTTGGTCAAATGAGTTATCTAATATACGGATGGAAGTAGGTTTCGTAAGATAGACGTACAACTTTTTAACGATAATTCTAATAGGGTTAAATCATCTAATGTCAACGTACTTTTTCAAATGTCTCATAACCTCCAATAAATATCATAATCTCTTATAAATTTTGCATTTTTTGGGTTTAATATCATCACAAACTCTGTTTTAACCTACAAAATTCAATAAATGAAATGTGTGCATGCCACATAAATGTCATATCACTTCGGTCATCCTCTTTAATTTTCAGCCGGTTAATCCAATCACATACTCCAATTTTTTAAAAAGAAAAATATAAATGTTTTAGAAACATACTTTTCTTCTTCAGCTTTGTATGAGGAAATGCCATGGTATTCTTCACCGTAAGAGTTTTAATTAAAAGAGTATACACTTCTCCATAGGGGTGAGTAAAACCGACCGACGACCGAAGACCGACACAAACCGACCCCAACCGACATAAGCCGAGCTATACTCGGGGCGGGACTCGGGTTGGGATTTTCAGGAAGTCGGGAGTCGGGTCGGGTCGGGACTCGGGATAAACCAAAAAAACACAAATAAAACCACACAAGTCAGGACTTGGGTCGGGACTCGGGATATACTCTGGTCGGGATTCGGTTAGGGATTTCCAGGTTGTTGTTTTGTTTGTTTAGATGTGTTATAGGTACAGTATTATGAAGAACATAGGCATTTGTTGATTTTTGTTGGAAAAAAATTGAAATAGTTATTTTTTCAATTGCTTTACCATTCCTTTACGGTTGTTCTGTGTAGTAAATAACTAAATACAATTAATATTGCGCCTACTGCATGATTAATGCTTTAAAGTATTGATTATAGCATTTAAAAAAAAAAGGTTGTGTATCAATCTTATTACTATACCAAAAATTGTTCGGAATGAATATTAGACTTCAATTGGTTCTGACGTAACGCGCGACAACAAAATTGCTCATTGAAAATAAGTGTCATCTTGGCTCACATATTTGCCAATTTCCCTTTCATTATAACAAGATAAAGTTGGGTCAATTATTATTTTTTATTTACTTTTTTTTTACTTAAAATTGACACAAAGGTAAACTCTAAACTTTAAGAGACCCGAAAATACAAAATTAAGGTTGTGTTTAGTTTGCCAAAAATGAGACATTTTTCTAAAACAAATTAACAAAGAAATGAAAAAGTGAGGAACTTGTTTGGTCGAATTTTTCTTCATAAAGTTTGTTTAATAGCAAATTTTTATAAAGTTAGTTAAAAAAATGAGATATTCAAGTTTCACAATCTAAGACTGGGCGGCAAGGGGTGGTTTTATCATCTAGTTTGTCCATTCACGCGAGACCCCCCTTGCCCAAGACCAAGATTCACGCACCATTCACAGGTTCCAAGATCAAACTATGTGACTCGTTCACTTAGTTTATATTTATGTATTCGTGGGCTCCATGTGTACGTTTGTATCGGTTATGCATAAAAAAAATACACATTGTACTTTTGTACCGTTGAAGGTTTAAAAAAAATACACTCTACCTTATTTCCTTATAAAGACCCACAATTTAAACACAAACTCACCATATCTTAACTTCATCATTTAATATATATATATATATATATATATATATATATATATATATATATATATATATATATATATATATATATATATATATATATATATATATATATATATATATATATCAACACTAAATGTCCCCAACGACGAAATAACCGTGGCACTCTCCCGACATCTGAGGGAACGTTTAATCTAGGAAATACTCCCGACACCTGAGGGAACGTTTAATCTAGGAAATACACCCCCATCACACTAACAAACCAACTTACGACAACAATCATTATTTTACAACCAAAATTTTACAAACCAACCATACGGTAATCTAGACTCACAACAACAAGCTTTTAACCAATTCTCCCAACAACACAAGCAAAACGTGTTTAGCCAATTCTCGGGACACCAAAACTCGACCCATTTGATATTTCACAAACCAAATTGGTGGTTCGTCATCACACCAAACCATGTCTCCCGTTTTTGCATTTCCAAATGAAGATTTCTACGAACCTCATTTTTCAGAGTCTTTGTATGAAAACACTCAACGTAAAGAATCTCCCGCCGAAGTCACGGCCCCGACACCCGCACAGGTTATAGTGAAGCTAAAAGGACGCCAAAAGCAAAAGAGGGGGCCAAACTGATGAGCCAACACGGATCATTCCATGGACCCAAGAGGAAGAAATTGCGTTGTGCAAAGGTTGGATTAAGGCATCCGAGAATGGTGCCATTGCTAATGCGGGGAGGAAAATGGCTTTTGGAAATTGTCGCGTACATAGAGAGCAAAACAAAGTTGATGAGACAAAAAATGTTACGTTTTTAAGGGGTCATTTAAGCCTTGAATCGTGATTATATGATCAAATATTACCTTAAATCGTTCCTTTTGTCATTTTAGGTACTTTTGAGAGGAAATCTGGAAAAGGAAGCATTTTGAACGTTTTTGGAGCGAAAAGGTGAAGAATACGACAAGTCTCAAATTATGCTGGAAACAGTACCTGACGGCGTCACGCCTCACTAGGTGACGGCGTCATGTGTTGACAAAGAGGTGGATATGAAGTTTACACGAGACGCTCCAGAAAGATTTTGTAGGTTAAAGAGTGACGGTGTCACCCTTTGTGACGCCCAGGCCATCATGTGTTGGAGTAAAAGGAGACGGCCAGAAGACCTTACAAGGTGACGTCGTAAAAGATGGATCTGGGCAATCCAAGAGTTAGTTAGGCGGCGAGTTGACGGCGTCAAGAGCTATAACGTGACGCCGTCAAGTTGTAAAATCTATATATACTTTTCTAATTTTCATTCATTATGTGTGGAACTTTGGAGAGAAACTTAGGGTATGAACCCTAGTCGACTTTTGCAGCTATTTTGAGGTTTCCAAACCTTTTTTCTTCCATGTTTAATTGAAGATAAGTAATCTATCAATCATTCAATATGTCTATGTGTTGTTTGATTCTATCTTACGCTTGTCTTTCTTTTAACATGCTAGGCTAGGTTTGTTTTTGTTTACTTAGATGTAATGAAACCTAGCTATTGATTATTGATTGATGGTTTGTTATTAATTGTTGTTGGATGAATGATATCAATGTTAGGCTTAAGAAAACTGGCTAACTTCCTATTGGTAACTTGCTTGATGTCTTAAGAAACATGAATCGGATGTGTACTACGATTAATTGGTTGTGTTTAATGCATAAGAGAATGTTAATGAGGCCATGATAGGATACTTAAAGTGTCATCATAGGAAGAGATAGGATCTTATAGAGTTGGGAAGGACGTATACGCCCCCACGAATGGTATTAAGGAATACAACCCGTCATCCACGCAATTGTAACAAACTAATCAATCGATGAAAGATAGCTAGGGAGTAGTGAAACCTAAGTAAACACGTTTTTTCTCCATATTAGTTTCACACATATTTATTTTCTTGTTATTTTATTTTTATTGCATTTGTAGTTATTTGGGTTAGTTGACTAGCAACTAATTCCGCCCACTTCTTCAAAACCCGAGAATTTTATTTGCTTTCCAAAAAATTATAAAAATACAAAAAGAATCATCCCTCACCTCTAGACCTAGTTTAGATCATTTTCAATCCTAGCGAACACTATTCCTTGTGGAGAACGATCAATCCCCTGGTACTTACCACTACACTATACTACATCGGTCAGGTACACTTGCCTGGCGGGGGTTGTAAGCTTCTCACGATCCCTTGAGAAGTAAAACTTTTGTGTAACAATCCAAATCGCATCAAAGTTTTTGACGCCGCTGCCGGGGAATAGTTATTATTTAGGTTGAATTTTATTTTTATTAGCTCTACTCATTAGATTCCTTTCTAGCGAGATTTTTATTTTATTTTTTTAACAGTTACCATCTGACATTTTGGAAGGTGGTAATATCTTTGACCCCGCCAACCCACCACAACAAAACTCACCACAACCAAACCAACCTCCTAGAGCCCGCACTTTAGGAGAGTACTCCAGTCCTAGCCACCAAGGATATCGAAACACCATTGAGCTCACTCAAGGAGCCAATGTATCTCCCTTGCGATCCGATACCATCCGGTTGGTGCAAAGCGGATGTGCATTCCATGGACTTTACTCCAAAGATCTAAATCAACACCTCAAGGATTTTCTTAAAATTGTAGACTCCATAGACCTTGATGTTGAAACTTGAGAGACGACCCGATTGCTTCTCTTCCAATTCTCTCTACATGACCAAGCTAGTCAATGGCTTAAGCGTTTACCCGCGGGATCTATCACATCTTGGGATGATCTCACTTCTCGTTTCCTTGCTCAATTTTTCCCACCGAGAAGAACCAGAAAGTTAAGGTATGACATCTTGATGTTCCAACAACGTCAAGGCGAAACTCTTTACGAAGCATGGACTCGTTTCAAGGACTTACTTCAAAAAGTCTCTCATCATGGCATAGATCTTTGGCTTTAAATCCAAATCTTCTATAACCACATCAATCTCTCCACGAGGCAAACCATTGACCAAGCGGCCGGTGGTAGGCTACGTGATCGAAGTGCGGAAGAATCATGAGAACTCATAGAAGATTTTGCTCTCCATGACAACGAAAGTTGGAATGATCCCCGTGATTTGAACAAAATGGTCAAGGCAATATCTTTGCCTACGAATAATTCTAGCACTCCCGACCGAAGGATCATGGAACTTGAGGACCAAGTCAGGTTTCTCATGAAATTCTACGAGGATCCTAAACCTTCAAGCCGAGTGAACAAAATCACTTATTCATGTGAATATTGTAGTGGTCCCCATGACACTCGTGATTGCATGGAACTCCCCGAAATGGCTTTTGTGGACTACGCATCCTCGCGTACCGACGGAGCGGGAGACAAATGGTACACTTTCAAACCCGAGCCAAACCCTTATGGTGATTCATACAACCCCTCTTGGAAAAATCACCCAAACTTTAGGTGGAAACAAAACCAAAACACACCTCAAAACAATTCTTCTAATCCACCTAATCGTTTTCAATCAAACGGTTCATCCTCAAACCGTACTTTCAACAACAATCCTTCCAACAACTATGGTGGTACCAATAATTTTAAAGGATTGATGTCCAAATTTATGGCATCTCAAGAAGCTCGTTTGGCTAAGTTTGAGTCCGAATTCAAACAAAAACAAAGCAAGATGACCAATAAAATTCACTTTGTTAAAAGTTCTCAATGACCGAGAAATGGGAGCACTCCCAAGCGACACAGTTAAGAACCCAAAGCTAAATGTTAACGCCATCTCTTCAGTTACGTCTCCTAGTTCTTGTCCACAATACTATCCGGTCAATGCTATGAGCACCTGTTTCAAGCAAACTCAAGTTGTTAGAAATGACCAACAAAATGAAACCACCAATAAAAATTTGGTCAAAAAAGTTATTAAAACGCCTCCAATCCAAAACCTTGACGATGAATTCAAGGAACTCCACCTTGAACGTCCGGTTATTGATGTCTTAGCTCGAGCCCCCTATTACAATGCCCTTTTGGAGAAATATGAGGAGAAACTTAAGTTGAGGAAAAATGGGACCGCCTTCGTTCAAAAAAAGCTGCCTAAAAAATTAGATGATCCGGGCATATTTGTTTTACCTTGCAAGATCGGAAATTCTGAGGCTTTTGACACATTAGCTGATCTTGGGTCAAGCCTAAATTTGCTTCCGTTATCTCTTTACACCACTCTTAAGCCGGGAAAATTAGATGAAACGGAGGTGATCATAAGTCTTGCGGATGGAAGTGTAGCATACCCGTTTGGGGTAGTGAAGGACGTATTAGTGCATATAGGAAGATTGAAAATTTTAGCCAATTTCCACGTACTTGATATGGTTAGTGACACTACATGCCATTTGTTGATAGGAAGAGTGTGGAAAACTAGAAGGGGGTTGAATAGTTTTCCGGTTTTTGGTTTAATTATCTTTTGAAACTTTCCGTTTAATCAAAGATATGAACACAAAGACAATATATAACATGAAAGTATAAAGAAAGAAACGATCAAACCACAAAACGAGTATTTATCGTGGTTCGGCTACAAGGACTCTTTTTCCTTGCCCTACGTCCACGCCCCGAGTATCCAATTCGAGAGTTTCTTTCACTAGTCAACAAGCTCCTTTCACCGGCGGAGAAAACCTTACACGTCGCTTACACGATTACCGACACTAAGCTAGATGTCGAGTTCTTTTACAAGGTTACAACCACTCCCGTTAGTTCTTTTACAATGGTACAACAACTCCCGTCACACTATGTATTTTAAGGCCTAAAATACTAATCGATCATAACTGAAAACACACAATCAAATGAAGTGTAAACTACACAAAGTCTACACGATGCTAAGCTAACAAATCTTGCAACGTTGTGTTGAATACTTGTAACTTTATATGAAATTGTGAACTTCTGTGCTACAAAAGAAACTTCATACAAAATGAAATGTTAAAGGGTTAGATGACTGATATAAATATGTATGTGTAAATGTAATGAGAAGTGATAATGGAAAAATCTAAGAAGTGGCTTGGTATTTATAGCAAAACTCTTAGCAGCTCTGGCGGATACGGCGGAACCCTCAGATTGGTTCCGCCCGTGTACCTCCAGGGTTCCGCCAGGACTGACAGAAGAGTCTTGCAATAAAGTATCCAAACCAACCAAGGTCACATCAAGTTAGTCAAACACACATTGAATCAAAGTAGAATGCTTCCAAAAATGTGTAAGAACTTATGGGAAGTCAAACACACAAACTTACCATAAATGCATGATGTGATGTTAACATTTACTATATTAAGCAATATGTAAATGTAATGTTTTTCTATTTTAAGAAATATAAAAAGTGTTGTGTTTTATATGAAATGTAAATGTAGCAAATGTCTAATTATGCAAGTCTTTAAACTAAAATTATGTTTTACTAAAAACTAAAGTTTACACTTTGTCGTTAACAAAACTTAGCAAAGATCGTAAAATATAAATAACATTTTTAGGCGATATTTGTATTAACAATCTCCCCCTTTTTGTTGATGACAAAACATAAACTTTGTTTTTAAGTAACTCACAAATTTTAGTATTAAGACTTAAAAAATGTTATATTAAACTTGTTTTACTTAAGTGACGAGAATCATTTTAAGTTTATAAGTTAATATATCTTTCTCCCCTTTTTTTTTGAAACAAAAAGTAGAGTAGCGAAGCGGAACATTGCACTTGCTCCCCCTTGGTCGATACTCCCCCTAAAAGAAGTGCTAAGATGGGAATCATGGATTTTGAACCTACAAAAAAATGGTTAGTTGGTGATAATGACATATAATCAAGCTTGTGGTCACCACACTATATGAGAATATAAGCAACCACAATCACAACTCATATATGATCAACCAACAATGCAAATAAGAAAGTAGTAAAAGATGTCATTTCAAGTAAAATTTGACTTTATAAATGTCAAAGACAAGAAATAAAAAATATCCTCCTACTTCTAAAAATAAAAATAAAAGATAAAAAAATAACCAAGATATAAAAGAAAAATAAAATCCTACTTCTATAAGTAGAAGTCATTCAACACATTTCCTAAATGGGGCAAAAAGCCTCCAAACTTGGTCTAGGATTTGTTTGGGTGGGAAAGAGCATCTAAACGCTCGATGATGTGTTGTATAGCAAAGCGGGTTTCATCTTGAAATTGGTGAAGCAACATCTTGATGCTTTCACCTATTTTGAGCATTTGCTCATATTGTGAGCAAACATGGTGATGAGTGGGTGGAAACGGGTCGATTGATGATGGTGGTGGTGGTGGTGTGTTGTTGTTAGTTTCTTGAGTGGAGGATGGGTTTGGTATGGAGTCAAGCAAGGTCGTTTGAAATTACATTGCTTGATGGAGGTGATTTTCAACCATGCTTTGAATTTCCTCATAAGAAGGAAAGAAAGACTCAAAGGATTGGGATTGAGAATGTGGTGGAATTGGGTGATCATGGTTTTCAAAGTTAGGTTCGCCATATAGAGGACCATGGATGTCATTGAAGATAGTGTGAAACAACAATGGTTTTGGGTGGTGGTACTCTTGTTGTGGTGGTTGGTTGTGGTCAAAAGGCTCATGTTGGTCAAGCAATGGCCTTGGTTTTTTATTTGTCAAAGGTGGTGGATTTATTGATCTTGGTGGAAGATCATTGAGATCTTGTACAAAAGGATGTGGTGATGTTAGAGGAGACCCAAATAACTCCATTGGTTCAAGTTTAGGTAGTGTTGATGGTGATGGAGTTTTGGATGTTTGGATTGGTGCACTTGGTGGAGTTGGGTCAATGGGTGATTTTGTTGGTGGTGGAGTAGTATGCACATTGAGTCCTTTGGGTGATGGAGATGGAGATGGAGATGCAAGGTTGAGAAAATGTTCATTTTTGATGGGTGAGGAGAATTCATCCGAGGATGAAGATCTTAAGTTGATTGTGTGGTTTGACCATAGTGGTTTGACACTTATGCGGGCGGTTCTTCGAACGGGTCGAGATGGTTGAGAGGTGATTGTTGACTTTGTCATTGTTAAAATGGTTGATTAGAGGTTTAGGATCAGAGATTGTGATGGTGATGGTGTGATTTGAGGATGTTCTAAGATGGTTAAATTTATAGAGGTGAAGAAGTGTGGGAAGGAGTGTTTGGATTTGATGTTTAGCCATACACAAATGGAGGTTGCTAATGATTTGGAAGATTAATGAAGCTTGTCAAATCATTGGAAGTCAATCCAATGAAAATGGTGGAGGAAGAAGATAAAGATTTGCACTAAATGCTTAGTGGTTTTGGCAAATTGGTTGAAGGTATATGTTTCACGGATTGCAAGGAACCTTTGGAAGGGTTCTTTCCCTTATGGGTGAAGGTTCCTTGAGGTGGTTATGGCTAAGTTTGAAATTTGGCGGGAAATGGTTTTCTATGAGTTCTAGAGGATGAGAAAGACCCTATTGTGCTTTAAAAAATAGTAGGAAATGGGTTTGTATCTCAAAAGGATCATTTGTTGTTGAGTGGAAGTTGAAATGTCGAAAACAAAAAAAAAAATTGCAGGATGACTTGCGGAACCCTCGCGAAACACAGGCGAAACCCTATTTTGGGTTTCGGCTGGTCCGTTGGGCCAAAACTGGGTTGCCCAGAAAATTACACTGGCGGAACCCATTTGAGGGTGCCGCCAGGCCTGAAAAACAAGGCAGTCCGCATTTTAAAGTGCCGAGACGATTTTCAAAAATTTTTGAAAATTCCTAAAAACAAAAATCTATCCTATTTCTGGTTAGGAAAAGCAAAAATTGGACATGTAAACACTCGTACCATAGGACTTTGACCCGGGGCTAGCGAATTTCACTATACTTAGTGAAATTTTCATAAACCTGAAAATTTGACAACATGCCAAATGTTGTCTTCCTGCATCATTGTTAGTTCATACAAGTTCCAAATGGTACCAACTATCCTACCAATACACAAATACATAACATATATTGTTTAAATGCCCAAATTGTTCAAATAGAACCTTGTGCCAAACACTCCTACACACTCGTTCTTATTGACGGTCTATCTTCTTCTTGAGCTTTCCAAGGAATCTCCCGAGATTTTTGAACATCCCCTTTGTTTGCTTGAACTCCGCCGACTCATTAGGAATATCCGGAAGTTGGGAAAGGTATTCTAGAGGTGGGAGCCTAGAGTTGGGCAAAGTCTCATCTTCACTCATTGAGGATGATGATGAGGAGGTAGGAGGATGAGGACGTTTTCCTTGGGCTTTGTAGACTCTCTAATCACTTAGTGGGACAAAAGTGTGTGGAATGAGAGAGTAGTCTAGGCGAAGACCTCTAGGGATTTCCGAAATGGGGGAAATGAACCTAAAGAGATGGGTCAAGAGCATTCCATACAGCATAGTCGTTGTGCCTTGCACGGGAATGTCGGCCATTCTCTTGGCCATGTAGTAGGCAAGGTCGAAGGGTTGCCTAACGGACAAAGAGTAGAGGATGTAGCAAAGGCAAACATTGATATGATCCCGGTTTCCTATGGTGCAAATGACATTCGCTCTAAGGAGTTCTTCCCATTTCTTGAATTGGGGCTTGAGTTCATCGAGTTCCATACCATATGGGTCCTTGTCGACCTCATTTCCGGTACGGGTTCTCCTAGTGTTGGTGGTCCTAATGAAGAGGTGGTCACGAAGTTCATCCTTGGACACAAGTGGGGTATCATAGGGACGGATGCGGTCAATGAGTGTGTCAAGAGTTGAGAGGGAATGCTTGTCGGAGTAGATGCAAGTACCACGGTTTGGAACACCTAGGATTTGAGCAAATTCATTGAGAGTGAAGGAGTATTGATGACTACTAGCCCTAAAGTTAATAGATGCGGCCATACTCATCCGAGGAAAGAGTGACGGATGCATAGAATTCCAAAATAAACCTAGGACAAATAGGCTCATCGATTTCTAAGAGACAAAAAAAGTTGATGGTTGCAAGTTCCATAGATAGGTTTGTACCTTCTATGAAGGATGGGTTAATGGTTCTACCTTCATGGACATAACGCTTTTCTAAGGCTTTGAAAACATCGATTTGAGTTGGATTAAGACCTTTGGTTTTGTGGTGTTTGGGTAGGTACTTAATGGTGTCCTTGTGGTCGTAATGGGTTAGAGGAGGCATGATGATTCCTAGAATTTTTTTTTTCACATTTTAGTCTAAGTAAACGACTATTGTAATATGAATGTTCTAGTGTGTGCCTATATGAAAACAATGTGGAGGTGCAGTTATCTTGACTCATTTTGATGCTAAAAAAAACGTTTTCAAATGCAAGTTTTGTTATACAACAAAAGATAACCCAAGTGCTCCTAGTTCAATGTAGCTTCGTTTGAATGTACCCGAAAATACATATTGGTTATGTATTCCCTTTAGCATTCAAGAGAAATTATGCAAGTGATGTTTTTGAACATAACGTTTTGATTTTGTATTCACAATGTAAGACAAAAAAATATTTGTCCTATTTGTGAGAAATTTTTGCAAGAATTTGACATGGGTTGTTTTAGTAAACATGTTAATAGCTTATAATAATGCAACTCCTAACTATGGAAAACATGATTAGTTTTGTTAAGCACCTAATGCATGAGTTTCTTAAGTTAAAGCATAACCCCAAGTTTTTGTTTTTTTGCAAAAATAGAATTCCTAGACTCAGATCAGGAGTGTAATCATGTTTAGAATACTTACAATGATGATTGATGAGCAATGTGAATGAAGGAAGGACCAAAGATTCGTAGTTGTGGATGAGTGGTGAAGTGATAGTAGCAGTTTGGAAGTGGTGGTATGAGATAATGGATGTTTGCTTTAATATAAACTAAGAAAAAGTTCTGCAGGTCTGCGGATACGGCGGAACCAAAAAGAGGGTTCCGCCCGTTATGGCTGAGGGTTCCGCCGACACTGCTGAGAAAAAGACTTATTGATTTGTTTTGATTTTTGTGATTTTTGTCTAATGTCTAGAACTACAAGATAAGTTCCATAAATCCTAGGCCTAGCCTAAGGAGGTTAAATGGTTCTCATTTAAGAGGTTTTGTGAGGATGTCGGCTATGTTGTCTTCGGAAGAAACTTTCTCAATTGAGATATTTCCTTTTTGAACGTTATCACGAAGGAAATGATGACAAATTTCAATATGTTTGGTACGAGCATGTTAAACTGGATTTTTACTAACATCAATGGCTCCTTTGTTGTCACAAAAAATGGTGATGTCGTTAAGTTGAATTTCGTAGTCGACAAGAGCTTGCTTCATCCAAAGAGCTTGTTGACATGCCTTTCTGGCCGAAACATATTCAGTTTCCGTTGTTGAGATAGCGAGAGTCGTTTGCTTCTTAGAGAACCATGAGGTGAGACAATGTCCAACAAAAGTACAAGTACTACTCGTGCTTTTTCTATCAACATAGTCACTGGCATGATTCGAGTCGGCATACACTATGGTGTCTATTCCCGTTCCTTTGGGATACCATAAACCTAAATGTGTAGTGCCCTTAATATATCTAAAAATCCTTTTAACGGCTTCAAGATGAGTTGTATTAGGATCTTCTTGAAAACGAGCACATAGACAAACACTAAACATAATGCTGGGTATACTGGCCAATAGGTAAAGTAGACTTCCAATCATACCTCTATATTTAGTGCTATCTACGGATTCACTTTCCTCATCCTTGGTGAGTTTTGTTTCCGTGGACATGGGCGTTTTGATTGGTTTCGAATCTTCTAGACCAAATTTCTTAAGCATGTCCTTAATGTATTTGGATTGGTTAAAGAAGATACCATCTTCTAGTTGTTTAATTTGGAGTCCTAGGAAAAAGTTGAGTTCTCCCATCATACTCATTTCAAACTCGTCATGCATGATTTTTGAGAAATCGTCGCATAATTCTTGACAAGTTGATCCGAATATAATGTCATCAACATAGATTTGGACTATGATAATATGTGAACCTTTCTTCTTAGTGAAGAGAGTATTATCGACTAAGCCCATGGTATACCTATGGTCAACTAGGAAGGTTTTAAGTCGATCATACAATGCTTTTGGAGCTTGCTTAAGTCCGTAAAGAGCCTTTTTAAGTTTGTAAACATGATTAGGTTTTCCAAAATCGATGAAGCCCTGTGGTTGAGCAACATACACTTCTTCATTTATAATCCCGTTTAAGAATGCACTTTTGACGTCCATTTGAAAGAGTTTAAAATTGTGTGCACATGCATATGCAAGTAAGATTCTAATTGACTCGAGCCTAGCAACCGGAGCAAAGTTTCATCGTAGTCAATGCCTTCTTGTTGATTATATCCTTGTGATACTAGCCTAGCTTTGTTTCTAGACACAATTCCATTTTCATCCATTTTATTACGAAAAACCCATTTTGTTCCAATTATTGTTTGACTCTTGGTTGAGGAATTAATGTCCACACATCATTCCTAACAAATTGTTTTAACTCTTCTTGCATGGCTATTACCCAAGACTCATCTTTAATGGCTTCGTTAATGTTTTTTGGTTCAATGGTTGACACGAAACAAAAGAAGTTGCTTTCATTTTGAACTTTTGATCTTAGTGTTCTTTCGTTAATGTTTCCTATGACACCATCTAATGGATGACTTTTAGATTCTTTGACATTGACAATTTCTTTGTTTAATAGTTCATCTTCCTTGTCATTACCTAAGATCTTTTGACTTTCTATTGCTTGGCTTTCAACTAAGTCATCATCTACCAAAGGTGATGTCTTAGAGGGAGGTGGACTCTCGTCGAATGTTACGTTCAACGATTCCTCGACTCTTAAGGTTTCTTTGTTTAAAACAATGTAAGCTTTACTAATTTGTGAATATCCAAGAAATACACCTTCATAAGACTTTGGGTCAAATTTGGTGAGATAATCCTTGGTGTTAAGAATAAAGCATTTACTCTCAAATAATCTAAAGTATCCTAATGTAGGCATTTTACCTTTATATAGTTCATAAGGAGTTTTATTCAAAAATGGTCTAATTAAGACTCGATTTAAAATGTACATTGATGTGTCAACGGCGTTACACCAAAACTTTTGTGGAATGTTTTGTTCATTAAGCATTGATCTACTCATCTCTTGCAAAGTCCGGTTTTTGCGTTCTACTACACCATTAGATTGAGGAGTGCGTGGAGCCGAAAAGTTCTGAGTAATACCATTTTTATCACAAAAGTTTCCAAATAGAAATTCATTATCAAATTCACGACCGTGATCCGTTCTAATAGACACAATACTAGACCCTACTTGATTTTGAATTTTCTTACTTAGAATCTCAAATTTATCAAAAGCTTCATTTTTACTTTTCAAAAATTTTGTCCAAGTATATCTTGAGTAATCATCTACTATGACCAAAGTATAGAAGTTACCTCCATAACTTTGTATAGCGGATGGACCCAATAAATCCATATGCAAAAGTTCTAGACACCTAGATGTAGAAACCAAGTTTTTAGCCTTATGGCTACTATGGACTTGTTTATCGACTTTGCAAGCGTCACAAAAGTGTTGGTCATATTTCAACTTAGGTAGGTTTCGAACTAAGTATTTGGAGGAGAGGTTTTGAATTAGTCTCATGTTAGCGTGTCCTAAACGTCTACGCCATAAAGTTGAAGATTCATCTAATGAAGTAAGACAAAGTTTGTCTCTAGATGTTTGATCCATCTTCATGACGTATACGTTGTTCTTAAGAACACCTTTGGCAATGGTTATGCCATCTTTAAGTATTTTACTTCCATTTTCACTAAAAAGGACATTATACTTATTATGGCAAAGTTGACTAATACTAAGGAGATTAAAACCTAAGTTATCAACATGAGCTACATCATCTATAAAAAGAGAGTCATGAGAGATTGTACCTTTTCCGATGATTTTGCTTTTAGCTTTACTACCAAAAGTAACATTACCTCCATCACATTTGTGATAAGTTGAGAAGAGGCTTTTGTTACCCGTCATGTGCCTTGAGTAACCGCTATCTTTAATCCATTCATCCAGTTCCAAACATACTTTGAGGCACATCTATTTTATGAAAAACACTCAAACATTTGGTCCCCAATTTCTCATGGGTCCATTTTGGTTAAACATACCATTAACTTGATCCAAGTACGAAAATAGAACATAAGGGTTCCATGACATGTATTTTGGAGTTTGGTAATGTCCAGGAGTGTTTTGGTTCCAAATATGTTGGTAGTTTGGTCGTGTGTTGTAGTTACTCTTTGGAAAGGGGCGTTTGGGAATAGGAGTCTTAGGTCTCGGTTGAGTAGTTCTAGTTCTAAATTCATTTTTACTAAGTCCTACTCCAGTTTTAATAGCAGGTTTTGTTTCATTTTTATATGTGACTTTAACAAATTTTGAACGATCCGACGTGGAAGCTTAATTCAAAATTTTATTTTTGTTTATGATTTTTAAGCTTAATTCACAAAGTTTGTTATATTCTTTTTGTAAGGTGTCATCATCAATAGAAGAGTAAGATGAATCGGAGAGTACCTCATTTGAGTCGTGAGCCATGAGAGCAATTTCATCATTCTTCGCCTCATCGTCATCTTCTTCATAGTCACTCCAAACACCACTAACAAAAGCTTGTTGAGACTTGCTTTTGGGTGGTTTTGGACATTCTCCTATGAGATGACTTGTGTCTCCACACCTAAAGCATTACCTTTCAACCTTTCCTTTCTTATCATAACGATCTTTTCGGAAGGTTTTCTTGTCATCTTTAGGTTGCCTTACAAACTTCCCTCGTCTACGAAAGAACTTCTTGAAGTCTCTAACGGCCATGGCATATTCTTCATTATCGCTATCCGAACTAGATTCTTCATCATCACTTGATTGGACTCTAGCTTTCAAGGCAATGGACTTAACCTTTTCTTTCTTGCCTTTAACTATTTCCGAATCTTTTTCCATTACCATTTCATGAACTTTGAGGTTTCCAATTAGCTCGTCAAGTGACATGCTTGAAAGATCCTTGGATTCTTCAATTGCTGTCACTTTTGCTCTCCATTTCAGATGGAGTGCTCTAAGGAATTTCCTGACAAAATTCTTGCTACAAAAAGATTCATCAAGTGCTTAAGTGAAGTAATAATAGTGTTAAACCTAGCAAATGCACTATCAATAATCTCATCTTCGGGAATAGTAAATTGTTCATATTGTTGAACAAGAAGATCAATTTTGTTATCCTTAACTTGTGAGTTTCCTTGATGAGTGACTATTAAAGATTGCAAAATTTCTTTGGCGGTTTTACACATAAAGACTCTTTCATATTCTTTCTTAGGCAAAGCATTGTAAAGCATCATTTTAGCTTCATTATTTTTAGCAATCAATTTCTTTTGATCTTCATCTTTACTATCCGTAGCTATATTATCACCATCAATGATTATATACCGTAAATCTATATCTTTAGATTTCACGTAAGTTTCAAATCGATTTTTCCAATATATAAAACCATTTGCTTCAAAAAGTGGTGGTCTTTGCATAGATTGCCCTTCTTTGTAATTTTCAAAATCCATGGATCGTTTCAAGTTTTAAAGCACAATATATTTTAAAAGCTTGAATAACGTAGCTCTTGATGCCAATTGTGGAAAACTAGAAGGGGGTTGAATAGTTTTGCCGGTTTTTCGTTTAATTATCTTTTGAAACTTTCCGTTTAATCAAAGATATGAACACACAGACAACATATAACATGCAAGTATAAAGAAAGAAACGATCAAACCACAACACAAGTATTTATCGTGGTTCGGCTACAAGGACTCTTTTTCCTTGCCCTACGTCCACGCCCTGAGTATCCAACTCGAGAGTTTCTTTCACTAGTCAACAAGCTCCTTTCACCGGCGGAGAAAACCTTACACGTCGCTTACACGATTACCGACACTAAGCTAGATGTCGAGTTCTTTTACAAGGGTACAACCACTCCCGTTAGTCCTTTTACAAGGGTACAACAACTCCCGTCACACTATGTATTTTAAGGCCTAAAATACTAACCGATCATAACTTAAAACACACAATCAAATGAAGTGTAAACTACACAAAGTCTACACGATGCTAAGCTAACAAGTCTTGCAACGTTGTGTTGAATACTTGTAACTTTATACGAACTTGTGAACTTCTTTGCTACAAAAGAAACTTCACACAAAATGAAATGTTAAAGGGTTAGATGAATGATATGAATGTGTATGTGTAAATGTAATGAGAAGTGATAATGGAAAAATCTAAGAAGTGGCTTGGTATTTATAGCAAGACTCTCAGCAGCTCTGGCGGATACGGCAGAACCCTCATATGGGTTCCGCCCGTGTACCTCCAGGGTTCCGCCAGGACTGACAGAAGAGTCTTGCAATAAAGTATCCAAACCAACCAAGGTCACATCAAGTTAGTCAAACACACATTGAATCAAAGTAGAATGCTTCCAAAAATGTGTAAGAGCTTATGGGAAGTCAAACACACAAACTTACCATAAATGCATGATGTGATGTTAACATTTACTATATTAAGCAATATGTAAATGTAATGTTTTTCTATTTTAAGAAATATAAAAAGTGTTGTGTTATATATGAAATGTAAATGTAGCAAATGTCTAAATATGCAAGTCTTTAAACTAAAATTATGTTTTACTAAAAACTAAAGTTTACACTTTGTCGTTAACAAAACGTAGCAAAGATCGTAAAATTTAAATAACGTTTTTAGGCGATATTTGTATTAACAAAGAGGATTTTTAGCTACCGCAAGTGCGATGATTAATTGTAAGGAATCTAGAATAGTGGTAGGAGAAGGAAAAACTTGGTCGGTATACAATGTTAAGAAACATGCCTACGATACTAATGAGGAACCAACGCCTCATTGGGTAGATTTGAATAGGAGACCATCTAGATACGGACCTTGGGTTAATAGAGACTTCATAGGACCCCAACGCCCATTTTACATAAAAGAGGAATTCGTGAATCGGAGACACACGGTAGAACAACTTTTGGCTATGGACATAGAGTTAAACCCATTAGAAGATCCTCTAGTTTTTAGAAAGATGATTGAATTCCTAGGAGTCTTACCCATTAACCTAGGAATGAATAGGTGGAAAAGCGAATATGACAAATGCAAGTGAAATTGGAATAAACCACCTAAGGAAAGAGATGGATCATGGCACCTAAAGATGACACTATATGATCCGGATGGAGAAAAGTTTGAAAAGTCATACCGTACTAAGCATACCGATAGGAAATTAAAACCTAAGTTTGATCCTAAGGATGTCCTCGATGAGGATCTCACTCACATCGGATAGATGTGACTTTGAGTCTAGCTACAAGACTCGTTAATAAAGAAAAGCGCTTCTTGGGAGGCAACCTAAGCTTTTTATTTTTTTGTTTGCTTGTTTGTTTGTTTGTTTTATTTGCTTCCGTATGTGTGTTCTTATTTCTATTGTTTATGATTCATGTTTCAAATAAAATTGTGAAAATGCTTTATTTTGTTTTTAACTTCGTCTTAATTACATATAAAAGTATTTTGCAAAAGATAAGTGTAAGGGAAATCCAAATTTGTTTTCAAAGAACGAATTGAACATGAACGATAACAATGAGATATAGACATACATATTAGTACTTGTTTGAGTCAAATGCTTGTATCGAGTCATAATGATATTTTGCAGGAATTTCAGGAATTAAGGTATAGGTTTTTCTAGAAATTTTTCGGAAACTCAACATAAAATTTCTGCAATTAAAACCTGACGAAGAACCATGTTGATAATAATAATAATCTTTATGTTATTCCGTTGTGCTTATTATTATAATTGTTATTATGCTTTATTGTTAATCCTAGATCAATGTCTAAACAACATGGAGTCCAAAACGGTCCTAAGAACTTATAGAAGATGGTGTGCATGAGTTCTATCATTTATAAACTCCAGTAATCTGCAAACATTCATTCTACAAGTATTATATCTTTATTTGCTTTTTAGGATTTTGTTTTATATAGATTTTACCGCCGATTTTACGCTAGGTTTTCTTGTTTATTTTCTCAGGTTTAACAGGTTATATTGGACAAGAAGATGTACATGGATGCTCAAGTATTTGAGCATCAAGTTTCAAGTTGTTGGCATTGCTTTAATCTTAAAGTTGTCACATTCTCTTGGAGGAGGATTTAACCATGTTACCGCATTATCCACACTGAACGAATCAGGGGAGTATTTGGTTCATTCTTTCATTTTTTTTACTTTTACATCTTTTAATTGAATATTGGGGGTAATGTTTAGCTTAAGTGTAAGGGGGGGGGGGGTAAATGAAGATACCTTAGAGAATACCATGACACTTGAATTTTTTTTGTTTAATAGTAGATGCGTAATAAAACTGAGAGAAATATTTATTAGGGCAATTTTAGCACCAAATTTAAATTTTTTTGCAACATATAGGAGTGAAACTTTAGTCTTAATAAGCGTCTCATGGATAGGAGTTATATGACTAGCACAAAAACCGTACCACTCAAAAAAATTTTATGAATAAGGTGGTGACCATCCGAGTATTAGATTAATTGACTAACGTGCTAGCGATCTAGTGTATGACTTGCTGACCATCCGTTATGCAAATAACGCGCCAGCGATCCAAGAAGTGCACTAGTGACCATCCGTTAGTTGAAGTGTCAAAGACTCGTGCCAGCGATCTACTAAATTTATACAGGTGAGGTTCGCCCCTAGACTTGTTAGGAAAAGCCTTAGTGCTTATGAGTGTACCGGTAGCACTTAGATTCTAGAACTTGTAGTTAGATTTACTACATGATAAGAGGCATTAGGATAACCCATGTTTTCTACACCTGTGTTTTATATAATTACATTGACTTCATTGGTCAAGTAATTCTCCCACACCTTTGCGATGTACTCATTTTTAGTACACGATACCCCTAGTACACCCCTCAGAGCATATCTTTTTTGTTTCTAACTTTAAGCATTTTACTTAAAAATAGAATTTGTTTACAATCCACCCCAAATGTACACCCAAATCGCCTTAGCCTTCCTTGTATGCACTCCTCTTTAGTGCATTATTGTTACAACATCTGTGTAAAACCCTAGTTAATTATCTAATTGATTACGTGGTTGCTAAGTCAAGTCATATCTTGTACATATTGTTTTGAGACGTTTGGGACTCATGAGTAAAGTACTAATGATATGGAGTAATGGGGAAGAACATCAATTATTACCCCCATATGAGCAAAACATGTTGGGATCATACTTTAGCATTTAGTCAAGTCTCAGTCAAGTCTCGGTCATTACATTTTGTAATAGGTTGCTTAAGTATTACTTATGTTTATGTTTTAGTTAATGGGCAACATGTAAAAGCCCATAAGGCTTATAAGCCCACGAATTTGATGCATGAGGGAGGAAGGGAGTGTTTCCCTACTCCTCCCCTATATATACCAAGCTTATGGTATCATAATACTTGTTGGTTATTTTGATATCTAATAGAAACTATTGTTCTTTCACTCTTTATAATCTTATAATCAACCAATCCTTATTCTCATCTTATTTCTTATACTTGTGTTTACAAAATGGTGACCTAACAAGTGGTATCATTCGCCTAATAGAGATTGAAGTGCTTTTCTTGGTTTTAACGTGGGATTAAGGGTGTTATTTCCTTATATTTTTCCTTTTTCTTTGTTTCTTTCACTCAAATCTTGAAGCTTGGACAAGTTTCGAGGTTGATATAGTGTTTAGAAGCTTAGATTTTGCATAAAGTTTTAATCTTTGATAGATTTTCGTATCTTTTCACCTATTTTATTGAGTTTGTAGCTTCTTTGATATTGGAAAACTAGTTTTTGGTAGCTAAATCTTACATATTTAGTGTTTTCTAAATGTTGGGGAAGTTATTTGATCAAAGAACATTATTTCTAAGTTTTTTTTCTTCAAAAAGTAGTGATTTTTACAAGTTTCTGGTCACTCTACGCGTAAGATTTTGGTATAGTACGATTTTGAGCTGTCAACAGTACTATTTGGTCCCCCTACGCATAACTTTTGCCAAAAAACCCCAATCCTACGCAGAAGATCAGATCCTACGCATAAGAGAGAATTCTACGCTTAAGTTCTACGCCTAAGTTCCATTTCTACGCATAAGGTTCTGATCCTACGCATAAGTTTCCTGTCTACGCAGAACTTGGTATTCTACGCATAAGATTTAAATCTTACGCGTAAGATTTCAGATTTACTTTTGAGCTTCATCAAAGGTCTTCCCTTCGTGCATCGGTGACTCAGTACTTCCCTAGCTTGGATAAGTTAGTGGAATACTTCGACTACGGATATCTTTCAAGCTTGGATAAGTTTGGAAGATTTGTTTGGTCCTTGAACCTTACGCATAAAACTCTTACGCATAAGATTAAAACTTACGCATAAGGAAAATCTTACGCATAAACTCACAAGTTTACGCATAAGATCAACCTTTACGCGTAACTTTGAAGTCTACGCATAAGTTTGGTGTTACGCGTAAGATTTCATCTTTGCCTTAGGATTCTCAATCTTAACCAAAGGAACGTGCATTTCAATCATCTACAAGATCCATTATTACACAAGTGTTCTAAGATGTCTCAACCACCACATTACTACTTCTCTCATCCTCAGCAACAACAACATCAGCAGTATCAGCAACAACAATACCATCAGCAACAATCATATCAACAACCGTCACAATCACACTTTCATCAACAACCGTTTAATCCACAACAACAATATCTCATGATGCAACAACATCAAATCATTCCTCAACAAGAACCATATCAAATGTCACAACAAAACACTCAGTTTTCGTCCAAACAACCTCACTGGTTTGATAGAATGTGTGAAGTTATTACAACTCAACAATCCAGACATGAGGCAGGATCACTTGAAACACCTCCAATGCTAACACCTGGGAACTCTGTTCAGTGGTCAAGTCGATTCTTACGATTTCTTGAACTAAAGAAACCTCATGGGAAATTCTTGAAACAAGTGATACTTGAAGGACCATTTGAAATTGGTGATCCAACTTGTTGATATAAATAATTGACTAAAAACGTTATTCATATCTTTCGATATCTCTATGTTTTGATAATCACAAAACGAAAACTCATCAAACCAAAGATTATGACATAAACAAGTATTTAGTAGTAAATATTCATCTTTACCAATTAATCACTTAAGGTATGAATGAACAAAGTGTCTAATGTATTATAAGATCAAAGGAACACTTTTGTTAATCACTAGATATTTATAAAATGTCACAAAACATTTTATATCTTTTGTAAAACATTTTTGGCATTAAAAGAATATGTTTAATTCATTACAAATTTGTGAATTCAAATTTTCAACCAAAAATGGCAAATCTAATCCAGAAAAATTTCCCTCACAAAAGGACAAGAAAATCCAACGTTCAGGAGGGCGGCCCCCTTAATTTTACTAGGCGGCCCCCTTAATCATTAAGGGGACCGCCCCCTAATTAAGGGGACCGGCACGCTCTAGAACAGTATTTTCTGGCCCTATAAATATTGGATCATTCCACATATTTTTCTCACCTTTTTGCACTATAAACTTTCTGATCTAAACAACCTTCTCCATCCTCTAAAAATCCTTTGATCTTATATACTTTGATCTTTGTTTCAAAGTGATTCAAGCCTCAACACTCAAGTGCAAAGAGAAGAATACTTCTATTAGAAGTATTACAACTTAGTATCATCTTGCTATCTAAGTTGTTTGTTTGTTTCATCTTGTTGATCTTTCATATTTTGGTGAATAAGGTGTATGTTTTAGTTAGCTAGATTTAGTTGTAGAATCTAGAATTGTTGTAAGTGTGAAGTGGAACTTGAAGTGAAGAAGTAGTGTTGGATAGTAGTGAACATAGGAGAGAGTAGCAATAGTGGCTAGTAGTGAAGTAATTGAAGCTTCCAAGTGGAGAAGACTAGAAGACATTAGTAGATTAAAGTTGTGAAGACACTAGTGGCTTGAAGGTGCAAAGACATTATTGGTTTGAAGTTGTGAAGACATTGGTGCTTTGAAGTTGTGAAGTTGCAAGACATTGAAGTCGTGAAGTATTTTGTGAAGGCGTGAAGATACTTGTGGTGTGAAGAAGCATAGAAGAAGTAGAAGGCGTGAAGATACTTGTGGTGTGAAGAAGCATAGAAGAAGTAAAAGGTGTGAAGAAGTTGTGGTGTGATATTTGGTGTGAGATTGGTTCTAGCTACGATTAGAACTCGACATTTTGCTTTGTGTCGTTAATTGGTGTAAGCTTTTGGTGTGTATGGTTTTCTCCGCCATAAGGGAGGTTATTGACTTAGTGAAGAAAACTCTCGAGTTCGGTGCTCAGGGAGTGGAGTAGGGCAAGGAAGGTGTCCTTGTAGCCGAACCACTATAAATCCTTTGTCTCTCGGTTTGATCTTTCCATCTCTCATTCTCTACTTGTTTACTTACTTGCTTCTCGTACATTATTATTATTGTGTGTTGTGCATATATTGATTTCACATAAAGATCAAACTAGGTTCCATTTAAAACATTAATTATACATTAGTAAAATATAAGTATATACAATTAGTAAAACACATATACATATATAAATACTTACTTATAATTAAGTGAGATATATGAAATTATAATTTCTATTCAACACTTTAAATAAGTAGTATCTATGTGGTATAGGTGAATAAATTTGTATCTATACTTTAACTTCAAAGGTTTTTACGATTACCATTAATTATTTGAAAATGAACTTTTATTAAACAAAAAAGAAGCAAAACTATTCAACCCCCCCTTCTAGTTTTCCACACAACTGCTGATCCTCCACGTGCTCCTGCAGAGAAACCTGTTCCAGAATCTCAACTCACAGAGGATCAGAAATACCATCGTGAAGTTGATGAGTATGCAATGGCCTATATACTTCAAGGAATACCTAATCCAATTTATCGAAGTGTCGATGCTCAGAAAACGGCCAAAGCTATGTGGGAACATGTTGATCTCCTAATGGAAGGCACTCAATTGAACAAAGATGATATGGAATCCAAACTCTACATGAAATATACTAACATCACAATTGAACCAGGAGAGTCACTTGAATCCTACTATCATCGTTTCACTAATGTGGTAAATGATTTGGAACGACACAAAATTACAGTACCAAGGATCGCAGTGAACTCCAAATTCATCGGTAGTCTTAGACCGGTTTGGCATAAATATGTGACATTCGTTCGACAAACCAAAAATCTTCATGATGCACCATATGGACTGTTGTATGATTTTCTGAAACACCATGAACCTGAAGTGGAAAAAGATCGAGCTCTTCGAGGAGGATACTCACCATCACCAACACCAAATTCTTTGGCACTCGTAGCTCAATCTCACTATGCTCCACCACCAATGTCAAATCATGCATATGTTCCAAAGCAAAACTACTTCAGTTATCCACAATCTTCTACCTCAAACCAAATGGTTCCTTATGATTCCTCTCCACAGAATACTTCTACTCAACTTGTTCCATACAACAACAATGATGCAGTGTATTACTCGAACTCCAATGAAGATGACGATGAGGAGTTTAACATGTTGAATCAGGTACTTGCTCTTATTGCTCGTTCTTTTAGCAAATTCTCCAAAAAAACAAACAACCGTCAACGTTCATCTTCTAACACAAGGAATCAAGCTGTTGTACATGATGGATGGGTAGAAATACAGAATCGTAACTTTGGTCGATCAGGTTTAGGAGGTTCTTCAGGAAATTTTGGGAATGGTCAGAGGTTTAATAACAATGGAGGGTTCAGGAAAAACTCAGGTCCGTCTAAGCAAAGGTCTGAACCAGTTGAAACTAGGAACTCAAACTCTGGGAATGCAGTGTGGTGTTATAATTGTAATGAAAAAGGTCATATAGCGACAACATGTCCTAAACCGAGAACTCGAGGTAGTAAGTTTCACAAGTAGGCATTACTTATGGCTCTCCAAGATGAAAAGGATGGACATTTCACTGAGCAGGAGAACAATTTCATGGTCAATGCAAACAACGATGATGACATGGAAGATCTCGAAGCTAATGCAGCTGTGATGCTTATGGCCAACATGTAGGAACTTCAGTTTAATGATTCAGGTCCAGTGTATGACACTGACGGCTTGTCTCAGGTACATGACCTTAATGCATGCCTAATACATGACATAGCCTCACCATCTGCTTCTGAATCAGATATGGCGCAAGTTGTTCCATCTGACTCATCTTCATCTTCTCAAGCAGATGAACAAATAAGCACAGTTGTCATATTTGATGATGACACAGTTGTTTCATTTGATGATCCTATTGAGAATAATACACATGATCATGAAGAACAACATGAACCATCATTTGATCCAGACCCTGACCTTATATTGTTATCCAAACAACTGAACGCTCAACAATTGCAAATCATAAAATGCAACGAGAAAAACAAAGCCTTAAAAGAAACAAATGCGTCACTTGCAAGAGATATTGAGTGTTATAAAATACAACTTTCAAATCAGGAAGACAAGGTTAAACATGCAAAAAATTTTGAAAAAGCTTTTCAAGAATCTTACAACAAAGAGCAAGATCTTCAACATAAAATGCAAGATTTAATTGAGTCAAACGGAAAGTTGGTTTCAAAACTAGAAAGTGAAAAGTGTGAACTTCTAAAACAAGTTGAACAACTTCAAAAAGTGCTTTCAAAAACAGAAACAGAATTATCAATTTGCAAAAAGGATTTTTGTGAACATAAAATACGAAAAAGGAAGTATATAGACAAATTAATTGGTGAGATCATTGATCTTGAAAAACAACTCAAAGAATTTCGTAATGTTGTTTACAAAACCGGGGGCTCTGTCACAACAATTCAGAAATTTACTTTAAAACCAAGACCCGATAAAGGATTTGCACTTGGTGATTTCAATTCAATGTTTCTTCACAAAGCATTCAAAGAAATTCCTAAAATTTACAGTATGGACCATATGCTTGATAATACGATTGTGCGTACTATTGTTTATGATACTGAGGAAGAGGAAGAACTTGAAGAAGAGAGTCGATCAAAAATGAGTCAAGTTGAATATTGGAAACCATATGATTATTCAACAGCTCCTCATATTTCTAAATCTTTTGTTCCTCAAAAGGAATTACCTGAGAAATCATGGTATGTCACTGAGTCATATGTTTCATCTTCTAATGCGGCCCCTGTCCAAACTGTAGCACAAATAAATGTTCCTTTACCATCCTATGGTGAAGTAACACCTTTACCAAAAAGTTGTCGTGCCTTAAATTATTTCAAAACTTTTATGGAAGACATCGAAATTTTGGAGGAAACAATTGAACGTAATTCTGAAATCAAAATTGAAACTTTTCAATCTGCTTACGAGCGAGAAAAGAGAGATATTTTTCAAAAACAAATGTTGACAATTGTCAAACACCTCCATCTTTGTGCTACACGTTGGGAACAGGAACTTCAAAACGAAGTCAAAACAATGATAAACGTTTTCAACTCAAATGAAAATGCGATTTTGGTTCAAAAGCAAAGAAATAGAATTTTAAAAGATGATGCTGATCGACTCTTGGAACAAGTTCTCAATGCTGATATTTTGTCTGTTATCATGAATGATCTCTATAAATCTGGTACTTCTATGCTCATGGATGATCTTTGTGTTGATAATAATTTGTTGAATGTGGAAATAAAGACACTAAAACATAACAATGACATATTGAGAATACACAATGATGATGTGACAAAACAATTTTCAAAAGAAATTTGTCTACTCAAACAAAGGCTTGAATGGTGTCAAGCTCAAAGTATTGAAACGGAATTGAAACTTCAAAGTCAAAATAATTCAAACTCTTGTCAGCTTTGCAAAAACAATGAGTCTTTAAAAAGTCTGTGCCTCAAATACGAGAAAGAAATTGCGGATTTAAAAATTGAAAACGTCGAATGGCAACAAAACCGCGATGATATCAAATATTGCAATGGTTTACTTGAGTCTGATATTCAGGATAAGAATCACATCATCATTGATTTAAAAGAGAAAATTAAGCTACTTCAAAAAGGAAAGTTTGTTGACACCACGGTGATAGCACCAGGATTGTATCAATTAGAAAAAACTGCTAAGGGAAATTTTGTTCAAAACACTAATGTTGATAATTCCACTTCCACAGGACTAGTCTCCATTAATAGCGTTAGCAGACCCAAGCGAAAAAGTAACAAGAAGAATAGGATCTTGCAACGTAAAAGAGGACCACTAGAAGCTCAAGAAGTAGAAGATCAACTTAGGACTTTGAATAAAACTCATGTTGCATCAGATTTAGATTCTAATCTGGCAAATTGTAATCAAAATCTAAATGTAACGAATGATGAACCTTTAATTGTTTTGAATATTAATGCATCTTGTGTGTTTTGTCATAAAAGCGTATCATCTGGTGTTCATAGAAAAGGTATAGCTAATTCTCTTCTAAATCGTCATAAGAAACGTAGGACAAGCATTCCTTCTTGGCCCACTACTGCATCTAAGTCTATATTAGGAAAACCGCCATCTACGGTTTCTAATGAAGTTGTAGTTACCCCCATAATTGAAGAGAACAAATCTAGGAACAAGTCCATTACTAGTGAATTCACCAAAAAGAAAGCAAGAACTAGTTGGAATTGGCAACGTTGGTTACAATATATACCAGACTTTAAATGGATTCCTAAAATATTGAATACATGTGCTTCTAACCAACAGGAACCCGCATTTTCTTTGGGTTCCACCCTTACTTCTGTTCCATCCTCGTCGTCTTCTTGTGATGCAGGTGGTACAGATTGTTCTCTAGATTGTTGATAGCGGATGCACCCGACATATGACAGGCAATCTCAAACTGTTAATCAACTTTGTTTCAAAGTTCATTGGTACTGTCAGATTCGGGAATGATCATTACGCTTTAATCATGGGATATGGTGACTATGTCAGTGGGAACATTGAAATCAGTCGTGTTTATTATGTGGAAGGTCTAGGACACAACCTCTTTTCTGTCGGTCAATTTTGTGATGGGGATCTAGAAGTAGCATTTCGTAAGAAAACTTGTTTCGTTCGTGACTTACAAGGAAATGATTTAATGTCTGGCTCACGTGGTTCTAATCTTTATACAATATCAATGTCAGATATGGTTGCTACATCTTCGATATGTCATCTCTCCAAAGCGGAATTGACTAAATCTTGGTTATGGCATAAACGTCTTTCGCACTTGAATTTCAAAACTATGACTGAACTTGCTCGTCACAAACTTGTTGATGGTTTTCCAAGATTCCGTTTTACCAAAGATCACTTATGTTCAGCCTGTGAACAAGGAAAAAGTACTTGAGCACATTTTCCTTCTAAATCTGAGCACGGTACGAATCATGTTTTACAATTGCTTCATATGGATTTGTGTGGTCCGATGAGTGTTCAAAGTATCAACGGTAAACGCTACATACTTGTAATTGTGGATGATGACTCCAGATGGACTTGGGTTTATTTTCTACGAAGTAAAGATCAAGCTCCTTCAATGATCATCACCTTTCTCACTAAAATTCAAGTTCAATTACGCAACACGGTACGAATGGTCAGAACTGACAATGGAACAGAATTTAAGAATCAGACACTTCGGTCATATTATGAGAAAGTGGGAATTGAACATCAAACATCTATTCCTAGAAGCCCAGAACAAAATGGAGTTGTTGAAAGACGCAACAGGACGTTAGTGGAAGCTGCTAGAACCATGTTGATTAATGCTCAATTACTAGATTACTTATGGGCGGAAGCTGTTTCAACCGCATGTTATACCCAAAACCGTTGCATGATCACAAAACGCCATCGCAAAACACCTTATCAAATTGTTCACAAAAGAAAACCAAACATCGATACTTTCAGGTATTTGGAGCACTTTGTTATCCGAAAAATGATCGTGATGATTTAGGAAAACTTAAAGCAAAGGCTGACATCGGAGTGTTCGTCGGATATTGTGAAAATTCCAAAGGTTTTCGGATATGGAATCGTCGGACAAGAGAAATTCAAGAAACTATTCACGCTAATTTTGATGAACTCATACAAATGGCTTCTGAGCAAAACAGCTTAGGACCCGAATTCAACCGTCTTAACTTTCCGGACTCTTTTGCTGAACCATTGCCTCTCAACCATAAAGAATTGGAAACCTTGTTTGCTCCACTGTTTAATGATACAATTGAATGCCGTTCTACTGAGGTCTCACCTAATTCCGCTGCTCAACCTAAAAATATTCAAGTACCTGACTCACCTCTACGAACTACAACAACTGTTGAGAAAGACGGTCCTCCAATTGCATCTCCATTAACAGCAGAACAAACTGCTTCCAACTCACGACAATCAGCTGAAGATCCTACACCATAATCAGTTCCACAACCCGCAGAGTATGATCCTAATGCGTTCTTTAACCCATTTGCACCGGCTCCAACATTTCCTGAAGTAGCTGAGTCGTCCACACGCAATTTGGATCCTGCTAACATGCGAGATACTTATCAACTACACCCTTCGACACACAAATGGACTTGAGATCATTCCCTAGTTCATATTATTGGCCATCCAGATGCACTTGTAATGACAAGACAACGACTTCACACAGATGGTGAAAATTGCATCTATGCACTCACAGTTTGTCTAGAAGAACCTAAGAACATCAAAGAAGCAATGACTTATGATAACTGGATTGAATCTATGCAAGAGGAATTTCAGCAATAGATACGATTAGAAGTCTGGGAATTAGTTGAAAGACCTTACGGAGTCTATGTCATCGGGTTAAAATGGATTTAGAAAAACAAGCTAGATGTAGAAGGCACTGTCATACGTAACAAATCACGCCTGGTAGCGAAAGGATACTCCCAACTAGAAGGAATTGATTTTGCATAATCCTTTGCTCCAGTGGCTAGACATGAAGCTGTTCGGATCTTTCTGGCTTATGCAGCACATCAGAACATGGTTGTTTATCAAATGGATGTGAAAACAGCATTTCTTAATGGAGAACTCCGTGAAGAAGTTTATGTAAGCCAACCAAACGGCTTCGTTGATCCTGAGCGTCCCAATCACGTTTACCGACTCAAAAAGGCACTCTACGGACTTAAGCAAGCCCCAATGGCGTGGTATGACAAACTATTTGCTTTCTTGCTGGCCAATAAATTTTCTAAAGGTTCGGTGGATCCAACATTATTTACAAAAACATACGGGGTGGACTTACTATTTGTTCAAATCTATGTCGATGACATTATTTTTGCTTCAACAAAAAGAAGTTACTCAAATGATTTTGCAAATTTAATGAAAGATCATTTTGAAATGTCCATGATGGGTGAACTTTCGTTCTTTCTAGGACTACAAGTTCATCAATCACCCCGTGGAATTTTTATAAATCAGTCAAAATACGCTTTAGAAATTTTAAAGAAACATGGAATGATGAGTTGCGATACTTATAATACACCAATGGGCTATACCACAAAACTATATGTTGACTTACATGGGACACCTGTTGACCCTACCAAATACCGTAGTATTATTGGGTCACTCATGTACCTCACAGCTAGTAGACCTGATATAGTATTTGCTGTCTACATGTGCTCTCGCTATCAGTCCAAACCAACTGAAAAACACCTCAGTGAGGCTAAAAGAATCCTTCGATACATAAAGGGAACCATTAACTTGGGAATCTGGTATCCGAAGGATTCTGGTTTTGAACTAATTGCTTTTTCAGACGCTGATCATGCAGGATGTTTAGACACACGCAAAAGTACATCTGGTGGATTACAGTTTCTCAAAGATAAACTTGTGTCATGGCAATCTAAGAAGCAGGACTGCACATCACTGTCGTCAACAGAATCTGAATACGTAGCTATGTCTGCTTGTTGTGCTCAAGTCATCTGGATGAGATCACAACTTAAGGATTATGGCTACCTATTCAATAAGATTCCGATCTACTGTGATTCCAAAAGTGCCATTGCTATTTCCTGCAACACCGTTCATCACTGCAAATCCAAACACATTGATCTCCGATATCATTTCATCAAGGAACATGTCGAAAAGGGTACCGTCAAATTATATTTTGTTGGAACTGAGTACCAATTGGCGGACTTACTTACCAAAGCCTTAGCACCATCAAGGTTTGCTAGTCTAGTTCACCAAATTGGTATGAGATGTTTGACTCCAGAAGATCTGGAAAAGTTTTTAAAACATAAATGATCATCAAACATCAAAACTATCTTTGTAAATACTTTACCAAAAACAAAATACAAAAATATAAAACCAACAAAACACAAAAAGATTTTATCTTTTCTTTCAAAAAAAAATGCAAGTATACACCACTCTTATCAACACAATTTTTATATAAAAGTCTAAAATTACTATAAAAAACAAGTGTTGAGGGGGAGGGAAAGTATTTTAAATTTTTCTCAAAATATTTACTTCGTACTTGCATTTTCCCAAAAACATTTATTTAATCAAAGTGATGCTTTTAAGTTTTTTCGGGATAGTCTCCTTGACGATTGAAACAAATTCTTAAAATCAAAAGGACATCGGTCTAAGGTCAAGGGGGAGTAAAATTATCCAAAGTTGTTCTTTTATAATGCTTGGTGGAGTTAAGTATTAATGTGTGTTAGTTGGACATTAGGTTTGATAATGATATAAGGTTAAGGGACTTAAGATGTAATATTCTCAAACTTGACTTAACCTTAGTCAAAACCTTTTGACCCACCACTAATAACTGCACCTACAAAATTCTAAAATCAAATTTATTACTACCACCAAACACATCGACGACCCTCAATCAATCTGCTAATCCAATCGCTTAACATCAAATCTGTAAGTACAAAAACTTTTTGATCATGATTATGAACATCGGTTTTTAATTTCTTCAAAATCCAACGGCTAAATCTTTCAAAATCGCTCATATTTGATATAGGGTTTTGCGTAAATTAAAACCTTGAGATTAAGGGTGTTAGGATGTGATTTAGATGATGGGATTTGTTCCTAAGATGTATATTAATATGTTATTACTCTTTAATCACACCCTGAAACTTTCTTTGATGAAGTTGTAAAATAGGGTTCATACGTACGATTGAGGGGTTTTTGATTTAGGATGTTTAGATATTAATTGATGATGGGGATAGTGTTTGTATGTGATTAGGATCAAGATTTAGTGGTTGAATTGCTTCAGAAACAACATATGGATCTTGAATCTTTGATTTAGGGTTCTTAAAGACTAGCAGTTTTAATCAAAAGTTTCTGTGATTAATGGTTGTTATAACTTGGTCAACATGATCCTTAGCATGTCTGTAACAATAGCCCTACTCCAATTTCTACCCAGAAACATGTTTGAATTTAGTAGTGATTAGTAGTTCATGCGTTCCTACGCATAAGTTTGCTTTGGGCATGTTTACGCATTAATTTGTGTGATTTATATGTTTTGGAATGAGTAAGGATAGTGTATTGATCAGTGGTTGTGTTTAAAACTTTCATGAATCAAAGGATACAAATTTTCGAAGGTGATTTTTCATTAAAGGCGATCCTACGCAAAAGATTACTCATCCTACGCGTAAGATGAAATCTTACGCGTAATATTCGACTGATTTGAAAAACTTGTCTTGGATAAGACAATGTTTACGCAAAAGATAATATCTTACGCATAAGTTATTTCTTACGCATAAGTTATAAACTTACGCATAAGTCAAAACTTACACATAAGTTATATCTTACGCATAAGGTTCAACCCTTTGCCTAAGCTCCAATCTTACGCATAAGATTTAATCCTACGCATAAGATTGAGCCTACGCAAAAGTTTGAACTTACGCGTAACATATAAGTTAAGCGTAGTTTTGATCTTACGCCTAAAATGATAACTTACGCATAAGAAATGTTATGCATAGGATTTCCAATCTTACGCGTAACATTGTCTGATTTCATGAAATTTGTCTAAGGGTTGTAATTTTTTTTCAAAAGTGTAAACTCTTGTATTTGTTAATACATGTTGTGACTTGATTGTTATAAGTTTCCACTAAGTTTTAACATCTAACATACAAGTTCATCATAAAACAACATTTTTGAACACAATGACACCCACTGATCAACCAAGTTATGCACAATCATGTAATTGAATGTCTGAGCTAACAAAGAATATCATTGCTATGTTTGTGTTTGTGTATGATCAATTCAGATGGCACAACATGATGACATTCCATATGGACCAGAACCTGAACCAAAACTCACTTGGGAAGAAACCTTTCCCGAGAATTACTCCAGAAAGATTGGAAAGAACAACTTGAGGGTCAACTTCAACAAAATCACGTGCAATGAATCCTCTTGCATTGTAGCTGTGGATGCTCTCCTCTATCACCCTTACAAAATCCTGCTCACCAAATCAGCATCTGTTGCTTGCTTCTACATACACCAATTTTGACACACACTCCAACTGGACCTTAGCGAAGAGTTCTTTACTTGTATGCTTCATAAGAGACAAGTCACTGTGGACATAGACACTCTTCGTAATGTTCTTGGTTTACCCGAACTTGGTCCAGATGAAGAGTACGATCCAATTCCTAATGAGGAAGAGTTGATATAATAGTTACGGGATATTGGCTACGATGAGTCAGAAGAAGTAGTAACTAGACACACAAAGGTCAACATAAGATTTCTTCCACAACCATGGAGAACTTTGTATATCCTTATTGCCAAGTCATTATCTGGCAGAGATACTGGTCACGAACACCCCAAACTCCAACATCTCAAACTTTTCTGGGCTATGGCAAACGTCAAAAAGGTGGACTATGCTAGCATTATATGGGAAGATTTTGTGTGGCACATACAACACAAAACTACTAATATTCCATTCATTCGTTTCACCAAGCTACTCATTGAAAGCTTCCTTTGTGAGTATGACGACATTCCTCAAAGACTGGATGATGAAGCTAAGAACACATTCAGAAATGAGGACACTCTCAGGCAGATTAAGAGACTTGATACCAGTACACGTAAGCAAGGAAAAACACTTCCCGATTGTCTCTTGAATGATAAAGTGAAAAATTGTAAGAACTACAAGTACTACGTTCAAGCTCTCAAGGAAGACAAAGTTGGTTTCTTAGACGAAGTTATTCTACCTTCGTGTATGCAGAAAAAGGGGAAGAAAGGCAGCAAGTCTGGGAGCTCTAGAAGTTCTAACAAATCTGCACAAAAGCCAAAAAGGGGGACACTTAAGTTCAAAATTCCAGTCAAGAAACCTGTTCCTGAATCTATTCCTGAACCTACAACACCATCTTCTCCAAAACCATCTGACTCAGAAACCGAATCCGATGAGGTCCAGTTTATAGGGAAGCCTATGCACACATCGACAAGGAGGCAAATATTAAAGATCTTGATGATCTGGACATGTCTTTCGAAGATTGTGACATAAATATTGATGAATTTGTTGAACAAGCTGAATACCCAACAACGTTCATTCAAAGACCTTTAACTGAAGCAGACGCTAAATTGGAAGAAGAAAGGTTAAGGAAAGATAAGCTGAAGGAACCAATGACTGCTCAACAAGAAGAAGCTCACTCTAACATAGGCCTCTCCGTGGAAGAAGAAAATGAAAGAGCTCTTAATTTAGGTCTCCTCCACACCAAAATTGACTCCTTCCAAGCTGATCAACCTCCACCTCCTATATTTACTCAAACAAACGAAGCAGGCGAATCTAGCAGAATTCCTGAGTCTACTTCAGTTGATCAAACTCAAGAAACAGGAACCAATGCTGCTATGATTATCTACGAAACTCCCACAGTATCACCTACAGATGTAGAAATGCTAAATGCTTCAGTAAGAGGAGAAAATGATGAGGAGGACCATATGGATACTGATGTTCCATACCTTTTGACCATGGAAGAGATGGAGATCAGAGAGAAGGCTCAAGAGGAAGAGCTCAAAAGGAAACTTGAAGCTGAAGAGGCAAGGCTTGAGGAAATGGAACAAGCCAAATTGGAGGAAGCAATTCGTATGGAAGAAAGCAGGAAAGCTGAAGTGGCAGCTAAACATGCAGAAGATATAAGGCTTCAAGAAGAAATTCAGAGACAAAATGAAGAAGAAGCCAAATTAGCTGACGAACTAAGGCTTAAGGCAGAAGTTGACAAATTGGTTGAAGAGCAACAGTTAAAGGATGAAGCAGCCAAAGATAAGCATGAAGAACCCAAGGATAAACCCGAATCACAAAGAGGAGATGATAAGGACATATCCACCAACATTGAATCTTCACAATCATCACCTCCAGCATCTAAATCTACACACGATGAATCAATCAAGAAACCCACAAGTACAAAAGCCTCTGCTGCATCTAAGTTGATTAAGAAGGTTGTAAGGAGAGTTCATGAAAAGAAGAAGAGCAAATTAGAAGATCAAGTTGAATCACTAGCAAGTCAAGTTGCTGAATTGACAAAGCTTAATACGAATGTCCAAGAACTACAAGAAAAGGTGGACACCTTCTTAGCTAAAGATGTACAAGAAGCTATGGAAGCTACTTTGACTGCTCAAGCTACTCAATTCATGGAAAAACACCTAGTGGCAGAATTAACAGATTTGCTGAAGCCAATGAAGGACGAACTTACAAAGATTGCTGAACAGGCTGTCAAGAAAGTGATAAGAACTACTTCTTTAACTCTCCGAGCTGACAAGACTCCTCTTCCACAACAAGAGTTGACACCAAATGAGATTGAAACTCAACTCTTCTACATATTGGTGAGCAAAACCACCATGACACCTGAAGAAAACAATTTGTGGGAAGCTTTAAAAGCCAAGATGTCTAAAGATACCTGCAACACTGAGGCCGACAAACTGAAACGTCCAAGAGATGATGAAGACAAGGATCCTAACTCACATGCAAAGAAACAAAAGCAAGCCGAAGGACCCTCATCTCAACCCAAAGAACCTGTCATTCCTCCAACTACCACAATGTCCACTCAACAACACAAGGCATCCGGTTCAGGTCCTAAAGCCCATGACCACTTTGAATACACTGGCGGAAACGAGATTCCTCAGACCGATGAAATACCAGAACCGTCATCTACAAAGAAAAAAGAAAGGAAACGAAAACATCATCAGCACAAACCTGACACCTCTATAAAAAGCAAAGAACCTAAGAAACCGAAAAACATTCTCAAGTGGCTGGACAAAGACAAAACTGCCGAATACTCCTGGTTTGACAAGATGATTAATTCGCAACCACCACTTGCCGACGATCAAGAACCTCTCGATGGTCGAACAGTGGAATACGCTCAGTTGATTCAACGTAAATTTCACATGAAAAAGATGAATAAGAAAGAGTTACGAAGATTCAAGAATGATGCATTCAATCTTCTAAAAGATCGGTCTGCCAACTCCATTGAACTTGAATATCATCTAGAAAATATTGCTCGAGCTATGTCAAGCAATATTGACTGGATCAATCCTGAATCTCGCATCAATCCGGTCACAAGAAAGGAAGCACCATACATAACCGACTGGTCTAAACCACTGCCTATGATTGGAAATCCAAAGGAACCAAAGATACCTTACGTTTACTTCTTCAACACTGACTTGGACTTTCTTCAGCATGGCAACACCTTCAAGAAAAGATCTGCTACTTCACTCACATTTTCCATTCCCGCTGCTCGTTACTTAAACAACGCAATTGAAGAAGAAGCTACAATGTTGTTTAGTGACAAAATCGTGCCTTATGACAGAAATGCACTTTACGAGATTCATCACTGGCCCGATAACCGTACACAATTCTACAAGAGCAACTGACTTAGTCAAACAATGGGAGAAGTAATGAGTGACTTGAAGATTGTCTTCGTTCAGTTCATCTCCACCATCACTCACTTAGGGTACTCCTTCCTCAATAAGATCGTGCTCAAAAGACTTGATGAACAAGAGTACGTGATTTCTGAGTCAGACTTTCCTCGACTACTTCTTAATGACATTGAAGACATGTATCTACTCAAAGTTCAAGGAAAGCTGTGCAACCTACCCAAGGATATGCAGCTTGCCTTCATCACTGTTGTACTTATCTTCATGAGACACATCGTCATCAAAGAACGAGTAGAAGATCTTCAACTTGGAGTAGAAAGTTATCAGAAGAAGCTGAATCTCACAAAACCTAACCTTTACAATGTCCCCAACCTTCAACACGAATCTCAATACACTTTGATCAAGCAACCAGCCTTCGGATTCACCTATCGCAGTGTCAACCGACGAAACTGCTTCATGGCATATGATGAAATCCACAAGTTCTGTGATGAAACACTGAAGTTTGTCAGAGATGGAATCAAAAGCTGACTCAATGACGTTGAACTTTACAAATCCAAAAGGTGGAATACCGATGAGGCCAGACAAGGTCGAAGATTTATCACAAGGATTGAGAACCGGTTAAAGAGAAGGGATCAGATAAGGAGATTTGAAAGCTATGTGGGAGGCAGACCAGGATTTCCGGTGTTGACGTTTCAGAGACCCGAATGGTAGAAATTTGTAAGAACTAGATTTGATTTGTCATTTCCATTATTCATAATGGCTTGTGCACACATAACTGTGTACAACCCGCACTTGTAATGAAAGGACCCTGAGGTACGCATCAGTGCCTCAATCCTTATATAAGGAGCGAAGGCTTCTTACTTTTGAGTAGAATTAATCAAATATTTTCTGATTTTCATAATTCTGCTCAAAAGTCAAGTATTTCACCTCAATGAGTATTCATTTGTTGAGGGGGAGCACTTGAAAAACTCATCGTTCGATAACCAAAAGTTCTTGTTGATATCTCCCCATAAGACTCAAAAAACATATTTTAATCAAAGCTTATCAAAAAACAACATCTCATATGCTATTTTTGAGGGGGAGAAAAGAAAAGTGATTAAAATATAAGTAGTCAAAAAGCTAAAAGTTGTATCTTGTGCGAGCTAGGCTCAGAATTGACCCAGGAATTGACGAAACAATAAAAGTTAGTAATCTCGAAAAGACTTATCCTCGACGGGTAATAACATCAAGTTAGTTACTAGAGCTAGTTGTCACCTAAAAGCTGACAATGGAACTCTTTAACTAGCCACGTAAGCATGTCTCGAAAAGGATTTGTCTTAGTAGAAATGTACCGTCTCGAGAAACTTTCTATAGACTTGACCAGGCCGGGTAATAACTTCAAGCTAGTCTAACTAGTGATGTAAGCGTGTCTCGAATCGGTCTTGTTCACTGAAAGTGGATCAATTCTAAAAGTGCTTGCTCCTCCCGCATGTGCAAATTTATTTAATACTTGTGAGTACATATGAAGGGGGAGCCCTTCTAAAGTTAACATAAAACTCTCAAAGTGTTAAACAAAACGTTTGATAATAACAAACACTTTGAGAAATTTTCAAAGGTTTCTTGGCTAATTGTCAGATAATCATGGAGTTATAATGAGATTAAGATAGGAAAAACCGTCATATGATCCGCCAGAGCCGGAGGGATCTACCCAAGGACATCACCAATAGTTAGAATTAGAAGTCCTTAGGTATGAAAAAAAAAAAAAAAAAAAAAAAAAAAAAAAAAAAAAAAAAAAAGGAGGAGAAAGAATGAAAGAGGAAAGACGGAGTTGATGAATTAAAAAGAAAAGTAAAGAAAAGGGGTGAAAAGAAATAGCCCTACATATATTCAACCTTAGGGCAGACACCGGGTTCAATTCATATGCTACTGGTTGTTGCTAAGGCAACACCGGTATTGAAGATAAAGTCGTCATGGACCCAGTGACGCAATGCACTAAACCTTCTTAACCACTCAAGTTCTCTTAAAAGAGCTTGTTTCATTCTCACGGGGAACCAGTGTAATCTATCGACTTATCTCTTAGAGATAGTTGATATTGAAGCAGGAGACACCTCCCTAGTCTCCATATAGGAAACCTAAGTGAGCACTTATTGAGTCTAGAGCCATGAGATACATCAAAGATCTCTTAGGAACACTTAGTATTTCTACAACTGGTGTTCTACATCAATGGACACCAGCTGTAAATTATCGAGTCCTTCGCAGATCTTAGCAATCTGCCAAGAACGTTTATGAGAGAATTACAAATGTATTTCTCAATGATTGAACGAAAATTCCTACCAGGGTCAACATCAAACAGCCCTGACAATAGGTCACTTCGGTAACCCCACAAGGGTTATGCTTAGTGTTCACGGTGGTTCCATAGCGGTCTACAGTTGTGGAGTGATCCCCAGCGACTCACCCAGTCATTGAGCTACTTCGTAGGTCTTGTAAGCTCCTTGGGGAGTATCTGACATGGGAACGGCCTTGATAAGGATTAGAAGGAGTCTTCACACTATGCTGTTGACGAGCTCTAATTCCTTATCTGTAAGTACCGGTTGTTTATTGCTAACTGTTTACTTGCAGGTACATCACCTCCATGATGGTAGATTCCAGCATGCTCATACATACATCCTGAAGCAAATGAAAGCTCTCCCAAAGATCTTAGCACCACAAAGTTCAAAAAAAGATTCTACGCCATAAAGAAGAATCTGCAAAGTATAAAGACTAAAGATCTTAGAGTATGAAAAGGAACTTCGTGCATGTAAAAGACTAAGTCCAAAGATGTATGAGCATGTTGGAATGGCGGACAACCACCACAGACGCAGGAGTGATGAACGACAGACTACTTTATAACATAATCACAACATCATCACCAAAGAACAAAGATCTAGAACAAAGTACATTCATTATACAACATTTTTGAAGACGTCAAAAGTTTTACATGTCACAAGTCAATGACAAATATGAAGACGTCCAACAACCGTGATGACCGACCCTTAGGAGGAGATTGTTGGGATCATACTTTAGTATTTAGTCAAGTCTCGGTCATTACATTTTGTAATAGGTTGCTTAAGTATTATTTATGTTTATGTTTTAGTTAATGGGCAACATGAAAAAGCCCATAAGGCTTATAAGCCCACGAATTTGATGCATGAGGGAGGAAGGGAGTGTTGCCCTACTCTTCCCCTATATATACCAAGCTTATGGTATCATAATACTTGTTGGTTATTTTGATATCTAATAGAAACTATGGTTCTTTCACTCTTTATAATCTTATAATCAACCAATCCTTATTCTCATCTTATTTCTTATACTTGTGTTTACAAAATGGTGACCTAACAAAACATTTTAAAGTACTCCAAGTGTTTTGATTATCTTAATTCAAGTCATTAGATTAGTTGCATGTAAAGTATGTAAAAGTTCAAGTGTAAGGGGAGAACCAAGGCCCCTATGATGTATTATTTTGGATGGTAGGGCAAGAGTGTACGCAAAAAAAAAATGAAAAAAAATAGAAAAAGAAAAGAGAAAAAATTCGGACTACCATCCTGTTTCTTTCATTTATGTTTATGGTTTTGATTAGCTTAAGTCGAGTCGATTCTTGGCTTAGAAACACTGCATTGTACATGTAATTGACCTAGATGATTAACTTGCCACCAGTAAAATATCCTTTATCCAACAAACCGTGTTTTCCATATCCCTACACCCCACATTATAACCCTTGAAAGCCCTCTTTGATAGTTTATCTTAGGTGCTTACGCCTAGTGGAGGAGGCTTTTGATCCTTTCCCAAGCCTATGTTAATCTATTTGCTATGACAGGTAGTGATTGATATTTTTCCATTTCCATTAGTTATATAGGTTTATAACACCCGAGAGATGAGAGTATCCAAACACTATTTGTGAGGTGCTAGTGTATAATTTCGGTGCTTATTTTGATTAAGGTAGAATGATTATTTGTTGTAATTACTTTTATGTTAATGTTAAATGACCCCTAACTTGTATTTTGATTAGAAAAATCTCATTTGCTTGAGGACAAGCAAATCCCAAGTGTAAGGGTATTTGATGAGACGAAAAGTGGTACGCTTTTTAGGGGTCATTTAAGCCTTAAATCGTGATTATATGATCAAATATTACCTTAAATCGCTTCTTTTGTCATTTTAGGTACTTTTGAGAGGAAATCTGGAAAAGGAAGCATTTTGGACATTTTTGGAGTGAAAAAGTGAAGAATACGACAAAGTCTCAAATTATGCGGGAAACAGTACCTGACGACATCACGCCTCACTAGGTGACGGCGTCATGTGTTGACAAAGAGGTGGATATGAAGTTTACACGAGACGCTCCAGAAAGATTGTGTAGGTTAAAGAGTGACGGCGTCACCCTTTGTGACGCCCAAGTCATCACGTGTTGGAGTAAAAGGAGACGGCCTAAAAGACCTTACAAGGTGACAGCGTCAAAGATGGATCTAGGCAATCCGAGAGTTAGTTTGGCGGCGAGTTGACGGCGTCAAGAGCTATAACGTAATGCCGTCAAGTTGTAAAATCTATATATACTTTTCTAATTTTCATTCATTATGTGTGGAACTTTGGAGAGAAACTTAGGGTACGAACCCTAGTCGACTTTTTTCAGCTATTTTGAGGTTTCCAAACCTTTTTTCTTGCATGTTTATTTGAAGATAAGTAGTCTATCAATCATTCAATATGTCTATGTGTTTTTTGATTCTATCTTACGCTTGTCTTTCTTTTAACATGCTAGGCTAGGTTTATTTGTGTTTGCTTAGATGTAATGAAACCTAGCTATTGATTTTTGATTGATGGCTTGTTATTAATTGTTGTTGGATGAATGATATCAGTGTTAGGCTTAAGAAAACTGGCTAACTTCCTATGGGTAACTTGTTTGATGTCTTAAGAAACATGTATCGGATGTGTACTACGATTAATTGGCTGTGTTTAATGCATAAGAGAATATTAATGAGGCCATGATAGGATACTTAACGTGCCGTCATAGGAATAGATAGGATCTTATAGAGTTGGGGAAGGACGTACACGCCCCCACGAATGGTATTAAGCAATATAACACGTCATCCACGCAATTGTAACAAACTAATCAATCAATGAAAGATAGCTAGGGAGTAGTGAAACCTAAGTAAACACGTTTTTTTCTCCATATTAGTTTCACACACATTTATTTTCTTGTTATTTTATTTTTATTGCATTTGTAGTTATTTGGGTTAGTTGACTAACAACTAATTCCGCCCACTCCTTCAAAACCCGAGAATTTTATTTGCTTTCCAAAAAATTATAAAAATACAAAAAGAATCATCCCTCACCTCTAGACCTAGTTTAGATCATTTTCAATCCTAACGAACACTATTCCCTGTGGAGAACGATCAATCTCTTGGTACTTACCACTACACTATACTACATCGGTCAGGTACAATTGCCTGGCGAGGATTGTAAGTTTCTCAAGATCCCTTGAGAAGTAAAACTTTTGCGTAACAATCCAAATAACATCAAAAGTCAGATCGCAGAACGTATGATATGGTTTGTGGGAAATGGAAGACGGTGCGTCCGAATGTATGTCGGTTTTGTGGAGTGTTCAATAACATCAAGCGTATGAATCCGATGAGTAGAACCGGAGACGAAGATTACTAAAATACGGCAACTCTTAACTATGAAGCTGAATACGGAATGAAGTTCATACTTCGTCATTGTTGGGTGGAGTTAAGAGGTTATCAGAAATGAAATGAAGTTGAAGTTCTAGGTTTTTTAGCAAAGGAAAAAAAATGAAAGGTCTAAGAGATACAAGCCATCTGAGTCTAGTTTGTTCAACCCAAAGACTGGAGATGCTAGTATTAACCTGAATGATGCAGCTGGAGATGACCAGGAAAATGAGGTGCAAGAAATTCGACGACCACTAGGCAGGGACAAATCGAAAGCTTTGAAGAAAAAATGTGTGAATAAGTCAGGATCGTTGACATCTATAAATGATGAATCATTGGCTAGGATGATGATATCAGAGTTGGCACAACATAACAACGTGCCATGAAAAAAAAAGATGCAAGAACGGGCTGAGTATATGGCAAGAAAAAAGAAGGCGGTGGAAGAACAGGCTAAGTTTACGGCGATCAAAAGGAATGAGGTGGAAGTGCAAGAGTATAAATAAGGCAAACAGATTTAATGTTCTATATGCAGCCATATGAACATTTGACTAGGGAAGCACGCATAATAACCAACGAGATAAGTGCGGGGATCAAAGCGAAGTGGGGTCTGGACTTTTAGTTTTAATCTCAAAGTTTATGTAATCTTTTAATTTCCAATGTTTATGTTTTTAAAATATTTGAAGCTTATGTAATATTTTTAATGTTCGAAGTTATGTAATGTTTCAATATCCTACGGGTTGCATTTTTTATTTCGTATATTTTACGTTTTTTATTTTGCACATTTACGTTTTTAATTTTGTAAGTAATTAGAAAAATGAAAGTTAAGATGACCATAGAGGTGACCTTGTCTACAAATAGGTGGGTGGGTGTGAGAGGAAGTGAGAGGAGAGAGAAAACTGAGGTGTCGCTGAGGTGTAAGGTGAATATAGCTTTCTCCTTGCCTTCTAGTATAAAGGGGCGTTTCTTTTTTCCATTAGCTAAAAGATACCACTTAATATTATTACTTTTTATGTAGGGTCCATAAAATCTCTTGTTTGTTCTATATCCACAAGACTTGAATTATCAGGTCCTCCCAATTAAAAAACCTATATAAAAGTAGAACCCACGTAGACCCTTAGCTAAAGAAGAAAAGAAACATCCCTAACTGTAGTCTTGAAAAAAGTTATATTTACACTTCTTAACATTTTCCTTCCACTTTTTTAAAGACTAGTATGTTTCATTTTTTCGTTTCCATAAAAATCATGTAAACACTTTCTTAACATTTTCTACATTTTTTCTAAAAGATAAAAACTCCTCTTTTCTAAATAGTTAAAGATAGAGAATTGTTGGATAAAACCTCGACAACAAACCCGAAGATCGAAACGCGGAAGCTAGAACCTTGAGGACAGTCGACAGTTGCAACACCAAAACCTTGGTGATCGAATAAGAAGAACAAGAAACTACACAAACACACAAGGATATTGATAGTATGCACACATAAAGTACCCTCGAACAACCCTTTATTAGAACCAATAAAGCTTACATTCGAGCCAAAAAGAATGAATAGAACTAGCACCCTCCCCCCCCCCCTCATCTATATTTATAGAGATGAGGGGATAAAGAAATTATGTAATAGTCGGTTACGAATTCTCCCAATCGACCTCACAATGAAACCGGCCACATGGGCCTTCCTTTCCTTGCAAGGCAAGCTAAACACTTTCTAGTTTTAGTCTAATCCTAATCTAAATTACAATGTACACTTAAGTCCCTAAAGTGATTAAGTTTGCTCCTAATATCCAACAATTTCCACCTTAGGAGTAACACTTAAACATAACCGATACTCAACACCTTTTCCTCGTGCTGGAACCTCGGACCGGGGACCACCTTGTCGACCAGGCATTGTACTTCAGTAATTTTCCAAGATTAGCTTCCGTAGACTCCTTCACTTTCTTCTTTTCAGCAACATTACCCTCTTCACCCTCTTGACCAGGTACTCCGGTTTCCGTAATGTTCGCCCCCACCTTTATACCGAGGTGTACCTTTTCCTGCTCATTTACCAAGCAGCCCGTGTTTATCTTTTCTTCAAGTTGCTTGTCCTCCAACTTTCTTTGAGCCACTGCAGCATCATCGTTACTAACCTGAACAACCTCAGCTTCACGATTCTCTTGAGCTCCCTGCAGTTCCACCTCAAACCAAACACGTTCATCAACCTGTACTCCATGGACTCCTGTTTTAACACTAGGACCAAGTTGTTTGAACCCAACTTGTTTATGACCAAGTTGTTTGAACCCAACTTGTTTATGACCAAGTTGCTTGAATCTAACTTGTTTGTGACCAAGTTGCTTGTATCCAACTTGCTTTGAACCTCCATGCTTTTGTACACCAAAAGTCTTCACTTTTGCTTCCAAAGTATACACACAGTTCTCTTTCCTGATCACAGTCATCATAACTCGACAACTTTTGATCACCTTAACTTTACCCATATGCATCTTCACAGTATAACCCTCTTTTTCAGGAGTACCCAATGAAATCAAGCTTTTTCTTAACCTTGGAACATACATGACATTTTCCAGTATAAAGCTTGAACCATCATGCAACTGTATCTTCATTTTTCCTGTCCCTCTGATAGTGCATGTCCTGTTATCACCTAACTGAACCGAACCACCATCAAAATCCTTGAAGTCATACAAGAAATCCCTCCTAGGTGTCATACGATAAGTCCCACCTGAATCCATTACCAATTCAGCCATCTCATCATTCCCGACCACCGCCAAGGCTTCTCCAAAGTAGGCATTACCCTCGTCATCAGAAGAATCAGAATCTTGATCATGTTTATCCTTCCTGACAAACCCATTTGACTTCTTCTTTGGACAGTCTCTCTTCAGATGACCCTCTGAATGACATATGAAGCACTTGAGTTTACCAGTTCCACCCCTTGACTTGAACCGCGAACTTCCACTAGAATGAGCTTTCCTTGAATGATCTGACCCTCCCCTTACATATAACCCGTCACCATTTTCTTCCTTTGTGCCTTCAGTTCTTTTCTTTAACTCTCTTGAATTCAGAGACGCAAGAACATCTTCCATTGTCAAGGATTCCCTCCCATACAACAAAATTTCCACAAAGTTTTCGTAAGACGATGGCAACGACGTAAGTAACATAAGTGCCTGATCTTCATCCTCAATCTCGATATCAATATTCGCCAAATCAAGTATCAACTTATTAAACTTATCTATATGATCACCCAGTTTCGTACCTGGACTCATGTAGTACGTGTACAGCTTCTTCTTCAGATACAATCTGTTTGCTAAGGACTTAGTCATATACAGACTAGTTAACTTCGTCCAAATTCCTGCAGCAGATGTTTCCTTGGTAACTTCCCGTAAAAACCGGTCTCCCAAGCATAGAATCAAGGTACTGTATGTCTTCTTCATCAAAGCAGCCTTTTCACCTGCTTCCATGTCCGAGAGTAATGTCTCTAATGCAACATCGCATCCCTGTTGTACCATTAAAGCACGCATTTTTATTTGACATAACCCGAAGTCATTCTTCCCATCGAATTTTTCGATGTCAAATCTAGTTATAGAACTAGCCATTCTTCTTATACCTTGCTAAAAACCTTGTCAAGTTGTTTCTTAACCAACATTACTGACAAGTCTCACAAGCCGTGTGCAATATTCTCCCTTGTTGCTATAAACCCTTCTTGCAAATCGAATTAATTAGAATAACCCTAAACCTCGATTTTGAACAAGCAAACCCGATCGTTAACTTGAAACCCAAGCAAACCACGATCGAAAATTGAACCACAAGAATAACCGCAACAAGAAACCTTCAATTTGATTAATTTTTTAAAAACCAAAAAAAGTTTAATCAAGTGAAGTTTATTTAATGAAACTAAAACCAATACCTTGACTTTTTTTTTTAACAAAAAAAAAAAAAAGGGAAAAAAAATACTTAAAAAAAAAACCAAAGTAACTTTGTAGTATTCTCACGATGGTTTAAAAAAAACAACCAATCACAGGTTTATATATATATATATATATATATATATATATATATATATATATATATATATATATATATATATATATATATATATATATATTAATTAATTAAAATAAACCCTACGTCACCTTCATCTTCTTAAATTTGATAACCTGCAACTTCAAGAATAGAAGGATACCGAAAACGTAACCGATCTTTTCTTCTTCGACGCCTAATCTAGCAACAATCTTCATAGACACAAAGAACCTTGCTCTTGATACCACTTGTTGGATAAAACCTCGACAACAAACCCGAAGATCGAAACGCGGAAGCTAGAACCTTGAGGACAGTCGACAGTTGCAACACCAAAACCTTGGTGATCGAATAAGAAGAACAAGAAACTACACACGCATAAGGATATTGATAGTATGCACATGTAAAGTACCCTCGAACAACCCTTTATTAGAACCAATAAAGCTTACATTCGAGCCAAGAAGAATGAATAGAACTAGCACCCCCCCCCCCCCCCCCCCCCCCCCTCATCTCTATTTATAGAGATGAGGGGATAAAGAAACCATGTAATAGTCGGTAACGAATTCTCCCAACCGACCTCACCATGAAACCGGCCACATGGGCCTTCCTTGCCTTGCAAGGCAAGCTAAACACTTTCTAGTTTTAGTCTAATCCTAATCTAAATTACAATGTACACTTAAGTCCCTAAAGTGATTAAGTTTGCTCCTGATATCCAACTAGTACTAAGAAACAAATTTGCTACTCTAAAGTTACATAAAAACAATGGAAGAAACTTGAAAAGAGTTATATTTACACTTCTTAACATTTTCCTTCCACTTTTTTAAAGACTTGTATTTTCCATTTTTTCGTTTCCATAAAAATCTTGTAAACAATTTCTTAACATTTTCTACATTTTTCTAAAAGATAAAAACTCCTCTTTTTTAAATAGTTAAAGATAGAGAACTAATTAAAAAATTTGCTACTCTAAAGTTACAGAAATATAATGGAAGAAAAAAGTGACCACAGTGGGAGTCGAACCCACGACCTTCTGATCCGAAGTCAGACGCGCTAATCCACTGCGCTATGCGGTCTTTGAATGTTTGTTTTACAATTAAAATTTATATAACAAATTGTTTCCACAATTGCACATAGTTTTTCCAAAGAGAATGAAGAACATAAATTGATCAGGAAATAATAGTTCGTTAAATGACGAGCACTACTCAACTTCTGGAATTACTATAACCTTATTTCAGGGATTGTCGAAACAGCTTCCATCAATGTTGCATGAGAACTAATGTTGGCTACGAGTTTCTTAAGTATTTTGAATACTTGGTTAATGAAATTTGTATATGAAACTAAACCATTCAAACCTGGATTGAATAACTAAATGACAGGTTAGAACCTTACTCAAGGAAAGTGTTGTATTGCAATATTGAACTACAGTATAAAAGAAGACCCTACACCAATAAGATCTTTAGCCAAGACTCTAAACATGCAACAAATTAAGAAGCCAAATTACTCCCAATGATTCTTCGTTGATGCAATAAAGATCATCTAGAATCTTGTCCACAAATATCTTCTAGAATATATTTCGAGAAAACATATTGTATGTGGTTTTTCTAAAACTGTTGGCCACGTTTTCATTTAGAGTTACTTTTATTTGTTCGTTTCCCTCAACTAGACAGTGTGCGTTTAATATCGCTATCAATTTTCTTTAGCCTAACTATATTAACCTTGGCTCACACCAATATCGACAAACACAAAACTGCGGAAGCACTTGCCACATTACAAACGAGTCCATCGACAATACAAATTTTGAAACTGCCTCTGCCCGTTTTATTAGTAGTCAAGTACCAGCATTAATCCGTTTTTTGTAATTTGACTTTCCGGCTAAGCTCTAGTTATGAATTGTTGAAAACTCAGTATACTTCCCAAAAACATGCTTCATCAAAACATGGGTCCATATAAACAACCTGTCTACATTATGAACGGATGCAAAAAAAATGAAACACCTTAATTTGTCTCTTATCAATTTATTGGTTACTGTCTTACCAAAATTAGAAGCTGATGTGGACATCACTCGCTATCAAAAGCCGCAACTAGTTGATGCAAGTGTTCGATAAAATGACTATATAGAGACAGCTTCCACGACTTAAGACTTATTGTTTCTTTAGTTTTGACGTGGTGCCGATGTGCCTTTGGTCCAACAGGCAAATTGTAGTGCTATCTAATGGGGATGAGGCTGGCTGATTTGCCATTCATATGGGCACAAGAAATAGTAAACAAAACAATCATTGGTGGAAAACACACCAACTCCAACCTATAGGATTATTTTATTTTCTAATTGTTTTTGGTACGGATAAATGGAAAACATGTTTCGCATTTTGTGGGTTTTTGGTGATTTTTCATGGGAAAACTCATATTTTGATCACTTAGATTTGCAGCCTTGAAGTGGATTATTTAAATTAATCTTTTCATATTAACCAATAGCCATTCATAATAAAGATATGAAAGGTTAACCATTTAAGCCGTGACAAAACTAGGTTGAGTTACGATAACAACTAAGAGCATAAGGTGCAACAACAAGCTCAAGCTCTTTATTTGGGGCTCACGGGATGCCACATCAGCTTAACACCTCTTCACAACTAACCCTTTCACTAGCACTAACCTCAACTTATTTATTTGGGACCCACAACTTACACCTTTATTTTTTTTCCACTAACAAAAAAAAAATAAATACAATTGTCAGAATATTAGCTCGTCGAGCAGACGAGTAAGTGACTTTTGGCGAGTTGCAGCAGGGGGGAGGGATGCAACAACTAGCTTGGCGAGTTGCAACGAGCTTCCATGCTGGAACGGCGAGCTGTTTTAACATGCTACACCAATGGACGGAACTATGTAGGGGCAGGGGAGGGTCCCGGCCCCCCCTCCCCCCCCCCCCAAAATTTGCGGCATCTAGTGTAAATATTATAGGGTTTAAGGGTAATTTAGTTGAGGTTACAAATAAATTTCCGATTCGGCCCCTCTAAAATAAATTCGGCCCCTTCAAAAACAATCTTCAAGTTCCGTCTATGGCTACACCTAGTACTCTAATAACCAAAGTGAGCTAATGATCACACACTACTTACATATTTTGTTATAAATATATTACAATTACAATATATGGTATAGAGTTTGGACATAAGTTAATAAGATTCTCATTTGAGATTGACTATATTTTTCAACCCGTTATCTATCCGAATAATCCTAACTTATACATCATCAGCGATAATCAATTCCTCGTAGATCATAGTCAATTATAAGGAAAGATAATAGTAACATACATCTAAAAGCATGCTAGCTTGCCATTTAATATGGATGTGGTACCGATATTATATTATACACATGTGGTCTATTTGTTAGTGGCGTGTACTGTATTTTGTTGAATTGAAAGTTTTGCTAGGTGTAATTGCTCTTTAATTACGATGTTATTGCCCTGTTAACAAGTATCCATCTAGAAGTCGTGTAATGATGAAATAGCTACAAGAAATATATATATCCCTATCGCATGATACTTTTATGATCTTGTTCATGACATTTAATCCCAATTTGCACAATTAATAGATTATGGGTCAAATAAAAAACTCATGATATGTCTGATTTAAAGAGTCCATATCACGTTCACTTTAGTTAAAGTTTGATCATATAGGGTACAAACCTATATATGATCATATGTGTCCAAAGTTTGAAGGAAGAAGTAGTTGGTAAATTAATAAAACAGTTATTACAAATTGACCAATCACTTGTGTTAATTCAAAGCAACTTATTAACATTGAGGTAAAAAAAGAGAAAAAAAGAGTATTGAATAGAACATGTGCAAAGACAAAAGGGGCCGTGGTAACCGCAAAGACATGCGCATATGTGGCCGCACCCAACATTTGACTCTCCCCTAGTTGCTAATAGATTGTGGGGCTCTAAATTCTATAAATTTAACACATGGAGTCGTGGAGGGGCATGCGGCACATCGTTTTATTTTCATAAAAGATGATTGAAAAAAATTGTTTTCACATTAGAAATAGAAGTGGCGAGATAAATGGTGCTTAACTAAACTTTCAAATGTAATATAAATGACCGTGTGGAAAGAAGAAGAAAAAAATGTGATCATCGTTAGAATGCAAAGCGTGAGGAGAACGAATAACACATTATTTGTCTGTCATTTCAGTGTCATCTTATCACCTTTCTAATAGTAGCCTAGTAATTAAAATACTCTCTCAAACAAAATACTATAAAAAAAAATACCACTCATTCGCAAAAAAATAAAGTAAGTGAATAAAAAAAAAAAAAAAAAAAATGGCACAAATGATTAGAATAGCTAAAAGGCGAACAATGGATGAATAACACGAGGCACGATGCAGTACAACATGCCATTTGTGCATTGTTGGGTCTCTAGCGAGCGAATAACATGCTCACATCGAGCACACTTATAAGAAGGTAAGCCGACTAAGTTCAACCATGTGTATATGTGAAGTTTGAGAAATATATAGTGAATAATCTAAGTACTTTTTACCATATAACTAATGATATTAAGGTACCCTAGGTCTATGGTGTTGTGTGAAAAGATATTGCCACTTCAACAATATTTTTTTATAATATCACAACTTATCACACTACACAAAACATCATTCCTCTATTTGTGATGCCATGAAACACCCTCTGGCCCACATATAACACTCTAAAACACAAATACAACAAAAAAGAAAGAAAAACAAAAAAGGAGAAAATCCATCGTGTGGACCGGTGCCTGGTGCTGACAGCCCCAACCATTATGGCACCATGTCTGGTAGGGCTGAGCATCGGTCTAAAACCGACCCAACCCAACAAAATCGAAAACCAAAAATCATGAAAAACCTAAATCGAAACCGAACAGAATATGGTCGGTTCGGTTCGGTTTTGTGTCGGGACCGTCGGTTCGGTTCGGTTTAGGGGTGTGTATGTGTATTTTTGTCGGTTTTGGGTCGAATCGAACTTGAACAGAAACCAAAAATCGTAAAAAACATAAACCGAAACCGAATCGACGGGCTGTCGGTTCGGCTCAGTTTTGTCGGCCCGGTTCAGTTTTAAACCTTTAATGCTCAGCCCAAATGTCTGGTGCCGGTCCCGTGCCATGGGACTCGCGTTTTGGGATGGCGCCAAGGCTATGCATAAGGTATTAGGTGCTTTTATTTTTTATTTTTTTTTAGAACGGCTGATAGGTGCTCTTATTTTTAACTCCTAGCAAAATATATACTCTTACGTCTTAAAATAATTATCATCTTTTGACTTTTCAATGTCTTTCTTTATCAACTTTAATCTATAATATTTTTGTTTGTGTTATTTAATATTTAATGAAAATTATTCTAAATGAAAAATACTTAAACAATTTTAGGAAGAAGAGAGTAGTAAGTAGTAACTAAGACAAAAATATCAAATATATTAATTACTTCTTCTGTCTCACAAAAAATGTCTAATTTGAATTTTTAAAATATATTTTTTCAACTTTTTCTTTAATTATATATATATTTTGGTGTAATAATATTTGATGTAAAGTTTATGAATAGATTAAAATTTAAATGTATTTTCATTTGTATAATTTTTATGGGGTGGAAATCTTGTCTAACATTGCCTCAAGATTAAACAAAATCAACTAATAACATGTTCACAACACATTTCATATCTAACTATGTCTCACCATGGATTTTAAGTGACAATCTTAGTCTTCTCAAGAATTAATTTTTTTTTTTTTTTTTTTTTTTTTTTTTTTTTTTTTTTTTTTTGAAAACATCACAAACGAGCCGTTGTATTAAATTACAAACGGTCCCTTTCTTCTTGGAACAATGCACACCGATTCGAGGAGATCTCCCGATTGAAGCACCGCTATGGTCTTGCCGAAGGAGAGGCAGTGGAGGTTGTCGATCGGCAAGGTTTGCCGATGATGTTTTGCCGAAAGGATACCACCCCTCATATAATACACATAAAAAAATTTTTAATTAAAATTAGAAAAGAAAAAGTAAAAAAGATCAAAATAAACCCTTATTTTGACGAGGAGTGCTACACCCACCTAAGGTTTACAAAAACTTTTCCACTCGCTGACGTGTCAGAGTGGTGATTGGTTGGTTTTCTGTGGCCCACAAAAAACCAACCAATCACCACTCTGACACGTCAGCGAGTGGAAAAGTTTTTGTAAACCTTAGGTGGATGTAGTAATATTCTATTTTGACACGGATTGAGTACTTAATAAAATAATTACTTTTGTAAAACCGTTACAGAACAGAAAAGCGTTCCTCTCCACACACTTTGGAGATTATTACAGCCATTTCCTTAAACATGTTCCTTGGTAAAAGTAAAACAAATACTAATGACCACTTAGCGTACTTTAGCAAAACCCAACCATTCTCCTCTATCATGCGCACACACATGCTAACATACGCTACTCGTCCCTTTTAAAAGTACTCTGTCTGTAGGGCTGTGTTTAAACTTTAAAGTAGCCAGTTGTATTTCTGTTTTGCACGTTCATTTTCATGTGTGAAAAAAAAAACACGCACAACACATATATTTATTAACCAAACTTCTTTATAACTTTTATGTTGTGTGTGACATATTTTGAATCTTACTCTCTTCTTATATAAACTTTCCATTTTCATATTTCTGCCTCATAAACTTAAGAGTCAAGAAAACAAAAAGGGAACCCAGATCATAATCATCAAGAATTTCAATGGGTACGTTATTTTCTTTTTCTTATATGATTTCCTATGTTTATCTGCTTACGACGTTTTCTGTACTTTGTTAAAAAAAACGGCGTAACCAGATAAACATATTTTGGTTGTTTATGATAAACAACTTTTATTATTTGTAGCTAATGTTTTTGTTGCATGTTGTTTTTTCCAGAGACAATAAGCAGAAGCTATTCTCCGAACATGGTTGATGAATATCAGAAGTTTATTCGACGTATGAATCCACCTAGAGTTGTTATCGATAACGAATCATGTAAAACTGCTACTGTTATTCAGGTATGCATACCATGACCTTTTTTTTTAGTGTTTTTAAATTATTACTTCTTCGGCCTCAAACTAAGTGTCCATTTTGAAAATGTACCATGTGAACTTGACCCTTATTTTAGAATAGTCTAAATATTTTTAGACGTGATAGAGGAAGAGTTAATGAAATTTTTGGTCTAAATGTGACGGCTGTTGAGCAGAAATTTTGTCACCTAACTTTTCTTGAATTAGTATATGATCATGTTGTGATTTTTATATTTTTGTTATTTGACTGAATATATAATTTATGTAACTCATCAAATGTTTATTACAATAGGTGGACAGTGCCAACAAACATGGAATACTTTTAGAAGTTGTGCAAGTGCTTACTGATCTTAACTTCATCGTTACGAAAGCTTATATTAGTTCTGATGGTGGCTGGTTTATGGATGGTAATATTATGACCCAGACACAAATTTATTTCATTTTGATAATTCTTAGCAGTTTTTGAGTTTATTGAATTATGAAAGCATAATAAGCTGTTTTTAGAAGCTATTGTAATGTGCTTATCTTAGGGAGTTTATAATGATCATAAGCTGATAAATAAGTATAAAACTCTTTTAAATAAGCAAACCAAACATCCTAACACGACAGATGTTTGGGTGTTCATTTTGTACCATATCTATACAAAATTAATTTGCTTAGAGGAAATTTAAATAAAGTTTCAAATGAATTTGTGGGTTAGTTACTATTTTAGCATATATGGTACTACCAAATAGCTCAACATGTTGGTAGTTGGTTTTAGTAGTATTAATTGGTGGTGATGTTTTATGGGCAGTCTTCAATGTCACTGATTCAGAAGGGAACAAAATAACAGATGAAGAAATCTTGGATTACATTCAAAGGGTAAAGATTCTATTTTACCTATGATTCACAAAAAGGATTTCATCTCAGATTTCCTAGATTTACTTTGTCTAGTTTTATTGTAAAAGTCACAAACATATGGAATCTTGAATATGAAAAGTGAGAAACTAAAAACTTGAGTTGATCTCAGGTTCTTGGCTCAGATTCCAGCTTTACCAAGTCCGTCGGTGTGACATCCTCAACCGACTGCACAGTGATCGAGTTGATAGGAACAGACAGACCCGGATTACTATCCGAAGTTTGTGCCGTTCTTACACACTTAAAGTGTAATGTGTTAAATGCGGAGGTATGGACCCACAACACACGAGCCGCATTTATAGTCCAAGTGACTGATGACGAGTCGGGGTTGGCTGTTTCTGACCATGAAAGACTCTCAATTATAAAGCAAATGCTTTGTAATGTGCTTGAAGGAAGCAACAAGGCTCGAGAAGCTAAGACAGTGGTCTCAAACGGTGGGACTCACACCGAGCGCAGGCTGCATCAGATGATGCTTGAAGACCGTGACTTTGAAAGGGATAGTTGTTCAAGTTTTGTGGAAATGCCAAAACCTGATGTGAATGTAGTCAATTGGTATGATAAAGATTGTTCAGTGGTCACTATTAGATGCAAAGATAGGCCTAAACTGTTGTTTGACATCATTTGCACATTGACTGATATGGAGTATGTTGTGATTCATGGGCATGTAGATGCCGAAGGACCTGAAGCTTACCAGGTTCGTTAACTTTTCAAGGGATTTTTAGTATTTTTGTTATCAATTCGTTATGACACGCTCATAATGTGCTTTTGTGTTTATAGGAATATTGTATTAGACATGTAGACGGTTCACATGTGAAATCAGAAGCTGAGAGGCAAAGAATGATCCAATGTATCGAAGCAGCCATAGAAAGAAGAGTATCAGAGGTAAGACAACGAAAAATGAAATATATTTGCGATAATAATGCTTATCTGTATGTTTCTTTAACTCTACGCACAACGTACAAAACTTAGACTAATGGTTACATGATTGTGCAGGGGTTGAAGCTTGAACTATGTACAACGGACAGAATCGGACTTTTATCAGATGTGACTCGTATCTTCCGTGAGAATAGTCTCACGGTCACGAGAGCTGAGGTGGCAACACGGGGTGGCAAAGCTGTAAATACATTCTACGTCCGTGATGCCTCGGGGTACCCTGTTGACTCCAAGATTATTGATTACATAAGGAAAGAAATCGGGCAAACAATGCTTAAAGTAAAAAGCAACCCTCAAGACTCGAATCAAAGTCCTCAAGAATCTCCCACTAGGTTCCTCTTTGGTGGTTTGTTTAAGTCGAAATCCTTTTGCAACTTTGGCCTAGTTAGATCCAATTCGTGATGTACAACTAGAAATCCTTATGCCTTATGTTACTCGTTACACCTTTCTAGGTCAAATGATGCAAAATATTCGTTTTGCATTGAACGTCACATTCTAGAGATACAACACACAAAGGCCATGTAAATACGTAGTTAGTTTCTCTTATTATTGGCTTATGATCTAGCACGACGTTAGATCTTGGACGTAACGTTGAACTTGAACCCGGCTAAAGTGTAGCAGAAATTGCTTGTAAATATCATAATTCTACTTGCTACCATTGACTTTTTTTTTTTTTTTTTTTTTTTTGAATGAAGGGTTTACTCTTGAGTTAAAATTTCAATATATATGAAATTTGTATACTTAATCTATCTTTTTCAAGAAGCATAGAATCAAAAGTTTCATTGAAAGGTCAAATTCAAACATGTAATAGGTGGTTTGGTAGAGACTATGCAAATGTTTGGAAGTTGCTTTATACTAGTTAGATTTGAACCAACAATATTTGATTATAGACCAATAGATATGCGACACGCATGAAGTTGTTGTACTGTACAACAGGTCAAACCAGTCAACTAACATTTTCTAGAAAAGGTTTTCAACTGTTTACATCATCTCATTCGACATTGGTGGCAGTTTAGAATAAGGAATTGGGTGTATTAAAAAAGATTGACCCAATAAAAAACAAGAATCTTTTTGACAAGAAAAGTGGTCTTATGAATATTCAAAGATGGTATCAAATCTGCTGCGACTTTGAAAGAAACTGATACTAGACTTTTGTTGGTTTCATACATCATATACCTCCCTTTTCATCAAAAAGAATCTTTGAACAAAATATGAAAAATTATATGCAACTTGGATTAAAAGCAAGTCACATGGAGAAGAAGATGTTTATAAATTATAATTTCAAATTTTGCTATATAGGTTTACTTAGTTATACGTTTAGTATATAAATTTACATCAAGGACACATTATTCATTCTCTTTTACTCACTTAAATAGGTCAATACATACATAACACACTTGCGCACAAAGGGGCTCACATGTAGCCTTGCACCATCACCTACACCTCAAGCGTGCACCACCTACGCCAACCTAAGAACTTAGATTTTCGAGTACACTTCTTTATCTGTTGAACATAATATAGATGAATACTCCATAAGATAAGAATGCTAAATGACAGCAAGGGAAGTTTAGTTTTTTCTAAAACAAAAATGTACTTTGGAGATCTTTTCCTTGGCACTATTTAAGTGGTCAATTATTGAGGGCTTAAAGTTTGGGGTTTTGACAAAGTGGCTTCTTTCTTAAAATCTTGATACCCTGCAAAGTGTTTATTTTTTCTCCTTGACAAATCTTGGATTTTGAATTGCGAAAGTTACTTGTGAGCCCATTTATGAAGTGAAGTACGTTGCACAAGCCCTGCTTTCGAACCTTCTATAAAACTACCCATCTATGTCATATAAAAATATACTTGGTATACTCGACATACACGTGCCTATTAACGACAAAAAGCTAAATGTCGGCTTATAATCATAGCTAGAAGCAATCTCACAATTTCAATCACACCACAACTTCTTAACACCTTTTCACACATTCTTCTCTTCTTCACAACTCTTGCTTTTTCACTACTTGATGTCTTTTATCTTTTCACTACTTTACAACTTCTATTTTATAACTACTTCAAGGCTTCTATGGCTTCACTACTTCAAGGCTTTTAAGTCTTCACCACTTCAAGATTTCTAAGTCTTCACTACTAACTACTACTTCTATACACTTCTACTTCTTTGCTTTTAGTACAATTTCACACTTTCAACTAATCCAGTTCCTATGTTTAAATCAAGCTAACTAATATACACACCTTATACACCAATCAATGAATAATTTACAAGTTGAAATGAACTAACAACTTAGATAGCAAGATGATACTAAATTGTAATACTTCTAGTCTTGATTAATAGAAGTATTCTTCTCTTTGCACTTGAGTGTTGAAGCTTGAATCACTTGGAAACAAAAGTTTATGATTATATGATCAAAGAATTGATTTAGAGAGATTTTGACAGAAAGTTTTTGTGCAAAAAGGTGAATAAAATATGTGGGAATGAACCAATATTTATAGGCAGAAAAATACCGTTCTGGAGCGTAACCGGTCCCCTTAATGATTAAGGGGGCCGCCTAGTATAATTAAGGGAGCCGCCCATTTTAAACGTTGCCCAGAATTGTCTTTTTGTGGGGAAGGGTTTTCTGGACCGTTTTTGCGATTTTTGGTTGAAAATTTGAATTTATATATTTATGGTTAATTAAAAATTTTAATTTAGTACCAAAAATGATTTTTTAAAAGATATTAAATGTTTGTGACATTTTTTATAAGAAATCTAGTGATTAAGAAGATGTTCTTTTGATCATATAATGCATTAGTCACTTTATTTATTCATACCTTTAAGTGATTAGATTGTTGAAATGAATATTTATGACTAAATATTTGTTTATGTCATAATCTCTAGTTTAATGAGTTTACATTTTGTGATTATCAAAACATAGAGATATCGTAAAATATGAATAATGTTTTTAGGCATTATTTATATCAACA